>ML661885.1:31921878-32317374 GCA_007570785.1 Antilocapra americana
CACACACACACACACACACACACACACACACACACACACACACACACACTCACTCACTCACATGCCTATATTATACTCAGTATTATCTCACAAATGATATATACATCTATCTATCTATATATATACTATATACACACACAATACACAATGTATGTATACCTACATCCTTCTCTTCTACAAGATAATCTCATGTCTTTAAGAAAATATGTTCATATTCAAATCTAATAATACAAGTTTTTATATAGATTTATCCTACATCAGAGAGGGTGAATAGGTTCTGCTGAAGGGCTGTGGCACTGTGCTGAGAAAACTGTAAGGTGACCTTTGAGCACATAAGAACTAGAGAACAATAATCCTTTAGCGATGTTGACCTCGGATACCGGAGGTGAAATGTGAACATGGGTCAACTTATTTGCCATCCCTGTCGCTTAAGAATTTCAAACAGGAGCTTCCCTGGTGGCTCAGTGGTAAAGAATCCGCCTGTCAATGTAGGAAGACACAGGTT
Source organism: Antilocapra americana (assembly GCA_007570785.1). Taxonomy (NCBI): domain Eukaryota; kingdom Metazoa; phylum Chordata; class Mammalia; order Artiodactyla; family Antilocapridae; genus Antilocapra; species Antilocapra americana. Next base: position 31,922,384 of record ML661885.1, read on the forward strand.
CGATCCCTGGTCCAGGAAGATTCCACATGCCTCGGAGCAACTAAGCCCGTGCACCACAACTGAGTCTGTGCTCTAGAGCCTGGGAGCCACGTGGCACAACCACTGAAGCCCATGTGTCCTGGAGCCCATGCTCCACCACAAAAGAAGCCACCACAGCGTAACCTGCGCACCTCAACTAGAGAGCAGCCTCCACTCACTGCAAGCAGAGAAAATCTTGCAGAGTAATAAAGACCCAGCACACCCAAAAAATAAATACATAAAATTATAAAAAAAAGAATTTCAAACATTCACAAATTTGTTAAAATGCGATCTTGCTCAAGCTTGCCGCAGGGAAATGAGCAGTGGCTTGCTCTCCCAAGAACTGAGGCAGGTAGAAAAGTTCTTGATGGGGACAACCTTGATGGAGAAGGTAAGAACAAGAACTTACATTTGCAAAGTACTTAATTGATTCCAGAGTAACTTCATGGACATTATCTCACTGAATCTCACAACTTCCTTTACTTTATAGATTTCAAAGCTGAAGTCAGTAAGGCTAAGCAGTGGTTCACTCATGGCCATGTGAAAATTTTGACATATATTAAATGCAGGAGGTTTGACTCCCAGTTTTGATATTTCAGGGACAAAGGGCACCATACTAGGTTATTGGTGGTACCACTGTTCTGAAGTTAAGAGTCATTAGGTGTAACTACACATTTTTTTACTCATTTACGTAATCCACATTCATCAAGTGCCTACTGTATACAAGGCATGATCACAGAGATTATGAGAGTTTGTTTGAAAAGTTGTTACAAGATGGTTTGGAGAAACATGTTATAGTATAAGGCAAGAACTTAATACAAATGTTTGTTTAAATGTTCAATGTAATAAACACATAAACATCACCTCCCATGGGCACTGTTCTAGGTGCCAGAGATACAAATAAGAAAAAAAAAAATCCCTAATGCTCGAAGGCATTTGTTTCTTCATTTGCTCAATTCCCAGTCATTCTAATTCTACTTTGATTTCCATGCACATCTCCTGGGCAGTGTGTTACACTTGAGAATTTGAGTTGTTTGATTTAGGATGGGCTCCAGAAACCAAAAGTTTTAACAAGTCCCAAAATATCTCTGTGGCAGGTGGTACTGCTCCATGAACTTCACTATGAAAAAGGCATGATTAACCTTCTCAAAGAACCATACTGTTGCATAAAATGTAGAACCCTGGCTTGCTGGTTTCCAGTCTGCTAGTCTCCAAAAAACTAAATTCCTAGGGTGTTCTTCCGTTCAGGCCTCTATGATCAATGCCAGTTTGAAATAGTCTGTACGCTGAAAATATGAACTCCATAAACCTTAAACATTTGGTGATGATGGTCCATATCTATCCCATGTCTGTTCTAATATGTATCTATAAATATGCATGTATAACCATACTGTACAAAATACATAGTGCTTTCACATTTTCCAATACTTATCGAATAATCTGTAAATACAATGCCTTGATCACACTCTTCTGCTCACATACACATAATCAACAATCTTGGGAACTGCTCTAATCCTTTCACATCTGTATCTTAAAAGCTTGCTATTTTCTTGTTTTCTCTTTAACAATGACCTTGATAGCCTTATCTTATTGATTTACTGTGCATAAAATTGTTAAAGATATTCATTTTAATTTCATGTGAAATTAAAAGGGTCTTTTGCATGAAACCATGCACTGTACATAAATACTTACCTCTTAGCACACAACTGTATATCACAGCCATATGATGTAATGCCACAAAGCTGTTAAAATAATTGTGTAGCAGAATAATCAATAATAGATAAAATCACATAATGAGAGAGTAACAGGTAGGAAGGCCAGAGTTTCCCAAGCAGCAGGAGGAAATAAACTGCTGGTGGCAGGCATTTTTTCCTGTCTCTTTTGACCAAACCAGTTCTGCCTAAGACTAGCCTTTTTTTTCTCTTCTCAAACCTTGGGCTAATAATGGCTCAACAAACCGGTGTTCATGTCAATTGTTTTATGGTCGGGGATGACTACCTTGTGCCTTTCTATCTCAAAAATGCATATTGTGGGAGAGAGGCCTGGTGAAACTCCCTCAGCCCTGAGGCGCCTTTTATCTGATTAGCAGCTTGCTAACAGACAGAAAATGCCTTGCTAAAAACTAGCAAGGGGACACTCTTGATGTCCCCTTCTGATGTCAGAAGCTTTCCCTATCTCTATTATACTTTAATAAAACTTTTCTACACAAAAAGCTCCAAGTAGTCAAGCCTCATCTCTGACCCCAGATCGAAATCCTCTCCTCCGGAGGTCACATATTCCAGCGTAACACATGGCTGACAGCAGTAACCTTTCAAAATGAAGTTCTGTGGAATATCAAGTTGCAAAGCTTTAACAAAAAATGCATAATTAGGGACTTCCGTGGCTTCCTGTGGTTAAGATTCTGCGTTCCCACTGCAGGGGACATTGAGTCCGATCCTTTACCTCATCAGAGAACTAAGATCCCACACATCTCATGACAAGGCCAAAGAACAAAAAAAGCCACAAACCATACAACATACAGATGTAAACATATATAATACAGACGTTCATTAAAAATGCAGTAAATTGTTTAATAATAGTCACCTCAGAGAATGGGATACAAGTAATTTTTATTTTTCTGAGTTTTTTTTTTTGCACTTAGGCATTTTCTAAATTTCCTGTGATATATTTGTGATTAGAAAAAGGTACTATTTAAGAAGACAGTATATTCAGTAGTTACATAAGACGAATATACACATGAATGCTATTTATCTTTGAGTGAGAGATTACAAACATTTTTTTTTTCCTCCTTGGTGCTTCTCTGTATTTTTCAATTTTGTATAATATGCTTGTATACTTTTACTGTAAAGAATAAAATAGAATTACAAGGAAATTCCAGCATTGGACTAACAAATTATTCTCCAAAGGTAGAACATTAAAACATTGTGAAACCTGGATATTTGTGGGCATTAAGAGGGCCTTTTAGGGCACACACAGACTTTACTTTGAGTACCTGAAGTAAGTAATCTCTGGTCTCACTATTCCTTTAAATTAAAAGAATTTTTTATCTAAGAACAAATTCCTTTGGGAAAGATATAGTAATTGCTTCCAGAGTACTAAATAAAGATTATTGTGAAAGCAATAAAAAATAAATTTTATAAAACACAAAAATTAAAAGATACACAAAAATAGGCTCTCAAGATAATTTCGATAAGAAAATCTGAACTGAATGATGGCTTTACACAACTAAAATATAGAATTATGAAGCCACTGTAATCTAAGTTCAACTGGGAAGTTGTGAGCATTTGGACACATCATGCATTAATGAAAACCCACTTCTGCAAGAGGCCACTAGGCCCTTCTCACAAAGGTTACCGAATGGATTTGAGGCACACATTTGGGCCTTAATAAAAGTAATAACGTTCGATCCCTGGGTGGGAAGATCCCCTGGAGAAGGGAAACCCACTCCAGTATCTGACCTGGAGAATTCCAAGGACTGTATAAGTCCCTGGGGTCACAAAGAGTTGGACGCGACTGAGGGACTTTCACTTTAAGGTGGCACTAGTGGTAAAGAACACGCCTGCCAACACAGGAGGTGTAGATGTGGGTTCTATCCCTGGGTTGGGAAGATCCCCTGGAGAAGGGATAGGCTATCCACTCCAGTATTCTTGGCCTTCCCTGGTGGCTCAGGTGGTAAAGAATCCACCTACAATGAGGGAGACTTGGGTTCACTTCCTGGATTGGGACACTCCCCTGGAGAGGAGCATGGCAACCCACTCCAGTATTCTTGCCTGGAGAATCCCATGGACAGAGGAGCCTGCTAGGTTACAGTCCATAGGGTTGCAAGGAGTTGGACATGATTAGAAGTGATTTAGCATAGCACACAGCAAAAGGAATAACAGTGTGGTCATGAGGACCTTCATAGTATACTGGCAGACATGACTGAAGCCTCAAAATGAGAAAGGACTCCCTGTCCTCTTTGACAAGACACTGTTGCTATGGTGATAGTTTGCTGGCCTAAGGCTGAGCATCTTCAGGCGGCTTTAGTTTGTGGGGACAAGCTAAGACATGTTTGAACCACTCTCCTCACACAACAACCTGACCAAAGAAAACCCTTTACATTTAAGAACAAATTATCCACTTTAAAACAAAACAAAACAAAAAAAACTCCATGGCTTGCAAGCTGTCTATATGATGAAAACTCTCAAATGTTTACCTCCAACCTCTAATCTTCAGACTTCCACTCCATAGCACCATTTAGATGCCTGATTATTATTTGATATTTCACATGACCAAAACAGTAACTAATCATTTCCCCCATTCTCATCCCAACCATCACAATCACATCTTGACCCATCAAAGAAAATTATACCCCTATTCACTCAGTTATTCAGACCAAAAACCTTGGCATCATCACCACATTGCCTATTTTAACTTCTCTAAAACACTTATTACCTGAATGATTTGTTTATTTATATATCTCTTTATCTGACCCCACTGCTGTGCTGTGCTTAATCACTCGGTTGCCATGCCCTCCTCCAGGGGATCGTCCCAACCCAGGGAGTGAACCCAGGTCTCCCTCATTGCAAGAGAATTCTTTACAGTCTAAGCCACCAGGGAAGCCCAGGAATACTGGAGTCGGTAGCCTATCCCTTCTTCAGGGGCTCTTCCTGACCCAGGAATCGAACCAGGGTCTCCTGCATTGCAGGCAGATTCTTTACCAGCTGAGCTACCCAGGAAGCCCCTAACCCCATTAGAATATTAGATTTTGCACAACAGAAATGAAAACTATTTCATTCACCACTACCTTTCTAGCACCTAAAACAGTGCCTAATACACAGTAGGTACTCAAAGAAAATTTAGTGACTGATCCTGTCTCATTCTATGGTATCAGATTCTTATTTTAGAATTTTCAACAATATTCTGAAGAATGTGATGTTATTGTAGACTACTTACTTCCCCTGGGCATTTGTTTCTTCATATATAAAATGATGGATATTAAATAACCTGCACATTTTCCATTTATGCTAAAGCTTTGTAACTGTGATTCAATATTACATGAATTATAAACTATTCCTCTTCCACTCAATTCCTATTGATTTCCACTTAGCTCCTTCTTACTGTCATATATAAGACTATATGTAGTCATAGTTCTCAAAGCACTATTGTTTCCAATATTTCCTTTGACACTTAAGACTCCTGGAACATTATACTTACTACTTATGATTAACCGATAAAGAACTACAGGCTCGGAGATGGTATACAAGTTGTTCAGACTCACCTTGCATCTCCTCTCACTAAATCAATCTGTTGTAAATAAAAGTTGCTGGCTTGGCTAAGACTTTAAACATTCTACAGTCACACTGTAGACCTAGGAATTATAATAAATAATTTTTCTTCAAAACATTTTAAATAAATATTCATCATCATGTATGTGGTTTAAGAGAATCTAACAAGGTTTCCAATCGTCCCAAGGATTTTGATTAGGCTTTCTACAAGAAAACACAAAGCTACTGGTATGTTTGCGTTGAGTGACAAAAGTTGAGCAGATCCACTCCCTGTCTACCTTACCATACCGTCTAATATTTCTCCCATTTGACTATTTCTTTGAATAAAGGCATTGCTCCCAGAAAGTCCCAGCAGTGAATAGGAACACAGAATAATCAGAAGTACTTGGGTCCAAATCCTCACCTCACCATTTGCTAGCGTTGTTATTGTAAACAAGTCATGGACTTTTTTTTTCTTCATTAGTAAGGTGTGACAGCTTCTTAAGGAAAATGTAACAATTATACTAGATGACATAAACTGGTGTCTGGTACATAGTACATACACAGCAAAAGTGAGTTCCTCCCCATTTTGGTAACTTAGAGGAGTAACACAGAAATCTAATCAAACTTTAACAAACAAGCCTTAAGGAAATGGAAAGAGGAAAAGGAAAAACAAATTAAGTCTGGAATGTGGTACTGAGTAAATGCTGCTCAATGAATAAATAAATTATAATCAAGCTCTAGCTCTATATATTTAAGGCAGTGAAGAACTGAACTTCAAATATTCTTAGCACAAGACAATTACAGTTTATCTCCATAAAAGAAAAGCTGGCATTTCTTTGCAATCACTTTAACTGAATTAGTTTTCCTTTAATTCTGGGTTCCTGAAAGGACCATGTGGCTTCTGTGCATCATTTGAAACTTCCCAACTTGTGAGCTGGTTATTTAACATTATTCTCAAGTCTAGAGAAACCAAATAAGAATTTTCTTTAGTTTCACACCTGCCCAGATGCCCGCAGTGATCTCTATTCAAATCTAGAATCTAGGAAGAAACAAGTAGGTAAGGCATCTTTTCATGTGTTTGTTAGCCATTTTTATGAGAAATGCAAATCAAAACCACAATGAGGTACCACTTTACACCAGTCAGAATGGCTGCCATCCAAAAGTTTACAAGCAATAAATGCTGGAGAGGATGTGGAGAAAAGGGAACCCTCTTACACTGTTGGTGGGAATGCAAACTAGTACAGCCACTATGGAGAACAGTGTAGAGATTCCTTAAAAAACTGGATATAGAACTGCCATATGACCCAGCAATCCCACTGCTGGGCATACACACTGAGGAAACCAGAATTGAAAGAGACACGTGTACCCCAATGTTCATCGCCACATTGTTTACAATAGCCAGGACATGGAAGCAACCTAGATGTCCATCAACAGACGAATGGATAAGAAAGCTGTGGTACATATACACAATGGAATATTACTCAGCCATAAAAAAAAAGAATACATTTGAATCAGTTCTACTCAGGTGGACGGAACTGGAGCCTATTATCCAGAGTGAAGTAAGTCAGAAGGAAAAACAACAATACAGTATACTAACGCATATATATGGAATTTAGAAAGATGGTAGTGATAACCCTGTATGCAAGACAGCTAAAGAGATGCAGATGTATAGAACAGTCTTTTGGACTCTATGGGAGAGGGCAAGGGTGGGATGATATGGGAGAATGGCATTGAAACATGTAAATTATCATATGTGAAATCAATCGCCAGCCCAGGTTTGATGCATGATACAGGGTGCTCAGGGCTGGTGCACCGGGATGACCCAGAGGGATGGAATCGGGAGGGAGGTGGGGGGGCGGTTCTGGAAAGGGAACACATGTATACCCATGGCAGATTCATGTCAATGTATGGCAAAACCAACACGATAATGTAAAGAAAAAAAAAAAAAAAAAACAAGTAGGTAAGGGAGAAAGTTTATATATATATATATATATATATATATATATATATATATATATATATATATTTTAGCCCAAGAACTGAGGCAGCATGACTGACATCTCAAAGGCAGGAGTAGGCAATCTTTTAAAGTCCTTTCCATTTCCATGACTCTATAAACCTCCAGGAGGTTTCTTCTAAAAGGAATTCTACAACAGTTTCTATAATTACACTGTATTCTTGAAACATGTCCAGGGAAGTGTGAGTTCAGTGGTTTGTCTAGAGGTATTCATCTGGGGGTATTTATTGTATTCTTTGGATCCCCAAGGACTGACTCTCCAATCACTTTACCCTGGGGGCCCATCTGCCTCTGCCTCAGAAAGATGTAACCAGTTCAATGGGGAAGATCTTTAGTAAAGCTGATCGTTCTTGGAACGTCGGAGGGAAGAGTACCTTCCCACCAGTCTCTGCCAAACCCCACCTTCCCAGGAAAGCAGCTAGAGGGGCTGATGGATTAGTTTTGCGTTTGGACCGACCCAGGAATTGGAACGGTTTTTCTTCCCTGTGCCCGGCGTTTCCTCCAGCCTTCCCTAAAATCATTGCGAATTTTGTCTCTATTGCACTTGCTATTAAAGAAGCCTGGGGCATTTTACTTGCTTTTTAGAGCTCAATCGCTATTATCTCCTGAGAGGTAGAAAGTGATTGACCACGTTTATCCTCGGGGTCAGGAAATTCGGACACTGACGCCCTGTTTAGACGAGACGCCCAAGGTCGAGAAGAGGCTGCAGGTAAGTCTTGGCTCTGAATTTGGGGCAGTGTTTCCTTAGCTGCCTCACGCAGGCTGCGGTCGCGGGAGGAAATTTTCCCCGGGAGAGGCCCTCCTCAAGGGCACCTCAGGTCCACGCCGCGGGGTTCAGGGGTTTGCATCTCCCGCGCGGGAACCAGGTATCGCTTCACCGGGTGAGTGAAGAGCGCGAGGCGGCCTCCAGCCTCAGCGACCCCGGCATCCGCGCGGGCGCGAGAAGGAGGTCGCACGGGGCACACCTTCCCGCGCGGGGCCCGGCCTCCCTCCGCGGGCGGGAAGCCGCAGCCTCCGCAGTGCGCCGCCCCCACCCCGAGCGGCCTCGGGGAACGAGCCCGGCGAAGGCGTCCGGGGGCCGGGGCGACCGAGCCCGAGCCTGCGGGTCGGCCGCCCCCGGAGCAGGAGCCCCGCCGCGCCCCGCCTACTGGTCCCGGGCCCGCTGGTCCCCGCCCGCCCTCATCCCCACGCGGATCGCGGCCCGGCGGCTGCAGAGGCCGAGGGGCCGCCGCCCGGATCCCAGCGCGCGGGCGGCGAAGGCACCACGTGTCCGGCCCGGGCAGGCGCGGGCGGAGCGGGCTGTGCCCGGCTCCCGGAGCCCGAGCGCACACGCGCGGCGGCGCCGGGTCCTGTCCGCACCCGGCGCCGGCCCAGCCGCGCCCCGGCCTCCCGGGCGCGTGCGGATGCCTCCTCCTGGACGGCGCGATGGGGCCTTTCTGGGAGAGAAAGGGTAAGAACGGGCATCTGTGAGGGCTCTGCGGGCAGCGCCCACCGGCGCCGGAGGGCGACGGATACTCTGTGGTCCAGTGAGGGCGGAGATGGATGATCGGGACCCCGGCGCCGCCCCTTCCAGTGGTGGGGGTGGTATCGAGGGTGCTCGGGCACCCGCAGAAGAAGGTGGTGGGAAATGGGCGCTTTCGGCAGAGGGAGGCAGCACGGACAGTGTCCCTGTTTGATTGCTTTTTGAGATGATTGAGCTGGACTTCTTAGGGTCCAGTTAGGGTTAGGGTTAGGGTTAGGGAAGCGGGGCTTGGAAAGGGTGCCTTTTGATAAAGAAGATTCAGTAAAGAATTGATGGTATCCAGAAAGAAAGCCTCAGGCGATCTCTCCGGTGGCACGGGTGGTTGCAGAGTCCCCACGGCACACTTGTCAAGTTTCTCCTCCCTTGGGGATTTTTCACCAGATTATTTGGTGAGGACGGAGGACATTTTTCATTGGTGTGTTAGAAGGGCTCAGTTGATGAGCTCAAAGACATCCTTATACTGGATGGCATCTTCTTGCAGGGTGAATTTAAGATAGGAGTGAATTGTAGAGAGCTGGAAGGTTGAATTGGTGCGTGGGAGGAGATTTTTAAGGCTTTAAGTGGAAGGAGCCACTTGGTGTAAACCGCTTTCCTATTGTCTTTCTCTTGTTCTCCAGTGTTGAGCAAGTAGTGACCTCAGGGAAAGCGGGAAAGTCCACTGCTAGGTTCCTGGAAAGTCCTACATTTCTGACCCCGGACCCTGGGCAGCAGAAGCAAAGAGCAGCTTCAGAGTCCGAGTCTTCCTGCTCAGAAAAGGGCCAAATTTGAACTCCGCAGTTCAAAATTTCCAGCTTTAAGTTTCTGCTGCAGCACTTGCCTGGGCATATATTACAGATGTTTGCTTCTTCTTCAAAAGATGCATTTTAGGGGCAAAGGAAGTCAGGTCATCACAGTGCCAAGTTTTCTCCACCTGTGCTTTTGGGAGAACAGCAGCATTTGTCCCCTTGAGAGATGGGGGAAATCATGTTTTTTTTTACTTGCTTCAGGTTTTAGAGCAGCAATATATTATCATAATGCAGCTCTTGGTTTCCTAATTTATATGACAATGACACTATTTTAATGCAAAATACATTTATAACACACCATTAGATCCTTGTTCATCTCCACATATTTAAATCAAATTTTATTGATTTAAATAAAATTTGATTTGCATGCAGTAGTCTTTAAAGTGGTATCATAATTGAATCCAAATAATTATGTGAGTACTTAAATGCTGGTGTCCTAAAAAATAGTTCAGATCTTCACTTTTATAGATGAGCTGCTGAGGTTGGCAGAGAGTAAGTAAATAGTCCAAGAACAAAAATTAGTCAGTGACAAACTCAGAACCAGCCATCTCCTAACACACAGTCCTGTGGTTTACTCACATTTTAGTAAAAGTGTGTAAGAGATAAGCTTGAAAGACTAATCTTACATTTGGCCTGATGGGCAGTGCTTAGAGATGGGGGTGAAAGGGTCTGTGACTATAACTAGGTAGCATGAGGGAAATCTTTGTCATGATGGAAAGATAATGTATCTTGATTGTGATGCTGGTTATATAACCATGGTTTTATATATATATACACATGAAAGTGAAAGTGTTAGTCAGTCAGTCATGTCCAACTCTTTGGGACCCACCAAGCTCCTCTGTCCATGGAATTCTTCAGATAAAAATACTGTAGTCGGCAGCCATTCCCTTCTCTGGGGGAATCTTCCCGACCCAGGGATCGAACCTGGGTCTCCTGCATTGCAAGCAGATTCATTTTTGTCTGAGCCCCCAGGGAAGCCTATATATATATCTATATGTATATATAGATGTATATGGAATAAAGTGTCATAGAGCTGTGAACACACATTGCACTAACTCTGTCTCCTTCTTTTGATATTGCACTGTAGCTCTGTAAGATAGACTCGCTGGGGGAAACAGGACAAAAGGTATATAGGGATTCTCTGTACTATCTTTACAACATCCTATGAATAATCTATCATTATTTCAAAATAAAAGCATTTTTAAGAAGTCATTCTGTAAGAACATCAAATTCCAAAGCATGTTTCTCTACGAGAGAAGGCATTATTTCCAGAATTTCAGTTACTCTGGTGTCCTTGATGATGTTTATTATCTCTAAATACAAATTGTAATTCTCTTAATACTATCATTTAAATTGACATGCTTTTTTTTTTAACTTAGCCTTCATCTAAGGAGTAATATCCATGTAATATCAGGTTGAGGTGTTATGTTGTTGTTGTTAGTCACTCAGTCGTGTCCGACTCTTTGTGACCCCACAGACTGTAGCCCGCCAGGCTCCTCTGTCCATGGGATTCTCCAGGCAAGAATACTGGAGTGGGTTGCCATTCCCTTCTCCAGAGGTGTTATGTTACATGTCCCAAAATATGTAAAAACAGAAATATTAAAGAGACTTATCCACCTAAATCACCACCACCCTGGGAATGCTGTGTAATGGCAAGTCTTTGAGAAGTGTTCCAGGGAGTGATGAGGGAGGCAAGCCCAGCTCTGCAGAACAGCTCATGGTCAGTGCTGCAGAGGGAGGAAGAACTAGGTCGCCCCACATCCATTTGAGAAATGGCCTCTCATTCCTTTTAGCAAAAGACAATTTTCATTAAGCTTTTTAAATTATAAAATATTCCTAAAATAACTTCAAGTCTTTATCAGAGTGGAGCATCTCAGCAAGAATATAGCAGTTAGAAGCTATATTTGGTTTTTATTTCTATAATTTATGATAATGATTATTCAAGTTGTCTCCCAGGCTTAATCACCAAGTCATCGGTATGTGGGCTTTTTCTGTCTCTCTTTTCAGAGCATATTAACTCGTTTTGCTTGAACTGTGTGGCCTTTGGTTTGCTGTAGAGCCCTCTTTGAAAACAACCCATGGATGAGAAAACCTTGGCATACTCAGAGTGAATTTTTTAAAATGGTATAAAAAAAGATAGGTAGTTAAGTGTGGAAGAGCCATAACTGTATTATTAAAATGCATTCCTAAAAAAAATGCTCTTAAGGAACTTTAACTCATTGTGCCTCTGCTAATTCTAAAATGAACTTTGTGCTAAGTCCCTTCAGTTGTGTCCCAACTTCTTGCAACCCCATGGATTGTAGCCAGCCAAGCTCCTCTGTTCATGGGATTTTCTAGGGAAGAATACTGAAGTGGGTTGCCATGGCCTTCTCCAAAACGAACTTTGGTGCTCATAAAACTTCAGTGAGAATGTTCACTCATCAGGAAGGAAAAAAAAAAAAGAAAGCATTTTCTTTTAGCAAAATGTGGCTTACAAAAGCATTCTTCAGGGTCATGATTTTCTTTGTTTAAATAATCTATCTTCAAATATTAAAGTGATCGATTGCCTTGTTCTTAACTTTGCTTCTCAAGAAACATAAGCATATCTCTTGGACAACTGAAAAAATGTCTTCCTAAAGCTTCCAGCCAACAACTTCCAGATTTGAGAGGAAGGAATATTGATTCTTTGACTGTGACTGAATCAACATGCTGCTGCTGCTGCTCAGTCGCTTCAGTCGTGTCCGACTCTGTGCGACCCCCTAGACGGCAGCCCCCCAGGCTCTTCCACCCACAGGATTCTCCAGGCAAGAACACTGGAGTGGGCTGCCATTTCCTTCTCCAGAATCAACATGAGGAGAAATAAACTCAGTCGTATCCTAACTTACCCAGTTATTTCTGACCCTTTGTTTTTTTAAAACTTTAAATTACCTACAAAATCAGATGGGATTATTTTGAATACATGTTAATTTTTCAAAATCATTTTTCTTACCCCTCCATCAATATGGATAAAAAAAGCCAGAAATTGCATTAGAATAGATTCATTCATAGGTCTGTACTAGACTTTACCATGCTTGCCGCCTCATTTTAGAATGATTGCCACAGCATGATGGGATTTAAAAACAAAGATGAGGTGTTTCTCCTTCTGTACTGATGTTGGAACAACCACTGCCAGGTGTTTGACAATTTCATCCTCATCTCGAATTTCTTTAGTTTGTGGAAAGTTGATGAAAGATAGAGCCAAAGATATCTGGCTTATTTGAATACCAAAGTATTCAAAATGTTGATCCATGTGTAGTGTGATCATATCCCAGCCTATACTCTTGACTCTATATCATATCTAGTTCAGTATTTTGCCCTAGCAGCGTGGCAGGTGCATAATAAACATTTTAAAAAGAAAATTTAAATGAATAACTAAAACTGTTAGTTAACAACACCCATGTGTCACAGTGTAATGTGTTTTTCACTGAGAAATTCATATCCTATGCTGAATGCAGAGCAAAACTCCAAAATGCATTTAACACACAAAAATACACATTTGTAAGGTGCCCCTATAACTTAATGTCCAAGTAGGGTAAATGTAGTGTGTAAACTCCATAAGAGCAAAGATTTTTGTTCCTATTGCACTCCCAGCACCTAGAACAGTGCTTGCCAAAGCATGTTTCTAATAAATGTTTTCAAATGAATGAGTGAATGATAGAAGACATGTATATATATACACGTAAGTGTATTCACATTTTTGAGAATAGATTAACATTAATTTCAAAATTCAGCTCTGGGTTATTTTCCCATATGATCTTTTAAATTGCCAGATTGTGGTTAAGGTGAGTACTTCTTGTGTAAGGGCTGTCCATGCCATTGTTGGGATTTTCCTTATATTGAGATTAAATTTGAACTCATCTAATTGTAATGCCTTCCTCAGCGATCAGTGCAAAGAAATAGAGGAAAACAACAGAATGGGAAAGACTAGAGATCTCTTCAAGAAAATTAGAGATACCAAGGGGACATTTCATGCAAAGATCAGCTTGATAAAGGACAGAAATTGTATGGACCTAACAGAAGCAGAAGATATTAAGAAGCGGTGGCAAGAATACACAGAAGAACTGTACAAAAAAGATCTTCATGACCCAGATAATCACGATGTTGTGATCACTCACCTAGAGCCAGACATCCTCGAATGTGAAGTCAGGTGGGCCTTAGGAAGCATCACTACAAACAAAGCTAGTGGAGGTGATGGAATTCCAGTTGAGCTATTTCAAATGCTGAAAGATGATGCTCTGACAGTGCTGCACTCAATATGCCAGCAAATTTGGAAGACTCAGCAGTGGCCACAGGACTGGAAAAGGTCAATTTTCACTCCAGTCTCAAAGAAAGGCAATGCCAAAGACTGCTCAAAACTACCACACAATTGCACTCATCTCACACGCTAGTAAAATAATGCCCCAAATTCTCCAAGCCAGGCTTCAGCAATACATGAACCGTGAACTTCCAAATGTTCAAGCTGGTTTTAGAAAAGGCATAGGAACCAGAGATCAAATTGCCAACATCTGCTGGATTATCAAAAAAGCAAGAGAGTTCCAGAAAAACATCTGCTTCTCCTTTATTGACTATGCCAAAGCCTTTGACTGTGTGGATCATGATAAACTGTGGAAAATTCTGAAAGAGATGAGAATACCAGACCACCTGACCTGCCTCTGGAGAAACATGCATGCAAGCCAGAAAGCAATGGTTAGAACTGCACATGAAACAACAGACTGGTTCCAAATAGGAAAAGGAGTACATCAAGGCTGTATATTGTCACCCTGCTTATTTAACTTATATGCAGAGTATATCATGAGAAACGCTGGGCTGGAAGAAACACCAGCTGGAATCAAGATTTCTGGGAGAAATATCAATAACCCCAGATATGCAGATGACACCACCCTTATGGCAGAAAGTGAAGAGGAACTAAAAAGCCTCTTGATGAGAGCGAAAGAGTTGGCTTAAGGCTTAACATTCAGAAAACTAAGATCATGGCATCTGGTCCCATCACTTCATGGCAAATAGATGGGGAAACAGTGGAAACAGTTTCAAACTTTATTTTTGGGGGCTCCAAAATCACTGCAGATGGTGATTGCAGCCATGAAATCAAAAGATGCTTACTCCTTGAAAGGAAAGTTATGGCCAACCTAGATAGCATATTGAAAAGCAGAGACATTACTTTGCCAACAAAGGTCCGTCTAGTCAAGGCTATGGTTTTTCCAATAGTCATGTATGGATGTGAGAGTTGGACAGTGAAAAAAGCTGAGCATGGAAGAATTGATGCTTTTGAACTGTGATGTTGGAGAAGACTCTTGAGAGTCCCCTGGACTGCAAGGAGATCCAACCAGTCCATCCTAAAGGAAATCAGTCCTGAATATTCATTGGAATGACTGATGTTGAAGCTGAAACTCCAATATTTTGGCCACCTGATGCGAAGAACTTACTTGTTTCAAAAGACCCTGATGCTGGGAAAGATTGAAGGCAGGAGAAGAAGGGGACGACAGAGGATGAGATGGCTGGATGGCATCACCAACTCGATGGACATGGGTTTGGGTGGACTCTGGGAGTTGGTGATGGACAGGGAGGCCTGGCATGCTGCAGTTCATGGGGTCGCAAAGAGTCAGACACTATTGAGCGACTGAACTGAACTGAACTGAACTGAACTGAATTTTAATGTCTGACTGTCACCTAGGCAGAAATTCTCAGCAGTGATATGTGAAACCTTGTCAGATGCCTCACCCAAGGTCACATGTCCCAAGCTGGCACCCAGTGGGTCAGGCTCATTCTACAAATGTATTTTGTTTTGTTTTAAAATCAGGAATGTGTGTGTATGTGCTCAGTTTTGTCTGACTCTTTGCAACTCCATGGGCTGTAGCACACTATGCTCTAATGATGTTGGAGTGGGTTGCCATGTCCTCCACCAGGTAATCTTCTTGACCCAGGGAGCAAACCCGAGTCTTCTGTGTCTCCTGCATTGGCAGGTGGATTCTTTACCACTGAGCCACCTTCAACCCAGGAAAGTAATCATTAATAAAAAGTTGCAGTTAAATTTTTTTAAAGTCACAGTGATTCACATAAAAATCCCAGATTTCTGACTTCCCTGGGAAAATAACATCATTTAGAGCTGAGAAGTGGCAGCTGGAGCACAACCTTCTCTGTTCGCAGTGCCCATTACCATTCCATTTGATAGTATACTGGGTCATTTGGTTTATTTGTGTTAATTGCCTGGTCTAAGTAAACTTCTGTATTTGTGACATCTGACCATTTCTCAGATTTACTAATTTTAACCCTATTTAAAAAAAAAAAAGACTAGGCTTGCTAAGTTATTCTTTGGAGACCAAGCTAATTTCTGAATATTCTTTTCTTTTTCAAGTGCTCAGAAGCCATCTTTTTATTAATTTTTTTAAGAATATTGCCTAATATTTTATGTTGGTTTTAAAGACTGTTCCTTCTAATTTGTGAAAATCAAAATTATGTACTTTATTCCTAGATTTTTACCCTCTTGACATCTCTCTTCATCTCCAGATTCTTCAATAACACTAACAATGTTATAATCCTGTTTGTAAAAGGTGAGATTATAATGCCCAGAACATCATCTGTCAGAGGAACTAAATGCCTTATAAGAAGCTAGTAGCATTAATTTGCCTGAGCTTTAGTATCCTCTCCAAATTTTATTCTATGCTTTTTAGTTTGGAGATCATTTTATTTGACAAAAAAGGAAGAGAGTATCTATAAACTTCCATCTTCTCATAGCTATCCATCATCCACCGATATTAAAAGAACTGTAACAAGTAGTGACTGTACCTTTTTCTTTCTCTTCTCCCTTCCAACATAATTAAAGAGACTATTTTTCTCATTTTTAATATTTTTGCAAGTCACAGTTCAAAATTAGATTCCAATCTTTCTGTTACTTGAAGAAGGAAATGGCAACCTACTCCAATATCCCTGCTGGGAAAATCCCATGAACAGAGGAGCCTGATGGGGTCACAATGAGTCAGACAACTGAAGTGATTTAGCACACTTACAGATACTACGAGCCAAAGTATTGCTGTATCAAGTGTCCCTGGGAGCATAACCTTGGATTTTTCATTTTTCACATAATAATAGTAGTATGTATTATCATAATATTTAGCTCAGATTTTAAACTGAGCCATTTTGTCTGATACATGGTGATGATGTAAGGGAGAGATTACAAAATAATATCCTGAGTGACCCTGTGAATTGAATCTCTAAGATGAATACAGGAAGGAAGGGGGGTGACACGTTATTTAATTCTCTGAAACTATGGAATAAAATATGAACTTACTCTTAGAAGTGCATGTATTTTCTTATTCCCTGAAGAAAACTTCAAACCTTTGGTAACCCAACCACAGTCAGTTACCTGGGTTTAAAACCATAAAAATCAATTTAAGTTCAACTTACTAACGCTGAGCATTTCCTTCCCAAGGGCAGAGCTGACATCTTTTGTAGAGCAAATGAAGAATGAGGTGAAAGGTAATATTAACCTATCCTCTCCCTTCTTTCTTAGTTTAACCTGTGCCCAGGGAAACTCAATTCATAATTTCATCAATTTCACACCATTAATACGCATTAAATTAACTTTAAAAGGTAGAATATAATAGTTTAAATGAGTAGGAACCATTAAACCTAATGACACTTAAATGCGTTTATCACAGTGATGCATGTCTTTAAAAGGGCCATTATGTTTTTCCATAAGGTAGAAGGGGTTTGAAAGTGTAAACTTTATTTTATCCAGCTGAACATTCATGCAGAGTATTCATTTGATCCTTAAAACATATGAAAATGGAAGATTGCTCCCATGAAGTTATTTCTTACATTTTAGCTTAAGGGGAATGTTTCCTGTACCCCTCAAAAGACCCAGCGCTTTCGGTCCTTTGTCCATGGTGCTGAAACTGGCTGTACCTTAGGGGCCTCACCAACAGATGAGATAGAAAGGGGAAAAAAAGGATTGACATTTCTTCCAGTTAACGACTTATAAGAATAAAAATATTGACTTAGAAATGAACCCATTGTTCAACTTTGTAATCAGCATAGCAAAAAAAATTGCACACCTTTACAAGTTTATATATTTGAATAACGTGCAAATTGAAGGCTGAATTGGCAAATATTTGTTTTTAACTTATTTGAAATACAGCTTGGGAATTTTTGTCATTTTTTTCTACACCTCTTTTATTCATTAAAGTACACCTATAGCAATAACATTTAACTTTCGTCCATCTCTATTTGTTTTTCAAAAACTCTTAATTTTGGATTTTCATAAACCCATAATATTGTTTTCTCTCTGTGACTTTTATTACAATAAACGCTTTGGGAATTCTTCCTATAATTTTAAGGGCTTCTCTGGTGGCTCAGCGGTTAAGAATCCACCTGCAATGCAGGAAATGTAGGTTTGATACCTGAGTCCAGAATATCCCTTGAAGAAGGGCATTTCAACCCATTCTAGTATTCTTGCCTGGAGAATCCCATGGACAGAGGAGCCTGGCAGGCTACAGTCCCTAAGACTGCAAAGAGTTGGATGTGACTGAAGCAACTGAGCATGCACTCACATACATGAGTTTGTTTATTTACTTTTAAACCACAGGAAAAGCCACACATATTCAAATAGCGGACCAATATTTGAATGGGCCAGTATTTGAATTGTAGGTATAAAGAACACTTATTATCAGTTACAATTTAATTCAGTGAATGTTATTGTTGTTGTTCAGTCCCCAAGTCATGTCTGACTCTCTGCGACCCCATGGACGCACCAGGCCTCCTTGTTCCTCTCGATCTACTGGAATTTGCCTAAGTTCATGTCCATTTAATTGGTAATACCATCCGACTGTCTCATTCTCTGTCACCTTCTTCTTCTGCCTTCAACAAAAAATTCAGATATATGCCTCTGACCCTAAAAAACCTAAAATTGAATAATTATTATGTGTACTTGTAAAATAACACAAGCAGTATATATCATTAAAATTTAAGCTCATTGAGGGACTGGGTCTGCTTGCCATTTTCACTACTTCATTAAATGGATTATAATATGAATGAATGATTAAGTGCAAAGACAGCTAGAATTGGTGGCACCATTCAAATGTCGTTGATTTACAGTTACTTTCTTTAGAGGAGGCATGCATGCTCCAGGTACCAAGTCATAGAAATTTATATACATTTGTCTATTTTTCTCAGTGCACTAAATTGCCAAGAGTAAAATGAATGACTAACATCATTTTAAATATGAGGCATTTTTAGTGTTTGTGTCACTTCACTACAACTATTATAATTCTTTTTATAAATGAGGAACGTTAAATGACTTTAAGTAATCCAGGCAATAATAATGCAGAATCCAAACTCAGAACCATGCCTGAACTCTTAGCCATGACTTTACCAAAACCCTAACATATTTTTGAACATTCTGGCACCTTTGTAAATTCCATGTCATCATACAGATTCTAGCTCTTGGGAAATCTTTCTCTTTACATGTTTATGAAAGGTTTCTTACCTTCACAACCTTCCTTTTTTAGCTAGCCGTAAAGAAATCATTTTCCCCCTCTTTATAGCTGCAAAAGGAAGGTTTATTTATAGTGAAAAGCACAAAAGCCCAGACCCAGAGGAGTCCTTTGAGTTTATATGGAAGTAGAGAAAGAAGTGACACAGTTGAAAAAGAGTAGTTAGGCTCCCAGTTGAGAATTGTTTAGGCAGGGGAGTTGCAAGGGGGTGGCTACAGTAGCTGTTGATTTGTTCTCTCTTCTTTTTGGAGTGAAGTAGCCATGGCATGATTTTCAGCCAAAGTCTTGAGGAAGAATGTTCCAGACAAAGTGACATTTTTTTCCCCCAGCAAGACCAATATCAAACTGAGAGTATAAACCAATTCTTTTTTTATGCAATCATATTAGACTTATTTATAGAAGTTTCTTTAAGAAATCTGCTAGGTCACTTTCTCACAGTTTCCCAATCCGATATTTCTTGTACTTATGTTGCATTTTTAAGATAAAAAACTTTTTAATCCACCATCTATTGTTTAGCTGTCACCACTGATCAACATGGAACTTTGTCCATAAAATTCATCAATAATCTTGAACTCAATTAAAAAGTCATAGTATTGGTCACATTCCATAAAAGAGTACTAAGAAAATAGATTTAGTAGAGTGGTTGTTTTAAGCACATGAAAATCTTACCATTCATAAATTTGCATTCTTATATCCAGCTGAGAAGCTTTAAAATGAAAAATAAATGAAACTCAGTAGAGCTGAAAACATTCCATGTCCTGGCAATACATAAACATTTATTTTCCTCATTGGAAAAGATAAAAGCAGTCTGACTATCTGATTTTCCTTGCTGAAATAATGATAAAGTCATGTGTTAGGTGAAGTGACTGATATATTATTTATGTGCTCATCAGTAAATATCTACAGAGACTTGTAAATTAAAGATATGAAGGGTCAATCACTGCTCTGAAGCTTTTGGCCCCAGTCATTCATTGAACTATGTTATATAATTTTCCCATATAAAGAGGAAAGAAAACTTCATCATAAAGTTTGAAGAAAACAAACTTCATTAACTGTATAGATAGTGATGAGATAACACGAGTCATTTTTAGATTATTTTTTTAATTAAGATTAAATGGTAATCATCTGTTTTACAATGAAAAATCATCTCCTGTGTAATGAGATTCAGCATTAAAAATGATTTGAAATTAAATTTCTTCTATACTTTAAAACATATGCTAACATATGAATAAGTTACATTGTTAGGATTTTTCCTCTTCATGTCCTTAACTTCATTGCATTTTTCATCCCATTATGCTCTGCCTTGATCTATATTTCACCGCCCTAAGGAATTTCTTTCTCTTTCTGCCTTCCTGCTTTCATCTGCCAGTGAAAATTCTGCACACTAGGGAGAAGAAAGAGGTGGAAAAAATTCAAAGACATATCCTTGACTTCCTTAATGGACATTCACAAGAAGTGAAAATTTTCTTTTTGCAATGCCTCTAATATGTCTTTCAAAGGAGACAAGATGGCATTAATGTGACCACAAATTTCGAACCATTCAAATTTACACATTTACCTTGTGGCTTGTTTTACTGGTGCACAAGGGAGGTCCCATCTCTGGGACTTATTTTTTTCCCCATCAGGATATTTTAAGCTTTGTCAGACTGCATCAGTGTTTTCTAGAGCTAGCAGGAATGCAAACTGCGCTTTTAGCATTAGCATTCTACTTAGAACAAAGAGAGGTGCCTGGAAGCCCTACACCAAAGTGCAGATTCCTCTGGTTTCCGTAGAAAGGGAGGTAGCCACTGCCGTCTAACTCTTGGGTTCGTTTAAACATGTCTCCAGCCCTTGGCTCCAGAACTGAAGCCTCATAGAGCTCTTTAAATTTGCCCAAGACAATGCTTTTGATTATTTCTCCTTACCGATAGGTAAGTTTGCTTGTGATGATGAGGGAAGAATATTGGTTTTGCTAGGGGGTTATATTTTGGGCCAAAGATTTGTCATAAAAGTATTAAGGAAGGTTTGGTTAACTTAACCATAGTTTATAAAATGTTGGTGATTTTTCCAGAGAAGCCTAGTTTTACAGTTGTAAGGAACCTGAAGAAATCCTAAGATTCCAAGTGAAGAATTTACACTGCCTGATTTATGCTTCTTGCAAAGAAATTATAAATGTCTTATAAAAATATTAACCCTTGTTTGTCACTTCGGTTGAAGGTAGCTTTCTTTTTATCAAGCCCTGTAAAATAACTTCCTGTGTTCTTCATCATGAGTGTCTCTGATCTGTGGACAAGGAAAGAAATGCTAACGAGAGTGGTATATTGTCATTCCTACAATTGCCAACTAGATAGCAGTTGAGTGATTGCGTTTCAGTGAGTTTCTATCCAGTTTGTTACAGACTCCATAATTTTATCCTGCAGGCTTTGCTTTAGAATGTTACAGAATAATAACGCTCTTGATCTAGAAGCATTTTAATGAAATTATTTTGAATGGGATATGTTTGTTGTTTTGAGGTTGTACAAATTGAATGCTTCTGTAGCATATGAGAGTTTACACATGCTGTCCTGACTGAGAGCTGTGAGATTACAGCCGAAGTATCTTTCTGCTGTTAAGTAGAAATGCTGTTTAATTTGTTGCTAGACTATCTAGCATGCAGATTTTAAAAAATAATGACTGTGAATTTAATAATCTGATTTACAAGTTGATGGAGACTCTTGCAAGTGAAATGTGAATTTCAATACAGCTGTTTTGTTATAGGCGCCAGTCCCAGCTGACTAAATGAATGTCAGTTAAGCTCCCAACTCAGCAAGAAAAGTGAAAGTCGCTGAGTCATGTCCAACTCTTGCAACCCCATGAACTTCTGGGATTCTCCAGGCCAGAATTCTGGAGTGGGTAGCCGTTCTCTTCTCCAAAGGATCACCCCAACCCAGGGATTGAACCCAGGTCTCCTGCATTGCAGGCACATTCTTTACCCACTGAGCCACCAGGGAAGCTGATCTCAGCAAGGAAGAGAGGGTTATTTCCTGCTGAAATAAGGCAGCTTTCTTTCCAGTAAGACTTACACTGTTTTTGCAGAAGTTCAGGAGTCTGTCACAAAGATGATAATGATTGTTACTATCCGAGTCATCTCATTGCTAAAAACAAACCACCATCATACTTACGCTGTGCCTAATTCTTCACACTCATCCGGTACCCCAGACTTCATCTTATTTGAAGTTGTGTGTGCACACGTGTGTGTGTGTGCTTAGTTTTTCAGTTGTGTCTGACTTTGCGACCCCGTGGACTATAGCCCACCAGGCTCCTCTGTCCATGGGGAGTCTCCAGGCAAGAACACTGGAGTGGGTTGCCATGCCCTCCTCTGTGTGAAGTTAGGTGGGTGCAATACAATGCAACTGCATCCCTTGTTGTGGATGGAAACAAACTGTTTTCCAACCTTAGCTGCATAGTAGAATCACATGATCAGCCCCCCGCATTTTTTTTTCAAGTTTCTCTAGTAATTCAAAGATTTAGTCAAGGCTGAGAACCACCACTTTGAAAAGAATTATCTTCCTGCATAATTTAAACAAAAATCTTTTGAAAATGGTCTCCCATCTACCCTAGGCGTTAATAGCAGATACTAAAGTGATTTATCTAGTTTTGAGGAGTGAGAGGGGCAGGGGATTATCAAATTTAATCTAATAATCTTGAGTTCAGAGCATGCCAAATTTAAGTTCATAAGGCTGTAAATGTATTTAGCTTTGAGAATGCAAAGTAAGATGTTTTATAAAAATGCTGACGTTTTTGAAGTCAGATATTGAGAAGTAAAATTTAAGTGTTCAATTTTACTTTTCTGTGTCCATATCTATAACAAAGTATATAAAACAGTGTTTTGAGTTGTTTAATAGTGTTAAGCACACTTTTATCCCTGAGACCCATTTCAGTCTGTAGTTTGGAAACACCCAAGCCAGTTTCCATATCTAGAACAAATGTCTAGAGGGCAACTGAAAGAGTTCAATAAGTAGTTCATGTTAAAATGTCTAGTAAGGTGCCTGGCACACAGCAAATGCTTAATCTAAATTAGTTTTCCCCTTCCTTCTTCAGATCATTAATATTAACATTAAAATATCCAGATTGACCTTTAGGCAATAACTATGGAAAAACTGTGTTATTTTTTTTTTAAGTGGGCTAATTCAAAGCTTTGCTTGGAATAGGATGTGTATTTCTTTATAATTTATTTTATAATAAACAAAGGAATTCAGAATAGCTAAGAAGTCATGCAGAAAATGCACGGTTTATTAATTTGCCTAAATATTATTAAAAGAAGGAAAAGGAAGTGATTAAAATACACCTTTATGTTGGTATAATGGCAAACATGCTGCTAATTGTTTTACAATTTGTAATTGTGTGAGTGCTCTCATTTTTTTTGTTGTTGAAAAGGTTCTGGGGATTAATTTGTGTATGTTGTTTTCTTTTTTTCTTTTTAAGTGTCATCAATTCTTTTAGTTTTGTGAACGACCCTTGTCATTTATTGACACAAGTTCTTTAAAAGGCTTCCCACTCAAATCTTAAGTCATGTGTATACCACTTGCCTGTGGTATACATTTTAGCTCTGTTTTCCTTTAACTTCCTTAATAGAGAGGGGAAGAGAGAGAGAAATACCTTGTATTTTCCTACAAGGTGTGCTCTGAGATCTCAGTCAATTTAAATGTTGATAACAACAAGGCTGCTGCCAAAGCAATCCACTCAGTGCCAACCTGACATGCTTTTAATTACACAGAAAATCTCATTCTCTCTTGGGTACCCTGTATACAGCTCAATTTATTAAGAAAATATTTGTCATTTTTAACCATATGATTTCTGGACATCAAGCTATAAATCTTAATACAGAATTTGCTTTTTCTATTTCAGTTGAATTCTCAAATTTGTATATCAAAAACCTGACTGTATTGTGAAATTGGTGGAGAAAGAAATGGCCACCCACTCCAGTATTCTTGCCTGAAGAATTCCATGGACAGAGGAGCCTGGCAGGCTACATACAGTCCATGGGGTTGCAAAGAGTCAGACATGACTGAGCGACTAACATTACATTACATTATTATTGTGAAATTGGAGTTAGCTGCTGTTGAGACAGAGAATCCAGAATCTAAATTGCTCAACTACATTTTATTAAATGCACAGCAACCTTGAACTGACAGACATTCTTGATATCCATTCTCATAATCACACCCAACTATAAGAGAACTTAATTTGTTAGTGTCAGTAACTGTTGTCCTGAGATAACTGACTATGAATCTATCTCAGACATATGCAGAAGAAGTTACTTCTAAAATTAATTTTTGTTTCTTTGTTTTATTTTTAATATTTCATTCAGGACTGATATTAAATAGATGGTGCAGGGGAAAAGCATAATCTGATATTAAAGAAAAAAGTGTTTTCATTCCTATTCTAAATTATTAATTTATTTTGACTTCATCAATGAGTTTTTCAAAAAGGTTTACACTAATGGCCCCTTTTTATTAATAATTTAAGTAGGGGGAGGAATACACTATGCTCATTTTAAAATTTAAATATTAATAAAGTCCCCACAGCATCGTGAATGCATATTAACTCATAAACCTAAATCAGCCTCTTCATGCAAGAAGCATAAACTAATTTATGTAAGTAAATAAATGTGACATGAACTCTCCCTAAATTGAATTAGAGAAGGTTTTATTTTCATGTTTCAGAAAATAATATTTCTGAAATGTGTAAAACTAGTTGGAAACTTTTCAAGCATTGTAATTACTCTTCAGATGTTTAAGAGTAAAGTACAATTGGCCTAACTCATGTGGCCAAAAAGTAAATTCCAGTGGAACTTGATACACACTGGAGCATCGCTGTAAGAATATGTCTGAGGAAGGCCATCTGCCATCTTCATTGAGCTTCCCTCCAGCCCCCAGGAAAGGAGATTCTTTGAGGTTTAGGCTGAGTGTACTTCTCAGAGGACACATCTAAGAAAATGCTCTGTGTGTATATATTCCTTCTATCTCTAATGGTATGAATTATGAATAAGAAGCTTATGAAATATGCACTCACATAGCTTTCCTCTCTTTTATAAAAAAAAAACTCTGCCACACCCTTGATAAAAAGAAAACCTGAGAAATTTGAAATAAAATATGTCTTGAACTTAATATGACTTTATCATAAAGAATGGTTTTCTGCCTATAAATTTGAGTTCATTTTATTGAAAGGAATAATTGTGAAGGGAAAAACCAACATTACATTTGAAGTCAGTATTTTCATACTTAATTACTATGCTATAAATTGCAAAAAGCCAGTAGCTTCATTCAGAAGATTTATAATTTGGGAGATGTTACCTCAATCAATTTTTTAAAAAGAACCTGGAGATTTAGGTTCTTTTATTAAACCTGTAGATTTATCCCTTGGAGCATAAAAAGGAGAAATTCTATATTAAGATTCCCTTTGATACCTACATAAAGTAAAGAAATTCTCTCTCACTCACTTTTTTTAGTTATTGCATTATACCTAGAATGATATTATATATGAAAGAAAAGGAGGGAGGGAGACAAAGGAAGAAAAGAAAGGACAGAAATAAGGTATTTGCTAAAAACTGATATCCTGGCAGAGATAAGGCAAATGTTCTTTAACTTAAAATTTTATATAGAGATAGTCTACTTAAACACCAATGATAGAAGTGAATCACCATTTTTATGTTTACTCGGTAGTACTCACATAACCAAAAATAATTTCACAATAGCCTCATTAAAGATAGTGTTATAGGAAAAAACATTATACTAAGGTTCAAGAGGTGTTTAGAAATTAAATGAGCTAATAAACATGAAAATGATTTGTAAAACTAAAATATATATGCTAATATTATTATAGTTATCTTTTTCTGGAATTTTCGTTTTGTAAACGTGAAAGGTCTGACTTTTTAAATTTCTTTAAAATAGAATCTTACCTTTTTAATATTCAGTTCAATAATTATTATAATTATTATTGATGCATACATATAGATGTTGGTAGACAATAACAGAAATTATTTCTACATCGTGTTTCTATGATACAGATTTTTATTTATTTATTAGAGTTCTGTTCATAATTCTATTACTATTACTAATTTTTCTTTCGCTTGGCCTAATCCTCTATGTTTATACTGAAAATAGATGTACTTTTGATGAACATTCATCAGCTATTAAAGGATTAATTAAAGTCTTTGACTGCATAAGTGTGTATGGATTTCCCATATTTTAAACCCTTAGTTATGATCCAGGCTCATTCAACATTACTTACACAAAGACAGTGGCAATCAAGGTATAAGCACTTATTTAGACTATTAAATAAATGTTCTTTTTATAGAAACTGTAAAATCAATGGATATGCCCTTCTCTTGAATCAGTAATAGCCTCTGGCTGCCTGTCATTTTCTTGGACAGGTTGGGGAAGAGAACCAGGAAAAGAAATCAACCCAAAGAAGATTTCTACTGGTAGAATCTCTAACTTTCACTCCAGAAATCAAAATATATGGTGTTTGAATAAAACATCATATTGTATTAAATCAGAAATGACAGTGTTTTCCACTTAAAATTCAACACATTGGTATGTTTTATAGAATACTGCTGCATGAATGTAATCTACTTAATCAGATTTTATAAGTATTTATGCCAGGACCAATAAATATCTTCAGTCTCATAGATCACTTGCTTCATAGAGTAATTAAATAAGTCAGGGAAATAAGCCTACATTTCCACTATGTGATAAAACTTTTGCTCTGTTTACAATGTCTCCCCTTTCCTAGGCACTCTAATATTTGTCATGTGGATGAATTTCAGTCCATTTGTACCTAAAATCTAACGTAATTGAATTAAATGCACACATTTCCTATATTCACAAAATGCACATAATAAAAATTAAGGAGGATTTCAAGTTATAAGTTACTAAGCTTGAGTTATCAGCACAGTCCTTTTCACTGTAACTTATTCAAGGGACTATCCAGTTTGGAAATAAAACATTTATCATTCAGTGTTGCCCTACCAGTCTGAGCTGGGCAATGAATTGCATACATCTTGAGAATCTCTAAAACGTATTCATCTTTGCCAAAGATGGCAAAGATCTTGGCAAAGATCCTGTCTGAAATAGCAGGATATTCTTGCCATTTTAAATAATTCCATGAAGTCTGTGATTTTGGCTTCATTTTTCTTGTTGGAAAACTGTGGAGTGACATTGCCCCCAAAACCATGTCTTAACCCCTATTCTCCTAGCACATATACACATACAAAGTGGGTAGAATCACACTGTATGCTGGGTTGAGGTTTTCAAGAAAGTGTGCAGAGTAATAGTATGCACCTAGAGCCAGAAATCCTGGAATGTGCAGTCAAGTGGACCTTAGGAAGCATCACTGCTAACAAAGCTAGTGGAGGTGATGGAATTCCAGTTGAGCTATTTCAAATCCTAAAAGATGATGCTGTGAAAGTGCTGCACTCAATATGCCAGCAAATTTGGAAAACTCAGCAGTGGCCACAGGACTGGAAAAGGTCAATTTTCACTCCAATCTCAAAGAAAGGCAATGCCAAAGAATGCTCAAACTACCACACAATTGCCCTCATCTCACATGCTAGTAAAGTAATGCTCAAAATTCTCCAAGCCAGGCTTCAACAGTATGTGAACAGTGAACTTTCAAATGTTTGAGCTGGATTTAGAAAAGGCAGAGGAACCAGAAATTTAATTGCCAACATCTGCTGGATCATCGAAAAAGCAAGAGAGTTCCAGAAAAACATCTACTTCTGCTTTATTGACTATGCCAAAGCCTTTGACTGTGTGGACCACAACAAACTGTGGAAAATTCTTGAAGAGATGAGAATACCAGACCACCTGATCTGCCTCTTGAGAAATCTGCAGGTCAGAAAGCAACAGTTAGAACTGGACATGGAACAACAGACTAGTTCCAAATCGGGAAAGGAGTACGTCAAGGCTGTATATTGTCCCCCTGCTTATTTAACTTACATGCAGAGTACATCAAGAGAAATGCTGGACTGGATGAAGCACAAGTTGGAATCAAGATTGCCGGGAGAAATATCAATAACCTCAGATATGCAGATGATACCACCCTTATGGCAGAAAGTGAAGAGAAACTAAAGAGCCTCTTGATGAAAGTGAAAGAGGGGAGTGAAAAATGGCTTAAAACTCAACATTCAGAAAATTAAGATCATGGCGTCTGGTCCCATCACTTCATGGGAAATAGATGGGGAAACAGTGGAAACAGTGTCAGACTTTATTTTTGAGGGCTATAAAATCACTGCAGCCATGAAATTAAAAGACGCTTACTCCTTGGAAGAAAAGTTATGACCAACCTAGATAGCATATTAAAAAGCAGAGACATTACTTTGAAAACAATGGTCTGTCTACTCAAAGCTATGGTTTTTCCAGTAATCATGTATGGTTGTGAGAGTTGGACTGTAAAGAAAGCTGAGTGCCAAAGAGTTGATGCTTTTGAACTGTGGTGTTAGAGAAGACTCTTGAGAGTCCCCTGGACTGCAAGGAGATGCAACCAGTCCATCCTAAAGGAAATCAGTCCTGAAATTTCATCAGAACAACTGATGCTGAAGCTGAAACTCCAATACTTTGGCCACCTGATGCGAAGAACTGACTTGTTTCAAAAGACCCTGATGCTGGGAATAATTGAAGGCAGGAGAAGAAGGGGATGGAGATGATAGAGGATGAGATGGTTGGATGACATCACCAGCTCAATGGACATGAGTTTGAGTAAACTCTGGGAGTTGGTGATGGACAGGGAGGCCTGGTGTGCTGCAGTCCATGGGGTTGCAAAGAGTCGGACATGACTGAGTGACTGAACTGAACTGAACTGATGCAAAGTAAACAACAACAGTAATAATAAAGCTCAGATTATGTTTGAAAATTCTTTAAAATGGCTGTAGGTTCACCATTTAGCCAGTTTCCTTCTAACATCAGAACAGGTCATGTTTTTATAATAAGTTAAATAGCAGGTGAACTTCTTGGTTTATAGTTAGAACCCTTGTATAAAAATATTTGTGTCTTCAGACCCTAGAAACACATATGATTCGGTTAGTTGTGAGAAGTAAAGAATAGCAAATTCACATCTCCCATTTCACTTTAACTCCCAGGCCTAAGCTGGAAAATGCCTACACTATTAAAACTTTCTCTCCCTCTTTCTCAAATTGAATAGCTGAATTTGATTGATTTAAATGAGAATGTGACAAGACAGGGTTCTTTTGCCAAAAAGTCCATTAGCCTCCTAGGATTACAGAGCTCATGGTGTCAGACAAACTCTCACTTAAGGGTTGCCTGGGAAGCATTAACACATGCAATGAACTTGAGCCTTGGCATAAAAAAGATATGAACTGGAGTGCCATTTCTACCAGATACGTCAATTTGGACAAGATAACGTTAACACTTTGAGCTTCAGTTTTCTTAATTTTCAAGTATGAATTATAATACTCACTTGAAGCATCTGTTTAGGGTTAAATGAGAGAATTTTTAATAAGTGTACTCTAGTGTGTACCATAAATGTTAGCTATTGGTATTATCAAGACATAAGATCTTAATAAAGATTCCTTAAGGGTTTTCTTTTCTTTTTTTTTGAAGCTGTTACCTTTTTTTAAACAAACCACCAGAGGGTAGTAGAGAACAAATAGTTTGTATACGTTGTTCCAGGTGCTGTCTCTGTGCTATTACCAGGATGTTGTCCTTATATTACATCTATCTACCTGTTCTATCGGGTTTCCCAGGTGATTCAGTGGTAAAGAAGCCACCGGCCAGGCAGGAGACACAGGTTTGATCCTTAAGTGGGGAGGATCCCCTGGAGAAGGAAATGACACCCCATTCCTGGCAAGTATTCTCCAGGAATACTTTTTTTTGGCTCTGTCTAGGAAAATCCTGTGGACAAGAAGCCTGGCGGGCTACAGCCCATGGGGTCTCAAAGAATTAGACATGACTTAGTGACTAAATAATACAACAACCTGTTCTTAAAACATGGAATAAACTTTCACTATTCTTAAATACCCAGATTTTACACACGGCAGGGAACAGGCTCTACTCAGTACAAATTGCTTTATTCCTGAACTAAAGGAGAAAGAGAAATATAAGTCTTGCTTTGAAGTGTTTTATTCACTCATAGTGTTTGAAACTGAAACTGCCAGTCGCTCAGTCGTGTCTGACTCTTTCCGACCCCATGAGCTGTAGCCCGCCAGGCTTCTCTGTCCATGGGATTTCCTCGGCAAGAATACTGGAGTGGGTTGCCGTTCCTTCCCCAAGGGATCTTCCCGACCCAAGAATAGAACCTGGGTTTCCTGCATTGCAGGCAGATTCTTTACTGTCTGAGGCACCAGGGAAGCCTATGTAGTGTTCTAAGTGGTTGGAACTATTTCAGGTTCTGTGTAAAACACAAACTGATCCATCTCCTTTGTGATACTACCAAAAGATACCAAACTGATGGTTGTGAAGTTTTAGTGCCTTTCTTGCTTATTTATGGAGTGCAGGTCATTCTGCATGCTTGCTCAGTCTGCCTCTTTGCAACCGCAGGGACTGGAGCCCACTGGACTCCTCTCTCCATGGGATTCTCTAGTCAATAATACTGTAGTGGGTTGCCATTTCCTCCTGTGGGCCATTGTAAAAACAGTTTAAATACACCCACTTGGAATACATCTAAGGAGTTTCAAGCTGCTACATCTTTTCACTCTCTGTTTTATGCAAGGATTGTGTATGAAAGTCAACATTGTCGTTATAGCATATGAAATCTGGGTAAAACGGAGCTGGGAAGTGTAACTTAGTAAGCTGGAAATTCTCTGGTGGTCCAGTGGTTAGGATTCTGCTCTTCCACTGCTGGGAGCCTGGGTTCAATCCCTGGAGAGGGAACTAAGATCCTCTGATATGGCCCCCCCCAAAAAAAATTTATAGAGAGTAAGTTAAAACAAGATCATTGAGATTGAGGAGATGGAACCCAAGAGATTATTATGTGATTCTAATCTATTTGGCTCAGCAGTAAAGAATCCGCCTGCAGTGCAGCAGATACAATTGACACGGGTTCGATCCTTGGATTGGGAAGATCCCCTGGAGGAGGAAACGCAATCCACTCCAGTATTCTTGCCTGAAAGATCTCATGGACAGAGGAGCCTGGTGGGCTCCAGTCCCCAAAGTCCACTCTTTGAAGTCGCAAAGAGTTGGACACAGCCGACCACAGAGGAGGAGAATCTATTTTCCAAAGGTTACAAGTTCGTAAAAAATGTGGATAATAATATTAATGGATTTGTATACAAAGCTAGAGTTCATACTATATTTGTAAACATATAATGTTCAGGCTTTGAATAGAGCAATGGTTCTCAATCAGGGACAGTTTTGTGCTCCAGAGGGCAGTTGGGAATGTCTGGAGACATTTTTGACTTGTCAAAACATGGATAAGAACAGTCGTAGGGGTGATGCTACTAGAATCTAGTGAGTAGAGGATGGAGATGCTGCTAAGTGTCATACAATGAAAGGACAGGCCCCCACAACAAAGAATTATCAGGCCAAATATGTTAATAGCGCTGCTGTTCAGAAACCCTGGAAGAAAGCCATGGACTTTCAAAGACTCTTGGTGCATCACTGGATGTTTTCCATTTCTATCCCAAGTCCACACTGGTAGTATCAAGAAGAGCTCTCTACTGAGAAGCACAGCAGTTGGCTTGGCGTTCATCTTCCATTTTTAAAGCAGCAGATTTTCCAACGTTTCCATTTAAAGATTGTGCCATTTTCACTCAGTTTATGATGGGTACTAAATGCGCTTTGGAAACTTACAAGCTCTCAGTAAAGACAATTAGCAGAAGACAAAACAGGAGACCAGGTGTCTAGCTTTTCTTCCCCCCAAATGGCTTTAATGCAATCAAAAATGGGAAGTGTGAATAAAGCTGCTTTGTGTTTTAAGTAGGAGCACTTGGAAATATTGGTATAATGCCTTCAGAACATGAAGTCTTCGGTTACACAATCACTTATGTAGAAATGTGATGAAGTGCGAAGAAACTGCACCAGCAGGAAGAATCATTTGAATTTTTAAAAATCTCAAAAGTAGTTTCATAGAGTGTGTATGTGGCTACAAATCAGCTGGCATATGTAGAAGAGACTTCAAGTTTAATTGTCACAAATCCACTGACTTCTCTTATTAGTAGCTAAAAGAGAGCCATAGGAGAGGAAGAAGGTAATTTATCTACACTATTGAGCTGATTTGGAGGAAAATTGGAAGTTCTCACTTTTAAACTATGATTACACTTGATTTGCCTATTTCCAGTCCAACCAAAAAATAAAACATAAGTTTCAAAAACTGGTAAAGCAAATCTGTCTTCCCAATTGAATCTTTAAGACTAAAACTTTCAATTGTAATTACATTCACTAGGAAACTGTCCAGATTCAATGCTTTATCCAGCCAATTTATGCTGGTGTAGAGACCTGTCCTGTCCAATAAGGTAGTATCAACCATGTGGTTATGATGGAGCCCTTGAAGTGTGGCTGGGCTGAATTGAGATCTGTTGTTATTGTAAAGTACAAACTGGAATTTGAAGAGTTGTCCAAAAGAGAAAAATTTCATTAACAATTTTTATATGGATGACATGTTTTTGGGGGGGGCGGTTTGTCCATGCCACACGGCTTGCTCTATCTTAGTTCTCTGACCAGGGATTGAACCTGGGCCCTCAGCAGCGAAAGCTCAGAGTCCTAAACCAATGGATTCCAGGGAATTCCTGACAGGTTGATATGACAATATTTTGGATATGCTGAGTTGAATAAAATATATTTTAAAGTTAAATTAATCTATGTTTTAATGTTGGTGCTAGAAGATTTAAAAGTACATTTATAATACTGTATATAAAAGTACACTTATAATACTGATTATTTTTATTTTAATGGTCTACTGCTGGCCTAGACCATTCAGGTTTTAATTGAGTAATCACTTGAGCTTCCCTGGTGGCTCAGACTATAAAAATATGCCTGCAATGTAGGAGACCTGGGTGTGATCCCAGGGTCAGGGAAGATCCCCTGGAGAAGGAAATGGTAACCGACTCCAGTGTTCTTGCCTGGAGAATTCCATGAACAGAGGAGCCTGGTGGGCTGTAGTCCAGGAGGTCACAAAGAGTCAGACATACCTGAGCAACTAACACTTCATGATCAAATGAACATGTAAGAAATTATGACTATATGAGAGGGAAATGCATAAGAATATATGGATTGCTAATCATTAAGTGATCATACTTAATACTTACTTTGTACAATATTTGCACAATACTTTCAAATTTAAACTTTTAAGTAGTGATACAGGACAGTCAACCTGTTCAGTGTGGAAAAGCGTCAGCAACATGAAACAAAGCCAATAAATACATGAAGTATTTATTTGAGGACAAAAGGGGTAGAATCTTGAGAGTATGAGCTGAGAGTCAAATCAAAAACTAGAAAATGGGAGCAAAAATGAAACTACTTTAAGTAAAAAAAGAATGAACTATGGTGAAGGAGAGACAAAGATGAATAATAAAGTACCACCAGAAGTATTTTCAGACTTCCCTGTAGCTCAGATGGTAAAGAATCTGTCTGCAGTGCAGGAGACCCTGATTCGATCCCTGGGGTCAGGAAGATCCTCAGAAGAAGGGAATGGCAACCCACTCTAGTATTCTTGCCTGTAGAATCCCATGGACAGAGGAGCCTGGCAGTCTACAGGGCTACAGTCCATGGGGTCACAAAGAGTCGGATAGGACTGAGTGATTAACATTACACTACTACACTACAGAAATATTTTAATTGTGATGTAAAAAGCACCTCCATCAGACGTTGGTTTGCCTTATGTTAACTGTGACTCATTTTTTTAAAAATATGCCCTCAGTGACCAAATTTAAAAGCCTAATTGATTCATTACAATTATATACATATGCATTGACTAATCAAAATTAGAATATTTTAAGCCAGTCATAAAAGTTAAATGGGATACCTATAAATGTCACATTAGGTATGATCCAGAGACTTTTGGATGATAAATGTCAACCATGACTTTTCTGTATGGCAGATGTCTTAATCAATTTTTATCAATAAGTGTATATTTATAATCTGTTTACTATGTTTGGCACCAGGTGCTTTGGAAGGGTAAAAAGAAAGTAAAATACATATATTTTTTTTGCTTTTAAAATTGAGATGAAAATTCAAACAGATAAATAGAAAACAAATGGAGAATGGTTGCTAAATTCTGTGAAGAATATACTTCAGAGAGGGGGAACTGAAAGCAGGCTGAGATACAAAGAAATTTTGCAAAGTAACAAAAAAATTTGCTTGCAAAGTTTTGCAGGCAGAAAGTAAAGTCCACTTTCTGCCTGCCAGTGCAGAAGATGCAAGTTCTGTCTCTGGGTTGGGAAGATCCCCTGGAGAAGGAAATGGCAACTCACTCCAGTATTCTTGCCTGGAAAATTCCAGGCAAGAGGAGGAGCCTGGCAGGGTCAAAAAGGAATCTGACATGTCTTGGTGACCAAAGGACAACAACGAAGCCAAGGGCATGAGAGACCAAAGGGCCCAAGAAGATTTTTGAGGAGGGGATCTATAGGATGAATCCTATGCTAATAAATCCTGTTCTAGAGTCCTATATGGATTAAATTCATATATAGACTCAAATATAGATTAGAGTAGAGGAGAGGCTGCATAAGGAAGACCACGTAGGAAACTGTTGGCTTTAGCCTACATTGCGACCCCATGGACTAGCTGACCAGGTGCCTCTATCCATGCATTCGCTAGGCAAGAGTATTAGAGTGGGTTGCAATTCCCTTCTCTAGGGGATCTTACGAATCACAGATATTTGTAAATATTTATGCAGGCAGAGGTGAAGAGCTGTTATGAATCTGGCAGTGGGGCTGTGACTGGTAAAACTTATTGTTCTCTGTGTACAAAAGAGCAAATTCAAAATGGGCCATAGTGAAATACAGTGCTGCTTTTATTGACCATTGGGCTCCTCTTTGAAAAAGGACAATGTAAATAAACGTGTAGGCAGTGAAATGCACCAAAGGGGTATCTGATTTGAAAGCCTCTGCCGCCGTTACCCTGGAGAACCTCAAACTGCAGTTATAACTATAAGTCTTATAGGTGCTGGGGCAAGCAAGAAGCGGCCAACTGTCAAGCTGTTTGTTATTGCCTACACAATGGCCAAACTGGAAATTCCCTTGGCTAATTTCCTCTCACTGCCCAAATGGAAGTCCACTGTGGAGTAAACTTGAGCAATACTGTCTTGCTGAAAGTAAACGTAAGGCTCACTCACATCACTGGGAAAGTTGGCAAACATGATCTAATGATCCCTGTTTGGTAAACCTAGTATTTTTCCATCCTTACACATGGATCTGAAAACACAAGTGCTTGGTGGCCACAAAATGACGTATACATTCTATGTGGGTAAGACTCCTTTGTCAAATGTTAAGTTATTGAGTTTAAAAGAGGTCAAACAGGTGAATACAAAGCTCAAAGAAAATGTAATTTTAACAACATCTATGAGCTTGGAGTGGATGCAAATAACAAGCATATTGGTTTAATGGGTATTAGTATTAGCACTAATCTCCAAATAAAGAGAGAAGTTCCTGACCTGTTCAAGCAGGAAATGCCCCTCTGAGTTTCAGTACCTCCACCTTAGTCACCACTGGGAGAGCCAGAAGCTTCGAACACATTTAAAACCCTGGCTTTTTTGACATTTTTGCCACACTTACCTCTCTTTATAACACATCAAACAACCCCCTTGGTCTTTGTGAATTAAAAACTTGAACAGATTTTGTGGAAGACCGCTTAACAATACTGAAGAAAGCAGATGGAATGCACGGGTTGGAGCATAAAACAGGGCAGACACGGCCCTCCTTCACAGATTGCCTGTGTAAGAGCCTCTGTTTTCAGGCCTGTAAGTGGGAATCCAGAGAGACCTGAACATGTTGCTGTTGCTTAGGCGATTAGTCGTGTCCCATTCTTTTGCAACCCCATTGAGTGTTGCCCGCCAGGCTCCTCTGTCCATGGGGTTTCCCAGGCAAGAATATTGGAGGGGATTGCTGTTTCCTTCTCCAAGGGATCTTCCCCACCCAGGAATCAAACTCGAATCTCCTGCCTTGGCAGGTGGGTTCTTCACCACTGAGCTGCCTGGGAAGCCCACCTGAAGGTGTTAATTAGCCTTAAATTTGTTCTGCACCTCTACTCATCATTGAGATGTTAGACCTACTCACCAAACGGCATTGTCTTCCACTCTGTGACTTACTGGTGAGTGCAAAAAGGAACCCAAAGATAGCATCCTTCAGTAGGATCAGACAAAATGAGGGATAGTATTGTGATGGAAAATGTTAGGGAAACTCTTTTCATTTATAATAATAATGTTATTTAAAACTGTGTGCATCACGTTTGGGGATATTTACAAAGAAGGTGCATCCCAGGGTTTAAAATTATTGAATATAAATATAGACCCAACAATGAGCATGCCTTAAAAGCATATGCAGTCAAAGAACTTGAAATGTTTATTAATCCCTTTGGAGCGCTGCTGCAGTAAAATTCTGCGGATGCTTCCCAGTTGGCTAGAGAATGGGATTGCTCCAATGTTTCAGGTTGAAAAGCCCCACACAGCTCTCCAGGCAAGAAAGTTTGGCACTGGTGCTGAAAAACTACAAAGACATATTCCCCAATATTTATCATATGATTTATATTCTGCGGTGATTTCCAGTTTCAGTGGCAAGAGTGGAAAGGAACAGATGAACAGATTCCTGTATTCAGGTTACAGGACTAGAATGCTTGAGAAAGGGCTTGACTATCTGATGCACATTTCTGTGGAAGGCCCAATGCCAGGAGTATACAACAGCAAACTGGCTGTCAACCTTTCGTTATTAAAACTCACCAGAACAAACACATGACCGTTTGGCAAAAGAACATCAGAAAACCTCAGTTTTGAGGGAAAACCATGCTGCTCCTGCTGCTGAGTCGCTTCAATATTCCTTCTGATAAGAAAGAAGCAGAATTTTCTGTTCAAACCCTTTCTGTAAATCACCATGATCTCTGGCTATGTTTGTAAAGGATGGATAAGTGGTTAGTCTGCTGTCAAGTGTCGTCATAGAACTACTATAGAAAAATAAAGTGAAGTGAGTACATTTCCCACCATTCATGGCTGTTGCGCATCCATTGCGTTTGTGATGTTTATAGAAACAG
Source organism: Antilocapra americana (assembly GCA_007570785.1). NCBI lineage: Eukaryota > Metazoa > Chordata > Mammalia > Artiodactyla > Antilocapridae > Antilocapra > Antilocapra americana. The sequence goes on from ML661885.1 coordinate 31,959,633, forward strand.
TAGCACTCTGTGGAAAGGAACTCAAGGGATTCAACCAAGGGGAAAAAAGACTTGCTTGATTTTCACTTGATCATATTTCTTAATTTTAAGGAAAAAATACAGCATATGTCCTATATCAACAGGGAGCATTCTTTTGTCATGTTTTTTTTTCTGTGTTTTTATTCTTGCTGTATCTTAAAATGGGCTTCCCTTGTGGCTCAGCTGGTAAAGATTCTGCCTGCAACTCGAGAGACCTGGGTTCGATCCCTGGGTTGGGAAGACCCCCTGGAGAAGGGAAAGGCTACCCACTCCAGTATTCTGGCCTGGAGAATTCCATAGACTGTGTAGTCCACGGGGTCAAAAACAGTTGGACATGACTGAGCGACTTCACTTTTCACTATCTTACAATATAGCTTAAAGCTAGAAATTGAAGTAAGAATATTAAATAGGTCATGTTATTATCCTATAAGTGTTAAAATAATCAGATTTTATTTTGCTATTTAAAAGTTGCTCCAAAGTATGCAAGTGTGGCTTAATATTTGAATGGAGTTCTTTATTCTACCTTTATTCTCCATGATCATGTAACAGTCTAAACACTGCTTAGGACAGTGTGCAAGGGCAGAGTGAAATAAAAAAAATCACACCTGCTACCAAGGCAAACTATTTAAATTTCTCCCAATATTTACAGAAGTTCTTGGTACACAGCCAAGAAAGGCTCAATGAATATTTATTGAATAAATAAAATCACTTATTTATAAAATGTCTGGAATTCACAGGATAGGATTCTCAGCTGTAAAAGTAAAACCCTGTAAGGCAATTTCTAGATGGACTTACAGAAACTACCTAATTATAATTTTCTTTGGCTCCACTGTATTTAGTGATGAATAATTTTCTTTTAAAATAATATTTTTCAGATACCCATTATGAATAATGAAAAGCCAAAAATGAGAACTAGAAGGTTCTTAAGCCTATCTTTATTCCCCATTTGCAATATTTCACAATCCTTTTCTATAGGAATACTTCTAAATTTAGAACTCTGTGGAGAGTGATACTGACATTAGCACAGGCAGGGAAAAAATAGCAATTCATATGCAAAAAAACAGTTGTTTACCATGGGAGATGGTAAACAGCTTATGCATACTAGTTTTAACAAATTCACACTTCTATACTTGGTATTTCTATATATACTTAGGAAACTGGCTGCTCTCAAGTGTGTTTTAAAAGGGTTTATTATGCGGAGTTTTCTAATATTCTCTTCCCAATTAACTATTTATTAAAAATCTTTCTAAGTTCCAAAATAGATCTGCTAAAATCCTATATTTATTTGAAAAAGTTGCATTTTCCTGAATTTATTGTAACAATAAAAATATAGCAATGCACCCATATGAATATTTTAAAATATAAATGCCACTGTCTTTTTAAAAAGTAAATCCTAATCTAGAATTATTTTCGATTTTAATAATAAAATTCAAATAAGTGGTAGGAAAAAACCAAAAGGAGAAAAACTGTAAGAAAGAATCATGGGAATACTTTTGCAAAGACAACTCTTTGAATTCTCACTCTAGGAGTGAGTTCATTAAAATAACGAAGCTAACTAAGCTTATTATTTTATAATGAATAAGATAAAATATATAGATTTTCTGTGGCAGAAGTTTTCAAGTTCTACCAGTTTGGAAGTCGCTATTTCACTTGATCATTGAATTCTTCTGAATTGCCCTTCAATTCATGTTACAAACCCAATAGCTAACACAGCTTCTGTGTTCACCGTATCTTTAATATGGCTTTATCTTTCCATAATACTATCCACCCGTATAGTTCCAGCAGAAAGTATTTCAAAGCCAAAAATCATTTTGTTCTATTTCACACTCAAGACGAAATTCCATGACTCTAACAAAGCAAATTTTTCAGTGAATACATCTGGAGGGCAATAGGAACTGGATGGTGGTTGGAAAGATGGAAGTTAGAGACTGAGAATGTAAAGAAGAAGGAACAACACTGGAGAAAGTCAAAGGTAGACAGCAAGGATTAGATCACATGAGATCTTGTAAGTCATAGTAAGTGTTTGAACTTTATCTTGAGGGCAGTGGTGAGCACTGAAGTGTTTCAGCTGGGGCTGGGAGATACAGGGTAGGGGTTGATCAGATTTGTTGAAAGACATCATTCTGGCTATTTTAAAATGGACTGAAGAGACAAGTCTGTGCACTTGGTTAGAAATCCAGGCAGTCAGAAATGGTAGAAAAATGAACACATTTTCAGGATGATTAAGAGGTAAAGCAGATATGAGTTAAGTTCCAGTTCATTGTAAAGGTGATGGAGAGAGAAGAGTTGAGAGTTCGTCCAGCTTCCTGAGTCTGTACAATGATATCATTTATTAATTTCGGGAACTTAGGGGAAAAAAATTCTGCCTTAAGAGGAAGTACGATGGATTCAATTTGGAATATAGTGAGTTTTGGACCCTGAGATATCCAGAAGGCTTATGGGATAGTTATGGAATAAAAATTTATAAAATTTATGGAAGATCTGCATATAAATAGAAATTAAAGCAGTTGAAATGAAAGATATTACCGGGGAGACAGTAGGATGAAAGCGCAAGAGGATCAGGGCTAGGCTGAGGAACACCAATATTTAAGAAACAACCCAAAAAGATACTGGGTCAATAGGTAAAAATAGGAGGGCTCTGTTATGGAAGGAAAGTGGGTTTCAAAAATGCGGGAGTATTTAATTGTGCCAAAGACTGATGAGAGATGAAGATTAAGGTAAAAACTAGGCTTTAGACTTAACCACATGGAAATGATTTGTGACTTTGGGCAAGAGCTGTTTGGTAGAATGGTGGGTACAAGTGCATGAGTGGGTTGGGTGAAGAAGCAAGAAAGGTGTGAGACCTGGGAATTTCAACTCTTTTTTTAGAAGTTTTATGATGAATGGGGAGAAGCAATGGGTAGTACTAGAATGATACAAAAGTTCAGAGAGTTATTTGTTTCCTTGGGAAAGGTTTCAGGATGTTTAAATGCTGATGTGAAGTATCTGATAGAAAAGTAGGTTATAGTTATCCAAAAAAAGGAAACAAATATAACAGCTAGTAATAACAGCTAACACTCACTGAATGCTTAATATATACTAGGTGCTCTTCCAATTTCTTCATGTGTAGTAACTTCTCTGATGCTCACCAGTAGGTATTGTGATTATTCCATTTTGTAGATAAGGAAATAGTAACCTGGAGAGTTAGAAGGACGAACTGATGGAATAACTTTGCTTAAGAAGTGGAAAAGCCCAGATAAAGGAATTACCCTTGTACAGAAGAGAGACAACTTGAGGTCTACAGAACTGGACATGGGAAGAATGGGGTGGAGGCAGGTGAATTTATAGGTCTGAAGCAGGAGATTGAGAGAGTTCTCTTAATAGCTTGTAATTGTCAGTTGACCAGGATGGAAGGGTATTTGCACAGCAAGAGATGGAGTGGTAGACTGGTAGGTCTGAAGCACCAAAAAGATGTCCAATAGACCCTAAAAAGAATAAGAGGGAATGCAGTGCTGTTAAGACCATCCAAGAAAGATCCAGAAGTCTTGGTGTTGAGTCAGCCGTGGAGACTTAGAAGACTGCAGAAGTGAACCAAACGGGTCAGGGGTATAGGGAAGGACAGGGGATGAGTAAGAGGTGTCCAACCATCTGATAGGGACTTCCTTGAACCTTCTTTAGAAGTAGCATATAAGTATACTTCATTAATCAGGTAGACAGGGGACGGATGGTGTCCAAAGATAAAGAATAGATCTTGTCTCTCTTAGTAAACGTCACATTGCATTTTAAAGTATGTGGGTTATTTTCAAAAATCATTTGATACTGATTTCAAACATAATTCCACATTGATAAAAGAACAGATTCTCTATGATTCCATACCTTTAGGCCATGAAATTTTTGCACCTTGTTTTATGTCCCTGGATAGATTCCAGTGCCTCCTGATTTATAGTCTGTGGGGACTTGAATAGAATTTGTATCCTGCTATTTTGTGAAAATTGTATAAACCTGAATTATGTTGAATTGGTTCATAGTGCTTTTCAGGTCTACTATGTCCTTCTACTTTTCTGTCTATTCATTCTATTAATTTCTGAGAATTTTTATATTGAAACTCCAACTAAAAATCTTATCTACTTAAAAATAATTGTAATATATAGTGGAACTATATGTAACTTTGTTTTTTTCCAAGTCTCCTGTAAATGTGTTGTCATATTTTCATAATTTAAAAAATTAAAATGGAGAAAAAATAGATCTTGGTTAAGTGGTATATGGCAACTGTATCTCTGCTTAGTTTTTCTGTAGACTAAGAAACGTCTCAAAAAGTCTATTAATTTCAAAAATAGACCTTGGAACATATAAGGTAGGCAGTATCAGAACGTGACTTTACCATATGACTGTGACTTACCTTGCTTGTCTACAGTGACTCAGCAGGTAGAAAGGAGCTTGGGACTATTGTCTTTTGTGAGTATTATCCTATGCCCACTGGATATTGATTCTATTCATTGGCATTCAGTTATCTGTAACCTTAAACTATGAAAGTTTTCTGAAAGTGCTCAAAGTTTCAGTAAATGCAATACTAAGGTTGTTTTATGAAGACAGCTTTGTTGCAAACCAAAGAAACTTGAGCTATCAGAATAGAAATTTACCAGTGAACCAACAGGTGGCAGTATAACATGGTGTTCTTGAATTTTTAAATATGTAATCAACAATTAGGGCGGCAGAAGTCTTTTCAAAAGTGGAAAGGAGGTGGAGGCAGAAGATGGCCAAAGTAAGGGAGGGGAAGGGAGTGGAAAGAAGAGAGGAGAGAGCAAAAGGAAGAAATTCTGAAGGAGCCAAAATTGCAATAGTACTTATTCATCCCTCAAAATTCACCCCTGGAAGCCTCCGAGTCCAGTCTGATTTACATGCTGGCAAGCCCTGGGGACTGTTGTCTTTCATGGTGTTAACACAATAACAGTGTAACAGCTGGTGGCTGTATCCGCATCTCTGTTAACTGGACTGTGAGATACTTGAGGACAGGAAACACTGTTCATTTTTGAATGCTCTCGAACCAGGGCCTAAGTTAGTGTCTGACTCAGAATAGGAATAAAATAACCATCAATGGGTGAATGAATGTATGAATGAATGAATGATAGCTATCTGGCCATGTATCATGCCATCTGCGCTAACCTTTCCCAGCCACCTTTGGGAAGAGAAGTCCTGTCATCTTCTTTTCTAATGAAAAGTTGTTTCTCACTGTATATCTCATAAGTCATCTAGGGGAAATTTATCGTTTTCCTTGAATGACATTAAAATAAAAATCATTAGCATGAGCATGCAGATAAAGCAGGAGGCAACAGTAGTGTTGTGATGGTTTGGTCCTGAGGGAGAAAAGATATCTATTAAGCCCCAACCATGTGCTACAGAAATGATAGACTTTGCATGGATTCTTATCTGCTCCTTACAATAGTAGTATGAACTAATTACTGTTATTAAGTCCTCTTATAGGTGAGAAAATGAGGATGAGAAGAGTGAGTTTGTCCAAAAACACTAACAGGTACAACCTGATCTTCTTTCCTTCCTTCCTTCCTCCCTTCCTTCTTTTTTTTAACTAACATTAGACAAAGATTTATTACCTGCTGAGTCCTAGAGGGGTTAAAAACTTGTCTAAGGTCATTGCAGTGAGAAAGAGACAGAGGACTGAAATCTGGCCTCTAGGACTTGAGAATTCGTGTCCTTTAAAGTGTGTTTTTCCATCACAAATCTCTTTGCAGACTTTGGGAACCTCATTTCATGTTCCTGCCTTTGAATGAACATCACATTATGGCAAGCTAGTAGCTACGCTTTTGAATAGAAAGGGACACAGTGTTTCTACCAACCTACCAATCCGAAGTCATTTCTCCAGTCTGGACTTGCTAACTCTCCCCCCACCAGCTCTTCCTGAAACTTTTGACTAGTGTAATTGGCACCAGGGACTTGGGAAGCCAGGCTTGTGCTCTGAACTTCCAGCAGCAGCCCCAGCTGTTTGTCCACAAGCTGAGAGCATTCTGTCTCAGAGGATTCATGCCCAATCAGAAGACAAACAGAAGGTATTTTATGAGAGAACAGTCGGTGTTAGCCTACCACAGTCATCCAGAAATAGCCAGATATGATGGCATCGAAGGCCTAAAATGCCATATGTCACTTAGAATCATATTCTCATTTTAACAGCGCTATTTTTGATGCACAGTAGATAAGCCTGAAAGCAAATACACAAAAATGCTAACAGAAGGAATATGGATAATTGATACTGGGGCAATGAGATGATGAGTAATATTTTTCTTTTATTTGTCAAATTTTTGACTGTGTGGCTTTAGTACCTTTAAGAATAAAACATTAAATTTATCTTTTTAAAAGCATTCTTTTCTCTCTGATGAAATAGCTAGAGAGGACAGATGAAACATGGGCAGGTGAAACAACGTAGACCAGATTCCCAAATTCTGGATTTGTCTTCCTACAGACTTTTCTGCAGTGGATTGGAAAAGAGCTGCAACTGCATTGTTGTTGTGTAGTCACTAAGACCCCATGCACTGTAGCCCGCCAGGCTCCTCTGTCCGCGAAACTCTCCAGGCAAGAATACTGCCGTGGGTTGCCATTTCCTTCTCCAGGGGATCTTCCCCACCCAGGGACCCATCCCAGGTCTCCGACATTGCGGGCTCAATAAGCACTGAGCCACCAGGGCAGCTACATAACAAGGACTAAACTTATTCACTAGATCACAAGGTTTCTGGTGATAAAGGAAAATGGTTCAAATGGATGGCGCAGGAGGTGGAAACAGAGCAGAAACCAAATGTATCCTCAGCTCCACAACTGCAGAAGTAATCCCTCCACCCCTGACCAGCAGTGCAGCTGGCTGGTGCTTCCAGGTTTCCCCCCCGGGCTCCTGTAGCTGCCTTCATAGTAGTTGGCCTCTAGGGGCGCTCTGCTCATTTTGCAATACCGCTCTTGTCCTTTCAGCAGGCAGTCTCAAAATCCTCCTCTTTCCCTCCAGTCTTTTAGCAGAAATAAAGGCAGAATTACTGTTAAAAGTATAAAAGCATATTTACTAGAAAACTGAAGGGAAAGCAAACTCATGGAAATAAATGATATAAGGGAGAACAGATTCTCTTATCTTAATATAACAAATCTAACCACAGACCTGCTTTCTGAGAGTCCAGATTATAACATTTTTTTCTAAGCCTAGACTGCTGTGGATACTGAATGAGTCCCTCAGAGCCTCTCAGCTGAGGGAACTGTTCTGCCCCTGCCAGATATGAGGAGAATCGCGGCCTTTACTCCTCATCTCTCTAGGTAGCTAGCTAATGCCAGTGGGTTCAGGCAGCTTTGAAAGGCCCAGTCCTGCTCACACTTTCTGGTTTTCCTTGGTCTCTTGGGGAAGAAAGACCCAGAATTCAGCATCTGGATTTAGGCCTTCCTATGTCGACCTCACAGATAACTTCCTCTGCCTTTTCAGGAAGTCTGGAGAGCCACACACCTCCCTGTCTTGTCCCATCATTTGGCACATTCCAAGGCTCAGTTCCTCCTGAGCGGCATCCTTGACACTCATACTTTCCGGGCGCCTTAATCTCCATCAATCTAATCTACTGTCCCAATAAGCATACAACTACTCGTCCATCTATGTTTCCCCAGTTTGTTCGATACAATCCCCGTACCCGTGTCTTCGGCTAATATCGTCCCCAATTCTCACAAATGGGCAAAAGGCCACAAACAGCAGGCAGGTCTGGGGAGGATTACCTCATGTCTGCTGCCCCATCAGGCAAGCAGAAGACTGTATCCTTACCACCCTTCAGAGCCTCCAACCCCCAACCTCTGCCTCCGCACCTGGACTTTCCCTTCATCCCTGTTCTTCATCTGAGAGCTCTCTCTGAAGACTCCTTTGCAGGGCAGAGATAATTGACATACTCTGAACCCATCGAATGTTCTAGCCAGCCTTGCCTCAGTTACCCACTCCCCCGATTGCTTCAGATACTCTCTGGACCCCCTCCTCAGGGAGTGACCTCGCAGAATGCTACCCATTACAGTTTCACAACATCAAAATGCCTTAACCGTACAGTAACAACATCACATACGAGAAGAGGAGGGTTGAAGCACTCACTCATGCTCTTACGGAAAGCAGGCAGCTCTCGCCCTGGTTAAGAAAAATATGGGTCTCCACCCCACCACAAAAAAAAGAAAAATCCCAGGATGCCCCAGAATGCAGTTTCTTTTCTTCATGACGTGTTGGAAAGCACGTCAGCTGCTCCTTGTTGCTGTGCAGCTCACCCAGCATCGGGTCACTGAGACAGACGCAGCACTGGCTCACACCGCTGATAGGATTAGGAGCCGGTGCTTTGTCAGCCCTGACTGAGTCCGAGGGAGCCCCCCAGCATACGCAGGTGAGCTGAGAGGCAGAGTGAGCGCCTGCCTCTGGGGGACCGGGAGGTATCTTGGTTGAATGGTGCAAACGTTTTTTTTTTTTCCTCTGTGGCCGTGCATTTGTACATTTGTATTGTCTTTTCTGTGAAGTTTGCAGTCTGGGGGCTTCCTGTCAAGAAAAACCTGTCCTTTATGACTTATCTGGTTTCAGGGATTGACGACATGCATGTCACAGGATTTTGGGGAGGCTCAAATAAGATTATACATGTGAAAGAGCTCTGAAAATAGAAAGTTGTGTGCAAATGAAAGGTATGAATCATTTAATTACAAATTTCACATAAGCCAAGCAGCAATTAATTTATCCCAGATTTGGGGACATAATTACATAAACACATCTCTTGTCTCCCAATCTGCCGTAGCCTATCTCCCCTGTTCTTCCTAGGTCTGTGCAGGGTTATTATTTATAATCTCGAAGGATTCCAACCTTCGAAGTAGTTATTTTCTTTAAAAAATTAGCATTCTAGTCATTTCTAAAGGAAAAGCCTCAAAATTCAAAAACCAGAGAATGAGTATTGAAGTAGAGGATATTTTTGAGCAGATCAGAGCTGACTATCTTATGCTATATTAGATTATCTCTCTTTGATGGTATGATCCTAATGTTAGAAGACACTTCTCTTAATGATGTGAGAAACACTTGAGTGAAATTAAAGGCAAGACAGATATTAGCATTTGTAAAACTTGCCTTTTAGAACAGCATAAAAACAGGCTTGGGTTCCAAAAGTACAGAGCTAAGAGGCGTTTGAACACTAAAATCACCAGCCTTTCCCTTAGCAGTGTTGCTATGGTGACAGCAGGGCTACGGCACAGCCTCTCAAGGCCTGCACTTCTGCAGTAAAAGGCTTTCACTGAACACATGTTGGATTTTTTTAAGGCACACACCCCATCATCAAATACAAAGACATATTGGAGGCAGCTTTATCTGAGTCATTTTCTAAACAGAAGTTTGATTCTTGTACTGTTGGGCCCCTTAAGGGGTTAGAAAATTCACTCATTCATGATTCGTTCATTTGACTGTTAAATATAGAGTGCTTATGGTGTCAGGTCGAGAAGGAGATGGTAAGCCACTCCAGTATTCTTGCCTGGAGAATGCCATGGACAGAGGAGCCTGGCAGGCAAGAGTGCATGGGGTCACAAAGAGTCGGACACGACTGAGCGACTGTCACTCGCTCATGGTGTCAGGACCTGTCCTAGGCACTGCCTACATCCCTGGTGAAGACAGACAAATAAGTAGGAGATTCTGATACAAAAACATAACAGCTCTTCCCAGGTGAATTGTATACAGGTGTCCTGGAAGTATGTAAGGACTTATCTTTGAGGGGGATCAAGGGAGGTTTCCTGGGAGAAGGTGTTCCTAAAATGAAACTTAATGTATCTTTAGGGGTTGAAGAGGATGGGTGGTGGGGTACAAGAAATGCTTTAGGCAAAGGGACCGACTGTGTGCAGTAGTCTAGAGGGAAAAGAGAACATGATGTTTCCTGAGAACTGCACGTTCTACAATTTGAGGGGTATGAATTTGTATGTGGAGAGGGAGTGGCAGGGGCAGTGGATGGAGGAGGGGGTGGTGGTAGGATTGGTGAGGGGAAGGAGGATCTCAGAAGAGCAGTGGAAAGAAATGAGATGGGAGACATACACGAAGCCAGACCATGAAAGGCATTTATGCCACATTAAGGAGTTTGAATATGACTTGGGGGACAAGTGGGAAATCATTAATGAGTTGTAATGAAGAAGCATGGCTAGAAAGGCCTTGTGGAAAAATTGCAAAACTGACGAGAAAGGAATGAGAGGCAAAGTTGGAAGCAAGACAACTTTAGTTAGACCACTGTTGTAATAATCCAAGACATGTGTGGTTTAGTCTCTAAGTGAAGATAATGCAGTCAAACAGAGGCTAGAAGTAATCAGATCCAAGACATTATTTCTAGGGTAGCATGAAGATCATTTGTGGTTTCTGCTATTTGGGGACCAAAGGAGGGAGAAGTCAAGAATGTGAGGTTCTGACTTGGACAACTCAGTGGAGGGTGTTTCTGCTTTTACACTCCCAGATTTAATTCTCAAGAGGGACCTCAGAAACACCTTAACAGTTTGACATTAATGGTTCAATCCTATCTCACAGTGTATGTCCTTGGGCTCATAATTTGGGCTCATAATTGTAGGAGTCATTCTGGAATGTCATTTTCCTGAGGCCATATCTGAGACAGCTATGAGCTGTATAAAAGTATGAATTAATCACCTCTCCCTGACAAAATAAAGAATCTTAAGATTCACTGTTTAAGAGAGCTAAGTAGATCGAAAAGACACGAAGATATATGTAATAAAACTTCTTTATGGATATAGAGGAGGCAAATTTATTTCACTAATCCTCTGATTTCAAGCTCTTTCTAAACTCACTGTACATTCCTAGACTTGAAAGTTAAAGACTCAGAAAAAATGTTTTTTGGAGGACAAACAAGATGGTTCAGGTTCAGATACCATCTTCAAGGATGGTTCAGGTTCAGATACCATCTTCCTCCCTAGAACACTGGGTGTAACAATCAGACTATTCTCCATCCACATTGCTACTTAGAATATTCTCCAATTCGGAAATAAAGGGCCTCTAAATTATTATATGCAGACTTGCATTATCAGGTAAAACTGAAGGGTAATAAATCAAGACCCACAACCCACACGATGGATGATCCCTATTTGAGGTCCTCAGTTGGACAGGTTTTAGAGGTTTTTCTTGAACATGTTTGTCTTTCTCAAATGCTTTTTCCATCATGTAAGAGGATGCAGCAAATACTGAATGGAAGAGCTGGATGAGACTTCACTGCCCTTTGGAAAGTTCTGTTCAAACAGTAGGTATAAGCTGTTTGTTTGTTTGTTTGTTTTAAATCCTCCTAGCTATACTTGACGAGGGTGTTATTATTATTATCCCTCAAATTTAACGAGCATAAACTTGTAGTTCAGAGAGGTCAAGAACTTTAGGCATATAAGCGCTTCGCTAGAAGGGAGAAGAGTGCGGCCCCGAGCCGGTTTTCTGAGTTGGAGTGAGGCGTAGCCAGAGCCGCGCGCGGGGCACTCATTCCCGGCGGGCGGGCGGCGGTGGTTCGGAGGAGCTGGAGAGGGGGCAGCCCGGCTTCCCAAGCCAGCGGTTCCTTCCCTGCGGCTGCGCCGCGCCGCCAACGCCAGGCCCTTCTGATGCAAAGCCCCCGAGGAGGAGCGGATCCTGGAACCTAGACGCTGTCAGGCCTGCAGCACTGGCCTGCCGGGGTCCGGGTGGATGGCGGTCCACCCTGTCTCTCCCGCGAGGTAATTGTGCGGGAAGCTGGACGCGGAGGGTAGGGAGGGGCCGCCAGGCAAAAACTTTCCCTTGGTACAGGTTGGCTCTCCGTGATGTCACAGCTCTTCTGGGTTCTCCTCTCCCGCGTGCACCCCTTTCGAACCCCATGCCAGGTGCCCAAAAGGGGCTGTTGAGCTTCTCCGAGCTGAAGATGCTCCGAGCCTCTGTCCGCGACCCCTCTTAGGGTCGGGCTCGGCCGAGCGGGAGAGGCGCGCGGACCTGGGAGGAGGGCCCGCGGCTGAGGAGCCGCCTCGAGGGCCGGCAGGTGAGGGAGGTCGGGGGAGAGGGCGGCGCGACGGCAGCCGCGGTGGCACCACGTGTCCGGCAGGGGCGGGGCGGCCGGGCGCGCCCTCGGAGCCCAGGGCGAGCTGCGGCGGCGGCGGCGGCGGCGCGTCGGCCCCGCAGCAGCGGCCGCCCGCGGCGCGCTCCGGCTCAACGTAGTCTCCTCGCCCCCGGTGCCCGCAGGTGCCACCTCCTGGACGGCGGCAGCGGCGGCGCGAGGAGCCGGCGGGCGGCAGCGCGATGGGACCCCTTCGGGAGACCAAGGTAAGGAGGGCACGTCCGGAGGGCTAGATGGCTGTGCCAGCGAGCGCTGGCGGGAGAGGGGAGGTGGGCACTGCGGGGAGGGACGCGGATCGGGTGAGAGCTGGAGGGGTGACCTTTAGGGCCGCGGTGGACGGGGACGAGGAGGTGGCGGGCGCGATAAGAAGGCAGGGGCTGTCTCCCAGGTGACGAGATCCGAGACCCGGGAAATGGGGAGGTGGTACTGCGTTTGGAGCGTTGACACTGAGGATTAAAAAGATGGACTCCGAAGGCTTAATCCCATCCCCTGAAATTGGAGATTTGGGATCTAGCTCTCAATCGCCGTCCTCCGTGTGTGATGTGACTAAAAAGGATTTGATGTATTGGTGACCGAGAAATAAGGATTCCAGCATTGGTTCAGGGTCCTCCTGGTGCCCAGCGGAGCGGCTGGCGTGTGATACCTGCCGGGTGACAGCACAGATTCCAGGCTGGGTGCGGCACTCACCCCTGGATAGGGCGGGTGCCTGAGCGACCTCGGGAGTTACCCGCGGCTGGGACTTTCCCTTCAATTCCTGCACTGTGAGGGCTCCCAGAGGTGTTTACTTTGGCAGCGACCCTTCCTGGTAAGCCGCGTGGAAATGAGCAGGAGGTCATGTTTCCACACAGTGTTCGTTACCTAATCCAAAGCCCTTTTTCAGTTGCAGAGGTTGGAGGGAGCGGTGGGTTTTTTTTTTTTTCTGCAGAGAGCTCGCCCTGGGAGTCCATTTTAATAAGGAAGGGTGGGGGTGACCCCGAGCGACCAGCTCTTGACTGCAGGCCCCCCGTTCTGCTTCCAGGAGATGTGCAGCAGTCTTGGCTGAGCATCTCTGCCTCTTTTAGCTTCAGTTTCCTCATCTGTAAATAGGGACGCAGATTAGTGTGCTCTCTGTGGCCTCCGTTGTTGGAAAGATTAAACAAAATGATGGCTGGGAAAGCACTTTAAAAATGGGGAAATATTGCTGAAATACTGCTTTGGGGGCAGTTTCAAAGCCTTCTGCACTTGATGCTGTGTTTTGAAGGAGAGAGAGAGGGAGAAAAAATGTCTTCATCTGAGTGTCCGGTAAGGAAAACAAAAGCTAAACATGATGAGAAAGGCGGAGCCATCTTACGGGTATTGAATTTTTGTTTGCTTTTCTGTTGGCAACAAGCCTTGTGTACCAGGATATTAATGAATAATTTAAAATCCTGGCCGGAAGAGGGGGGCGCATTTGAAAGATAAGGCTGCATGATCTATCGCGGGGAAAACTGTTTCAGGTATAGGGGTCTGCTTTGTCAGGAGACAGGAAAACAGAAGTCAGATTGTCACAGTTAATTCAGGGAAAGCAAAATGGAAGTCTGGAGGAAATCAAGTAATAATCAGAGTGTGCTGTGAGTTATAAAGAGCCTTTGAGAGATCTGAAAGCTTGAATGTGCTAGGAAAAGCCAGAGTGGCAAGGTGAATTAGGCATGAGAGAAAGGAATATCCTTCCTGCTAGCAGCTGAAAGTGTGTATGGGTACACACATCTATGCTGCAGCGTGTGATCTTCAATAAATTAGAAGGCTTAGCTCAGTAGAAGAGTTTTGAAGCTCATTTTAGCCAGTGAAACAAGGACTGCTGTGTGAAGATTTAATATTCAGAAATGTGGCTCTGCAGACACTGAGCCCAGAAGGAGCAGACTGGAGTTGAGAGGGGGCAACAAGTGTCCTTTTGTTTTCTCTCTGATGTCCGATTTGGAGAAGGAGCTGAGAGTACAGCATCATGAGAAGGAGATTGCCCGCAGCCGGATTCCCCGTTTGATCCTTCGGCCCCATCTGCCTCAGCAACAGCACAAGGTGTCCCCAGCCTCTGAGTCCCCCTTCTCGGAGGAAGAGAGCAGAGAGTTCAACCCCAGCAGCTCTGGGCGCTCAGCGAGGACCGTGAGCAGCAACAGCTTCTGCTCAGGTACGATACCCACGGGAACGAAGCAGGAAGTGAGTACACTGAGGGTGCGCTGTGAGTGGACCTAGAGCGAGCCTTAGAGTCTCAGAGCAGATGTCTGCTATTAGGATGAATAGTACGAGGTTGCATCTTTTTGACTCTTTTGACCTATGGATACAGCAGTTTCCAATAGTTCAACCTGATGGAATTTCATCCCTGCTTTTCTGTTATTCTAGTTGATAATCTTCTATGTGAAATCTTAACTTCCTTTTTCTATGACTGTGAAATATATTTCTTGGTTAAATCTGGAAAACGTAGCTTACATTTCATGCAAGCAATCTTTGTAAGCCTGGGTACTTCTGTTTCTGAAATCCCAAAGATAAAGCAAATCCTAATGAATGAGGTCAAGATCAAGGTGGTTTATATCCCAGTACTGGCTTGACCTTGTATTTTAGAGGGAAAGAACACAGGCTTTGAACTTACAGGCCTGGCCTTTCTACAAACCCTTATAAGGTGTTGGACCTTGGGCAAGTTGCTTAACCTCCCTAAGCCTCAGTTGTTACATCCATAAAATGGGTTGATAATACCTACCTTGTAGAGTAGCTGAGAGATTGAAAGAGACTACATGCTTAAATGTATTCCTAGCTCAGGGCCTGCCCTGCAGAGGTGCTTGAGAAATGATGGTTCTTAATACAAGAACATATGTCAGTTTTGATACATGTTTAAGGAAATTTCCTTAGAGCTGTGAGGATATTTGGTAAAGGTATAGATCCCTTCCTAGCTCCTAGAGGTATTGCCATTATTGCTTGACAGAGTCTATCATACAAACTGAAGCATGTGACCTAGAAGGACTTATATTCTTTGAGAAGCATTAGTAATTTGGGTATTATGATTCATGAAGAATGTTTCACAAAGGAAAATTCTTAGAATTTATTTAGGGAAAATGTAATCTGAAGATTAACACAGGCATGAAAAGGGACAGATGAATCAAGGTGCTGTGATTAATGCCCTAATTAATCAGGATACAATATTCCATCGTAGTTAGTACCAGTGATTACATTTTCAGGGATTTTAGAAGTGTAGCTTTGGATTTATTATATACTTTCACAAAATAATTCCACCCAGTACATAAGTTGTATATTAGAAATACTGTGCTGCCTATTTTTAAATCTTTTTCTCCACAATGCCTCAGATTCTCTGTTTGATTTTGAAAATATTATATCAAAATATTATATTTTAAAACTGATTATTGCTGAATCCAGTGTAAAATGGAGACCCATTGATGGTTTGCTTGACATTCTCCCAGGAAGAAAACAAAAGGAAAACTACTGGAGCAGTAAAGATTCCTGGAACTCAAAGTGGTGTTTGCAGAATGTGATGCTGTTTACTTTCACTCCCTTTTCAAGCTCAGGAATCACTCTTGCTGAATGTGGATGAACCTAGGGGACTAGCATTTCATACTGACACAGCTTTGTTTGCATAACTCAATTCCACATTTATTCCTGAAATTCTGTCTACATCATCACCTTCTCTCTGACTGACTTTAGCGTGAGCAGTGTTACCAGCAAAAAAGAAAAAGTTGGTCAAAACAAAAGAAAGAGCTCCAGACAGATCTTCAGAAATATATTTGGCAAACAGATAAAATTGTTAATTTCAGCCATGAATCATTCTTTCCAAGACCCATTTCCTGGATCAACCCTCCTTCCCAGGAGCCCTGTCTCCCACTAAGGCCATAATGCTGTACATGAAAATCGAAAGTAAATATTGATCCTTCTGCCATTAATGAGCTGAGAATTGAGTGGCACAGTATCTAGTGACCAGTGTCTATAAGCCTACCTTTTGATCTTCAGTCTTGCATCCTGCCTGCAGATAAGACTCTCTCTCTTCTGGGGTCTCATCTTCCTGACTGTCAGTTCCCCAAGGTTTGGGTTGGTGCCTTGTCATTCTTTACTTTCCTCTCCTAAGAGCCCTGGTAAAACCCCACGATGGCTTTTGAGTGCTGTGCTGACTAAAATTGACAGGAGCAAAGTCTTTGGAGGGGGGCGTGTTAATGATGCTTTCAGAGGTCAGTTGGTGGATGAGAAATAAATGGGTTTAGTACTATGGGGAGTATTAAAGCTGCAGGCAGTGAAGCTGAGAATGTAAAACACGTCCAACCAGCAGGGGGAAATAGCTGGTTTTAATCCAGTCACTTTAACGCTGAGGCTACAAAATATGTTGGTTATCATGGCAGTTAAGTCAGAGACCAAAGTGCATGCAAATCGTAAAAATACCATCCATTGTACAATGAAACTCAAATAATATAGAGATATCTGTTACTGCCATAACTTCCTAACTTTACTGTGATCATTCTGCAGTAGTTTGTTTTCTTTATTATAAGTCATCACCTTTCACTAACGTGAAAGAGGGCAAGTGGTTGGAGTTATACTTCAGCAAAATAAATGACAACTCCATGTTGAAATGTCCTCCACCTCCACCCTCAAGTTTTTCCTTTAATTTTGCTGATCAATGAAATTAAAAGCCTGGCACTATTTTCAGAGTGACCTGTCCATTTTTTACCTACTTTCTTCCTTCCCTCTCTCCACTACCTTCTCCCTTTCCTTCCCACGGGAGCCTTGACAAGGAACATTTAATGATTTGATATTCTGTATGCTAATCTGTCTGTTGTCTCCATCTCATTTCAGAGGGAAGAAGTTGTATGTGACCTTTCGCAATTCATTTGGGGTGTGTCCCCAAAGAGCTCTTCTCTTAATAGCTTCTTATTAGCAGAATTTCTCTGAAGAGATGTATATGCTTTGTGCGTTTCATCAGCATATGTGTTTTTGCACTTGGACATCCTCCTCCTGTTAAAGGAGTCTATTCCTTACAATTTGTATTTGAACTTAGTCACTGTGACCTCAGGTGGGTGCCGTTAAGCTTATATTGTGGTGGAGGCCAGGCCCTCTTTTGTGTGTAGGGCAAAGAAAAAATTGCATTCTTCAAAAATGTTGACTAATGCTTTCTTAAAAAAAATACCTAAGGAAGTACAGTTTAAAAAGTTAATAGAAAAAAACCCAACCCTGCTTTCATGTCCTCTCTTATTTTTTGTCAGTTTTTTTAACCAATGTTTTCTCATCAGATCACCCTGTCTTCCTTCCCCCCCACCTCCCCTCCCCATGTTTCTTGTTTTAACATGCCCATGAGAAGTGACAAAGCCCATATCTGTGCTTTGTGTTCTGGGTGTGGCCCACCGAATCTAGGCCTCTGTCCGTGTTTCTCCTCCCTCACCCCCCCGCCTTTTTTTGTTGGTGGTGCATTGTGTTTGTGTGTTTATCACTGTGGCCACAACTCTAGCCACTGTTAGGAACTCTGATGACCTGGGTCAGTCAGTCACTTCCAGCAGTCACCTGACGTGATCAGCAGCATGCCGCACGGTTCTCTTTGCTTAGTTGAGGCAATAATTACCCCGTGGAACTGGGAGGCAGATGGATTGCTGGGCTGTAGGCGAGTTCTCCTTGGGTTGCCTTGTAAACATGGCAGGTGGGGGAAATGGTGCATACAGTACACTCATGGTTTTCTGGGAGACCAGTGATTGCTCTGAGTTATTTCCATGTTCCTAGTGTGCACACACATACACAGACAATGTATGTTAATGTATGGCCTAACCCATTAAAAAACGTGTACCAGATCAATCAGCTGAACGGACAGCGTCTGAGAAACTGATTCTTTGCAGTCTAAGCCTGAGTAAGGTGTTTGCAGAAGTAACTTCGGTGGTTACAGTGGCTGAGAAGAACTCTGTCTTTGGGCGCGGTGACCTAGAGGTAATCATTGTGGCTGTTTGTGGGAAGAACAATTACAGCAAATTACAACCTGACTAGTGCCCTGCTGAGGCATGATAATGCCTCCAAAAATCTGCTTGGCCTTGCCAAACAGAAATATTTCTGCTATGCTTTTGTCCAGTTGAGGAAACTTGGCATCTGGATAGAGTAAGCCTTTGAATATAATGATCAGAATTGAGATGAACTGATTAAACTGAAGTGAGCTCTGCAGTACTGAATTACACTATAATTGAATGACTGCCAGCCTGCTGTGAAGAAAAAAAAAAACTAAAACCCTAAGAATTTAGTATCATTTTCATGAGAATGGGACCTAGGCTCTGTTGCATGATACATATTTCTGATGCTTAGCTGCCTCAGCGTTAGAAGTAAGTAGCTAATGAAATAGGTTACAAATGAAGGGCACATAGACAGTGCTTCTTTGAGGATGTGGTAACTGCAGTTAGGGGGACAAGAGCAAGATTTTTTGCCATTTAATTAAAAAAAAATTAGTGTAAACAGTAAAAGGTTGGAATTGGACCATGCCTGAGAGCAAATCATGGTACTTACTGTGAACATCTTTTATGTTGTAGAATTCTCATGTCTATGACATTGTTTATCACTTCAGAGTGTGGTGATTGCCTACTGTCAGATCCCCAGGAAAGCTGGTTTAAAATGCAGATACCTTGGCACTACCCTAGCGTGTTATTCCAGGATGGAAAGGCCCAGGAATCTGTATTTTATAGACTTTCTGAATGACTTTTACCTAGTGAAGTCTGAGCCTCTCTATTTTGTTGTCTGTGCATGTTTAGGGATTTTGTATGAAGGATGTGAGGGATATGCTCCAGTGGCATCCCAAGATGAACAAGGATCAAAGATGGCAGAAGTGGTGGCCAGCCAAGCTGTTTAAACCTGTGGTGTGGGACAAAGAAAACACTTCCACAGTTCCTGGAAATTACAGCTTCTCAGTCTGTATTTACAATTCCCATGTCATTAGCCTTAGCGATAGTATTATTTATGTCTACATAGTGGGCTTAACTTGTGTTCAGATGGTAGAGAAGTTAAAGGAAGGAGAAAGCATTTCCTTCCTCTATTTTCCTGGATAACCCTCTTTCTGTATATACTATCTGTGGCTGGACTTTTAATTCTTTTGCATTTACTTATTTTGGCATTAGGATGATTTGAGGTACCTTGGAAGCAGTTGTACTGGGAACATGAATGTGCCCTAAACACCCAGTAGATTCACTGAGAGAGATGGAAAAAACAGAAAAACTGAGGCCTGGGAGTAGCAAGACATTCAGCTTTTTGCAAACTTCCATAAAAATGTATTAATCTAATAAGCATTTATTCAGTGTCTGCTAAGGATCAGGCTAAGGGTACAGAGATGAATAAAACAAAGGGATTGGACAAATCAAGTGTTTCACTGCCTTCACCCTGATAAAATATCAATAAATAGGATGACATGTTTGGAGGCATTTCCCACACAACTGCCTTTATCTCAGTGATTTTGTATCTGGTCATTTTTACCCACACCCACTTGACACACACACCTTCCTTCCTTGTAATTTGAGTTTGTTGCTCTGTTTATTATCTGCACTGGCCTCTCACATTTCATAAGCCCAAGGGTTCAAAGAAGCAGCATTTGTTAGTGTGGTGTGGTAGCTAAACATGAGCCTTGGCATCAGCAGACCTGAGTTAAAAGCATGAAATAAGATTAGAAAGGTGAGCAGGGCCAGAGCAGGAAAGGCTTTGTTCATCTTGTGAAAAACGTGATCCCTGAGGTCCGAGGTCCATACCGGAAGTGAACCAGTAATGTAAAGAGTGAGGCCACCTGGATAGATGACAATAGATTTGGACTCTAGAACTGGACAGTGTGTGCCCCTTCTAACAACAGTCAGAGTTTTTAAAATTCAGCATTTTTTTCCCACTATATGGGTCAAATAGCATACATAAATAGCTGAATTTGGCTCTTGGACTGCCATTTTGCAATTCCTTCACATCCTCCAGAGCCACTGAAGAGTTTTCTCCAGGGAAGGATTTTCTGGTTTATGACTAGATTTATAATTTAGAAAAATCTTTCTGATTACACGTGGGAGACTGTGTAGGAGGAGACAGGGAATGATGTTGAGAGCCTGCCTGGTTTGAAGGCCATTGTGGTGACCATCTTAAGTGAAAAAATGGTAAAATAATCAGTGTGAGGACTGGAGCCAGAATGTATGTGTCTTAGTCACCAGTTTCAAGTGGAATGGGTCTAAATTCCCACTGGATGAACCCAAATGAAGTAGCAGGACTGGGGAGTAGGATGAGTCAGGTGAATGAACTCAGATTAGGCTTTGCTGCACTTAAGATAAAGGTCTGGAGCTGTGAAAAGAAGTCAGAGATGTTCCTAGCTGAAGTCAAGGGACTTGACACAGGTTTCCTTGCCATCTTAAAGCATCATGTGTAACCTTTTGTGAACAGAAATCACATCAAGCGAAGAAGCAGTCACCTTAGAACCATCCTGCTAATGGAAATTGTTAGTCACTCAGTCATGCCTGACTCTGTGACCACGTGGACTGTAGCCCACCAGGCTCCTCTGTCCATGGAATTCTCTAGGCAAGAATGCTGGAGTTAGTTGCCATGCCCTCATCCAGGGGATATAATCAGTTTATTACATGAAAGAAACATTCCTTTCCAGAGGAGTAAGATGTCTCTAATTATCAGAAAGAGTCATCGGTGTAAGGGAACAGCCCCTCAGTGCTGTGACAGCTAGAAGAGAGCTCTCTTGCTAAGAAAATCAGAAAATATCCCACTCCGGAGTTGGTACTTGGAAGCCAGGAGAAAAAATAGTCATCCAGTTTATGTTTTATTTAATTGTGTGTATATATGTAAGTGTGAGAAGTGTGTATGAGGTGCATGTGTGTAGTGATATGTGTATGTGTGCATATCTGTGTGAGCATGTGAGGTGTGCACACACCTGTGTGTCTGGTGGCAGGGGAGATGGAAAGCTGGAGAATCAGCAAAGCGTTCTGGAGGAGGTGATGCCAAAGCTCTCTGTTCACGCAGCTCTCATCAGGCTTCCCTGCTTCTTTCCCCTGAATTGACACTTGTGAAATTCTCAGGGGCCTCACCACACCACCAAACCTGACGGTGGATTCTCTGTCTTCATCTCTTCATCTCTCTGAATTCCCATCTCAGTATATGGCACCCACTTCATCTAGATAACAGCACCCTAGTTCAGAGTGAAGAAGAAATTCAGGGCAAAGCCACATACCCACGCTTCCCAGGACTCGACTTGACCCTGGCCAGCCCCCTGCCCCACTGCCCAGGTGGTGGATTTTACTCTGAAAAAGCCTAGGGGAGCCACAGACACTTGTGGTCCCCAAGACTGCTGGGTGCATCTGTATTGTTGACTGGCTTTGCTAGCACCCACGCAAGGTAACTGCACCAAACCTCCGCTGCCCTCGGGCTTGGCCTGTGGCATCTCCTGCTTTGGAGAGACTGTCTGGCCGCACGTCTCCTGGAGCAGAGACCCTCCCAGCTGCTCCGCGCACTGTTGGGTGGTCAAGGATCCTATCCTCTGCTTGCCGCCCGGGTTATACTCCTCCCGCTCCAGTCATGTCAGGCTGACCGCTGTCTCTTTTTAGAGAACCTGGACCAAACTTGCCAGTGCTCATTGTGGGGGCTCACCCAGCTCTCACCCGCACCTGGAAGAAACCCATCCTTCAGCTTTTTCCTGCTCAGTATGAATCTTCCCAGCATGCCTCCTCCTTCCCAGCTGGCCCTGCTTCAGTCTCTTCTCTTTAGCGTGGGGGGTCCCTGAAGATAGGATTCCTTTTAGGTGTTGACTCAGCCCTCAGAATTCTTGAGACCCTGTGGACCCTAACCTGCCCTTGTAGTTATCCTGAGGTGTGTGTGAGGGTTATCTTTTCTTTAATGTTGATGATTATATGTTTTCAATTCAAAACTAAGATCCATGTGCAAACACATATGTCAGAGTAGAGGTAATCACACTTAGATTGCATTTTGCCAAAGGGATATCCTGCTTTAGCGACCTGTGATCCTTTCTAAGTAAATAGTTATCAAACACCTGTTGTGGACAAGGTGCTATCCTAGGAGCTAAACAGTGACGAACAACCCTGGCAGGACTCATGCCCTCCCGGAGTGTGTATCCTAGGCGGTACCTGTACTTCTCACTGCTTGTCAGTACATGGTGGTGCTCCCATTCACGGTACTCTCAGCTTGTATTCCACTGGATGGAGGAACATTTCATTCCACTTCATTTATTCAGCAATTCTTCTGTGGATGGACATTTCATCTCTGAGGCTGACTTTTCAAAATTCAGAATTTCATTTATTGAATGTCACTGAAATTAACGTTATTCCTGAGCATCTGTCTCTTTTCTGTGTTTGTATTTAAAAAAAAAAAACTAATACCTTGATTCATATATAGTCTCTAAAACAAGTCTTTTTTTTTTTTTTCCAAATAGAAAGATTAAGATGTAGGAATCAGGCTGTACAATAAGCATTTTTTTTTCCTTAACGTACTTCAACATTTCTCCATTTTAATGCCTTACTGCATCTTGATCATTGCTATCTTCAAATGCTCAATGTGAGAAAAAATAGAAAGGGAGGGGAAGAGTGCCTACCCCTGTCCATGGAAGTTTTCCAGGCAAGAAATACTAGAGTGGGTTGCCATTTCCTTCTGCAGGGATCTTCCCAACCCAGGGATTGAACCTGCGTCTCTTACATCTCCTGCATTGGCAGGCAGATTGTTTACAATTTATGCCACCTGGAAAAGGGTTTGCTACAAGAGAGGTCCCTGTATTTCAGGTGTCCTAAGAGTGGTTTCTCTGGCAGCTCAGATGGTAAAGTGTCTGCCCGCAATGCAGGAGACCGGTGTTTGATCCCTGGGTCGGGAAGATCCCATGGAGAAGGAGATGGCAACCCACTCCAGTTCTCTTGCCTGGAAAATCCCATGGACAGAGGAGCCTGGTAGGTTACAGTCCATGGGCTCTCAAAGAAACTGAGCAACTTCACTGTCTTTCTTTCTTGAGAGTGGGTTTTGGGTTTCCTTGTTATAAGGTTTTCAAGAGATCAAAAGATAGCTTCCCTGTCTGACTCTCTGTGTGTCTCTTCTTTCCTTCCTACATGCCAGCTCCCCTCCCACCCTGCCTTTCCCTGTCTGCTATCTTCTCCCAATAAGGAACCTTAAAAAAAAACAAGTCTTTATAAACCCATGGTTTAGAAACTGCAAATAAACTCATATTACTAAGGAGAGGGAAGATCAGAGGCATTAGTAACATTCCTATTTTGGAAAGATCATAACCCTGTGAAAGAAAGAGCAGGAGAAATAAAAGCTTGCTAGACAGAAGAATTCCCCCACCCACCTCCCGGGGCTCACCTGTGTCCTGGCAGTGACTGAGCCACCCTGGTTCCCGATTTCAGCATCTGTTGCTCCCTCACCAAAACTCCTAGATAAATGTGTTGTTATGCTATGCTGACTGTTTGGATCAACTTGCTTTCCCTTCTAAATTCCCCCCATGGTTGCTCCTACAAATGAGACAGTTTGGCTCTTGGTGGAAAACCAAGTAGAAGCCCTTGTTTCAGAGAAAGCACAGGTCCCACGAAGAGACCGACTCGCCTCACCTTGCCTCTCTACATGCCCTCTTTCGCTGCCCAGGGCTGCACCAGAATGACTTTTATGGGAGCACTCGAGGCCCCAAAATAGCTCAGAAATCCCGGGAATGTTTATATGGGAAATGATTATTTTGTCTCCAAGAAACCAGGGAAACTTTCGTTAAATGATTTCTCCGTTCTCCGCTTGGTTTTTATAGACATAGGAAACGTCCCTTAGTGGAGGTGCTTCATCCCAGTTGCTCTAACAAGTTCACCTCCATCAGCACATACCTAGGCTTGTGTTTACACGCCCTTCAGAGCAAATAAGCTCCCTTTGACTCCCTCATCACCTTACAGCCGCCATTCTACTCCCCTGTTCCTCATCACGAGCAAAACTTCATCAGCATCCTATCTCCGTAACCTGTCCTTGTCAAGCATGGGAGTGACCATGTTAGCAGATCTGACTTTCTCTTGTCTGCCCTCATTTTCCTGGATTTTCCAGCATGACTCAGCACAGCTGAACAAGCCTCTTTCTGAGGAAAGATTCTCCTCCTTGGCTCCTTTGGTCCACCCTTTGAGACTTCCTGGGCTCTGTCCTGCCCCTTCCCGCCTCACGGTGTCCGGGTGCCTCAGTCCTTGGTCCTCTTCCCTTCCTGCCCTCCCCGAGGGCTCAGATCTTTAAATCCCTCACGTGTAGGATGGTGATGCTCTCCAGTCCAACCTCTCCTCTGAGCTTTGTGTGAGCGCAGAGTCACTTCAGTCATGTCCAACTCTGTGCGACCCCATGGACTGCAGCCCACCAGGCTCTTTATCCATGGGATTCTCCAGGCAAGAATACTGGAGTGGGTTGCCACGCTCTCCTCCAGGGGATTTTCCCCACCCAGGGATTGAAGTCTCTGGCACTGCCAGTGCCACCTGGGAGGCCCCCTCTGAGCTTTAGGCTCACGTATCCAACTGCCTATTTGATATCTCCAGTACCCTGGTTAATGTGTGCCTCAGATTTAACATATATCAAAAGCAGAATTCCTTTTTGCGGGGAGGGTGAGCTGGGTCTTCCTTGTAGCACGTGGGCTCTCCATCGACTCTTCGTTGTGGTGCGCATGTTCTGTAGTTGTACACGTGTTCGGTAGTTGTAATACGTGGACTCTTATTTGTGGCACATGGGTTTAATTGCCTTGCAGCGTGTGGGATCTTAGTTTCCTGACTAGGGATGGAACCTACATCTCCTGCATTGGAAGGCATATTCCTAACCACTGGACCACCAGGGAAGTCCCATCAAAAACAGAATTCTTAATTTCACCTTCTGTAAACTCATAAACTCATTTTTCCCCAACTCAGAAATGACCACCATATTCTCCTTTGCTTAAACAAAGAACCTGGAAGGTATTCTTGACCTCCTACTTTTCATTGTCATAACTAATATCTCCCCAATCTATCTCCTTTTCTCAATTTTTACTACTACCGCCTCGGTCAAACCACTGTCATCTCTCATTTCTACTATGGCAGTGGACTCCATGTGGGTTTACTGCTCCCATGCCTTCATTCCTAAAGGGGTTACACAGCATGGGTGTCCAGAAGGAGACTCTGGAGTTGACCTCTTTGAATTCATACCCATGGCTTACTGTGGCCCCGGGGAGGTGGCTTTGTAGTGC
Organism: Antilocapra americana; assembly: GCA_007570785.1. Lineage (NCBI taxonomy): Eukaryota > Metazoa > Chordata > Mammalia > Artiodactyla > Antilocapridae > Antilocapra > Antilocapra americana. Next base: position 31,984,875 of record ML661885.1, read on the forward strand.
TAGTTTTGTATGCCTGTCTCATTCAGTTCAGTGTGTTGCTCAGTCATGTCTGACTCTTTGTAACCCCATGGACTGCAGCACATCTTGTAGTGCCTGTCTCAAAGAGGATATTAGATTAAGTTAATTAAATTGCATTAAAGGTTAAGTGTTCTAAATATGCCCGGTGCTTAGTAGGCACTCAATAAATATTAGTGAGACCTAATATCACTAATATAGTCTGTTCTCCACAGGCCAAATGGCTATCATTTCTTGCTTACTGCACACGATCACTTCCATTGCACTTGAGAGAAACGTAGGGTTCTTGCCTATAGTCCTGCGCATGCTTGGACTTCCGCCTCCCTGCAACCTCCTCATCAGTCCTCTGCCCTCACATTTTCCTGGCCTCTTACAGTTTCCTCAGTGCACCATACCCCTTGTTGTTCCCTCTCCCTGGACTTTTCTCTCCCCTGCCTTTCCCACGATTGGCTCCTTCTCATTTTTTTTCATCTCAGTTCGAATTACCTCTTTAGGACCTTCCATGACAACCTGTCTAATGAAATACCTTCCCACCTCCCACCCAACAACTCTAATATCACCTAGTTTGTTTTGTTAACAGTACATTACAATCAAAATTTCTTCCTATTTTTTTTTACTTGCTTATTAACTCTCTCTACCACTAGAATGTGAACTCCTTGAGGACAAGGATCTTGGAGCCTTGGTCATCACTACATTTTCAATATCTTGAGGACTATTTGCCACGCAATAGGAAATCAGTAATTATTTGTGGGATGGATGGATGGATGAATGAGATTCTTACACGTCAACAATGGCAATTGTGTAGTGTCACATTGTGTAATGCTGAAGGAAAATTAGGGTGGAGCCTTGTAGACTTGTGAATTCTCACTCCAAAAAGATGCTGAAATTAGGTGAGGGAATAGAATTGCAAATTTTGCTACTGAAAACCTACAGTGCAAAATTATCTGAGCAGCATGCATTAAACGGTCACTGTGTTGAAGCAAAAACTGGAAACAACTAGAGTTTCTTGCCTCAAATTTTGTGGTCTGTTTATAATGAGATGGCTTCTAACAGCTTCCTTTGTCTGTTTTTAATTTGAGCATTCCCCAAATTTCTGCTGTTTCCTCTTGGAACAAACGTAGGTAGAAAAATTTAGAAAACAGCTCGTGGTGGTGAGAAAAACAGGGACTTCAAAGGCAGACAAACCTCAGTTTGAATCTTTGAGTTCATCCCTTCGTAGCTATGTGACTGGATTTCTTACCCTGTCCAAGCCTTAGTTTTCCCACTTATAAAAATGAGTTATTATTAAAATCATGTGATAAAACTAGTATTCTTGCCACATGATAGCTATGCAATAAATGTTACTTTTATCTTAGCTACATCCTTTCAGAGCATTTGGATAGTTTTTAGTAAGAATTTCACAGGGTTCAGGTTAACCATGAGTTTAAACTTTGACATTTTACTTGTCTCCCATCAGACTATCTTCAGAAATGTCAATGTCTGGGGCAGTAAATTATTGTTCAGTTGCTCAGTCATGTCCTACTCTTTTTCAACCCCTTGGACTGCAGCATACCAGGCTCCTCTGTCCTCCACTATCTCCTGGAGTTTGCTCAAATTCATATCCATTGAGTTGGTGACGTCAGCCAACCATCTCATCCTCTGTCACCCCCTTCCCCTCCTGCCTGACCAGTAAACAGTAAATATTTCCTGAGCAGTAAATAGTAACACCTATAACAGCATCTGGCACATGGTAGATACTCAGTAAATATTTGTTGAGCAGATGAGTAAGTTGTCTGTAAACACTTCTGTCATTCATGAGAATCAACTAGATTTCTATATAGTTTAATGTTTTTTTAAAATGGAAATGATTCTTCCTCCAGATTATGCAACTGAACATTGAACAGCATCAAACCATAACTGAATGTTTCAAGACCTTATGGCACAAAACCGCATTTTCCTCTGCCTGCTGTTATTTTTAAGTTCTTCTGGAATTGTTTAGTTCAGCATTTTGGAATACCAATGAGCGCTGAGATCTAATTTCAAAAATGAACCAGAAGTTTTAGAGATGTTTCTTGGATTTTGAAGAAATATTTTATCAGTAATCTTTAGATTACAAGGAAGTTGAAGTTGGGACTTGGGCATCATAATTGTCACCAAATGTGTTGGACAGCACTGGTTGTTAGGCACCTTAAATATCAGTAAATATACACACCCTTGGGCAATCCTAATATTTTAAAACGTGGGTTAAATATATGTAACCCTGACTTCCCTGGTAGCTCAGCTGGTAAAGAATCTGCCTGCAATGCAGGAGACCCAGGTTTGATTTCTGGGTCAGGAAAATCCCCTGGAGAAGGGATAGGCTACCTACTCCAGTATTCATGGGCTTCCCTGGTGGCTCAGATGGTAAAGAATCTGCCTGCAATATGGGAGACCTGGGTTTGATCGCTGGGTTAAGAAGATGCCCTGGAGGAGGGCATGGCAATCCATTCCAGTATTCTTGCCTGGAGAATCCCCATAGATGAAGGATCTTGGCGGATTACAGTCTAGGGAGTGGCAAAGAGTCGGACACGACTGAGCAACTAAGCACAGCACAGCACATACATATGTATAGGGGCTTCCCAGATGGTATTAGTGATAAAGAGCCTGCCTGCCAATGCAGGAGACAGACGCAGACTTGATCCCTGGGTCGGAAAGATCCCCTGCAGGAGAGCATGGCAACCCACTCCAGTATTCTTGCCTGGAGAATCCCATAGACAAAGGAGCCTGGTAGGCTACAGTCCATAGCATCTCAAAGAGTTGGACATGATTTAGCACACACACGCACACACACACACACACACACACACACACACACACATATTCACTTTGCAGAAAATATTCATTGCTTTCAAATTTTCACACACACACACATATATTCACTTTGCAGAAAATATTCATTGCTTTCAAGTTTTCACCAGAAAAGCATTAACAAGTAATATGGAAAGAATAGATTTCCTAAAAATTAAGAAAATGATAACAGTTAGCATTTAACCTTACACTGCATTTTAAAATGAATTGCAGATGGATTTAATATACATGAAAACTGAAATTATAACAATCTAGAAGACAGTATGAAAGTGAAAGTTGCTCAGTTGTGTCTGACTCTTTGTGACCCCATGGACTACAGTCCATGGAACTCTCTAGGCCAGAATACTGGAGTGGGTAGCCTTTCCCTCCTCCAGGGGAAGAAAGTATAGGTAATATTTAATTGATCCTGGACTTAAGAATGATATTCTAAGCATTAAAGCATTGTAAGAAATCACAAAGGAAAATATGGAAAGATCTGACAATTAGAAATAGAAAAGATTGGTTGTCAAAAACATTTTAAACTAAAAGCCAACAATAAATTTGGTGAACTATGCCGAAGGACTGTGCCTTCCATGTGTAAGAATTTCTTACAGATCAGTAAGAATTCCTTAACACCTTAATAGAAAAATTGTCAAAAACATACACAGTACATAGGATAAGTAAAAAAAAAGACCAGCGAATGTATGAGAGACATTAAGCCTCAATGATAATTAAATACATGCAAGCTAAAACATCAGAAATACATTTTTCATATTAACTTGGCAAAAATGCAAACAAACTTGTATTCATTACTAGCATGATAAGTAGGGTACTCTCATATGATAATAATAGGAATATAAATTGCCTGAAACTTCTCAGAAGTCTTAGTACTTTTACTTTTAGAGATACGTTCTATGAGGTAATAAAAAATTTGACCAGAGATTTATCTGTAAAATGTTATTAAATCAATTTCAATAATAGAAAATTGGAAACAGTCTAAAAAACCCTGCAAGAAGGAACTGATTTTTGGAAATATTGTGTTCCTGTTTTAAACAATTACTCATTTAAAAATAATATTTTTGAGAAATTAAATAAAATATTTTGAAACTTTTAAAAGCATACCCAAAGAAAAATGAATACTATAGTAAACCCTAAAATGCTGCCATTCTATCTAGATTAAGTAATAGCAAGATGTTGTCATATTTGCTGCATCTATCTCTCTCTATCTTTTTTACTTTGCTGAAGCATTTTAAAGCTTATATCCAGACATTATGCCATTTCATGCCTATACATTAGCACTCATTTCTTTAAAAAATGAACATTTTCTTGCATAAATTAGTGCCATTTTCATTACTAACACATTTAACATAATTCCTTGGTACTATTGAGAACACTGAAATAGCCCCAGTCATCTCAAAACTGTCTGTTTCCTTCCTCATGTTATTATTTAAACCAGAGACCGACAAACTTTTCTGAAAAGGACCAGATAGTAAATAATTTCAGCTTTGCTGGCCAGATGATCTCTGTTGTAATTATTCATCTCTGCTTTTTTGCTTGAAAGCCACAGTTCACAGCATGTAAAGTATTGGGCTGTTTTCCGGTAACGTTTGATTTTCAAAAGCAGGCAGCAAACACGATTTGGCCTTCAGGCTGCGGTTTGCCAACCCCTGATATAACTCATTCCTATTCTCCATATTGTGTGGTGGACATTAGGTTTAAAGCTTGATTAGATTCAGGGACAATTTTTTTGTAGCAAGAATACTTCATGGGGAATGCCGCGTGCTTCATCTCATAGCCCATCAGAAGGTACATAATGTCCATTGCCCCACTGTCAGTCATGCTAAGGATACTCAGTGGGTACAAATGGGTAAGGCTTGATCCCTCTACTACAGACTCTCTGTCAGCCTTTTGTCTAATGGTTTCATCCATTGTGTTTGTTGCCTAAATCTGTTATTCCATTAGAAATAATTGCATAGTTGACCCTTGTGCAACATGGGTTTGAACTGCATAAGTCCACTTAGACTTTTTAAAATAAATATATGCTATGAGCTAAGGTTTGTTAAATCCTTGAATGTAGAACTGCATACATGGTGGATCAACTGCTACGTTTTACTTGGGTTTTCTACTGCATGGGGTCAGCAGCCCCAATCCACCTATGTATTCAAGGGTCAATGGAGTAACTTTCTATGATTCCAATCTACTTTCATTAACCAGAATGCTTCTGTAAGAAAGAACTTACCAATATCAGTGAGTGATTTAAGTTATCCTAAAATACAGATTGTCCAGTAACAGCTTTTACAATCAGGATATTTTTTGTTTCCTTTTAATTGTCAAATTTTAATATAAAAATTGGCCCCTGGGTCACTTCCAATGATTTCAGTGGGTTGGGATTTTGGAGGTGTTCTTTTTTTTTTTTGGTTTTTTGTAAGATTATGAACTCATAGATTTTTTAAAATATATCCAATGATTATTTGTCATTTGCATTTATCATTCTTTCTGATGCTCAAATTATTCCATCTTCGGCCAATGGGACCCCTTTGTTTTGGTTCCTACTAGTCTTAACAGCTTCTTTCTGTCTAACCTAACAAATTCAGGGAAAAATTTTCAATAACAGAGTAAAGAAACTATAATGTATGTTGAAATTTTAATAAAACAGAAACAAGCAAGCAAGCAAGTAAATAACATACATAAAAAATCAGTAAGAAATATACCAAATAGTTAAATATTTCTTATTGGCAGTACAATTCAAGAAGAACATAGCACATTTAAAAGAGCAACAAAGACAGACAGTATGAACTGTGCACTAAAAACCATTTACTTCCAGAAATGGACCACTGAGATCCAATATAGACTATTATGTCCCAAAGTCTAAAAGAATACATCATTTTATTAATGCCAGGTTCACTTTGTTCTAGAAGCTGGGATATTTCATAACAAAAATTGAAATAAAGGCCAAAGATGAAGCAATGGCAGTTACTTTTTAGATGGATTCTCTAGTCATGTTAATTCAGGCAACCAGTATATTTTATTCAGTCCTAGTTCTGTTTCTGTCTTCATTCAAGCCATGAAGTTTTATGATAGCCTTTGATAGATGGCAAATTATTTCAGTTCCTTTAATATTTATAAAAGTATAATAGTCCTAAAAGTTATTAGTACCAAATTCATTTAGTAGTATTCATTAGTACTATTCATTTTTTTGCCTACTTAGTTACTAAAATAGCTCTGATGGCAAAATATTTCCATATAATAAAGAATTTTTCAGCAATGAAAATTTACCACTAATTGATTATTTTGAGTAGACATATTTTTAAGTAATGCTGATTGGCTTTACATTCCCTACACTTCTCAACACAGTATAAATGAATTAATCAACCATTATAAACATTGAATAGATATGGAAAGAACAGGAATCAGCAATGTACCTTTCTTGTTTGCTTAATAAGCATTTATAAAGTCACTGCATATTATGAATATTAACTTTTAATAATAACTATGGTAGTTAATATATAGCTTGAAAGTTAAGGGAACATTTCTAATTTGAATACTATTTTTATTTTATCCATTTACCCCAGACAACAAGATATCTGATTGATGTTCTTTTGGTTTGGATAGGTGCATTCAATGATGAAACAAGATCACTGTCTTCTGCTTCCTTGAACTCCTGAAGTCAGCTGTCTTCTCTTTCAAACTCTGGCAACCAACTGATAGGTCCAGTAATTGAAAACTGGGCGTGGTCAATAACATTCAAGCAACTTTTCCCTAATACAGACAGCCCTGAAGAATTCATATCAATAATTCTGAATTGCTCTGACAAACGTTTTATTACTAACCCCATCAGAAATCTATGGGTGAATATGAACCAGAAGTATACTACCTAAACCCTTAAAACAGACAGGCATAATTTAGGTTTAGACAACAGGAATGTCACAGAAATATTTGTGATCCAAAAGTCTTTCAGGGTTTTGCCTCAGAATCTATTCTTTGGTTGTTGGTATTAACTTTGTTAACGTGATTGGCCAGAATATGGAAAATAAAAGGCAAGTCATCCACAGGCGTTAGCCTGCGCCTCTGGAGCAGAGTACGAGTGTGTGAGCGCGCGTGGGCATGGCTCACTGCCCGGCGCCCCTGCACCATCATTGATTTCCTCCTCCTCATGAAACACTCGTCGATTCCTGTCTTTCAGATGACACAGGCTGCCCGAGTAGCCAGTCAGTATCGCCTGTGAAGACGCCCTCGGATGCTGGGAACAGCCCCATTGGCTTTTGCCCAGGAAGTGATGAAGACTTTACCAGAAAGAAATGCACAATTGGAATGGTTGGTGAGGGAAGCCTCCAGTCAGCACGACATAAGAAGGAACCCAAGTCAGGCCTTGTAAAGCCAGGTAAGTGGCCTTACTCTTCATGTTCTTATCAGAGCAGTATGACTGGAGTAATTTCAAGTGAAATTTGAAATGAAGCCCCTGGATATCAGGATGAGGAACACTAATGCAGTACCTAGTACCCAGAAATCTCTCTCTTTTTTTAAATAAAGAGGTAGAGCAGAGAGTGGAATATTTTCGATACTAGTTGTTAATTGAGAATGCATAGTGACATATTATAAAGACATGTTAAAAAGGGAGGAAATTTGAAGAAATGTTAACTGAATGGTCTAACAGACATTTAAACTATATAATTAAGTCTAGCATAAATTATACTAAGAAATTACTTGGTACCATCTAAAGTATGCACAGATTATGAAAAGAACAGGTTATCTTGAGGCAGATCTTTAAGGCTGGGAGAGCTTGCTAACCTAGCTATTTCATTTGCTTTTTTAAGACTGAAATATGAGTATGCTGCTATATGTGTGTGTGTGTGTGTGTGTGTGTGTGTGTATAGAATGTTCAATAATGACAAAGTAGTAAAAGCTTTGCGATGAAATGGAGATCATTATTACAGTGAATAAGGTGCCATGAACATCAGAACAGTTCTCAGAATTTGCAATATATCAATAAGTATTTTACATCTCAAAAATATATACAGTGTATGAGCAAATAAAGTTTTAGTGAAACTAAAGTTATAACTTGAAAGTAAAAGGACCTGAATATTGGCATTGAGAGACAAGCCCTATATTGCCTTATTTTCTTCAATATTACCAGTTGTGCTATACGTATTAATGAGCCTGAAAAGACAGATTAATGGCTTGCATGAGTTCCATTCCTTACATTTGTCTTCTAATTTTTGTTTGGTGATGACATTATTGTGCAAGGAGCTGTAGGTGGCTTTATTTCAATAGAGCCAAAGCTTGGTCCTTGTCTGCTTCCATTGGAAGGTCCTACATCCACTTCCATCTCTCTCTGCTTTTGTTCTTTGTGAATAATTGATATGCAGAGCATATCTTAATGAATTATTCTTCATCTTGCTTTTGGTCAATCAAAGAAAATGTCATTTAGTCTGAGAGCAAAATTTAAACTGTGTGAGGAAGAAATCCTTTGTTTCCTATTGGTTCCTGGTAAATGTCAGTGAAGATGAATTTGTTAGTTGTCTTTTGCTTTGGTATAATGTGAAAAAGAAAGGAAATGATACACAGTGGAGAAGACAGCATAGGAGAAAGATGGATATTATAAAAGAGATGTTGAGTACCCCTTTTTATGCCTTTTATGCTCTTTTATATACTTAAGACAGAGACAGTGAGTTCAAGAATGTCATGTAATTATTGTGTTATTGTTGTTATTGAGTCACTAAGTTGTGTCCAAATGTAATTATGGTCAAGAAATAAACCATTACCTTGTGTATTCAGAGACTAGAATGTCCTTCCTCTTCCCCAGCTTGGCTGTCCTTTTAAAAAATTAAGGTATAATTCACATACTATAAAATTCACCCCTTTAAAGTGTACATTTCTATGGTATTTAGTATATTCAAAAGATTGTACAAACATCACCACTGTCCAATTTCAGGGCATTTTTATATCCCTCCAAAGAAACCCCATACTCATGAGATGTCTTCCTTTCTCTTCTTTTCTCCCAGCCCCCTGGCAACAACTTACCTGCCCTCTGTCTGATTTGCCTGTTCTGGACATCACTTGTAATGGCATCATACAATATATGGCCTTTTATGTTTGGCTTCTTTTGCTTAGCATGATGTTTTCAAGGTTCATGCACTAGCCCATCATTCTTTTTATGGCTCAATAATATTCTATTTTATGAATATACTACATTTTAAAGTAGACTTTTGGTGAGCAATTTTGGGTGTACAGAAAAATGGAGAGCGCACAGTACAGGGTTCTCGTATCCCCCCGTCATACCGCTACCTCCAGCTTCCCCTGTTATTAACGTCTTGGCTTAGTGTGGTATCACACCACACTTTGCTTATCTGTTCACAGTTGATGGACGTTTGGGTTGTTCCCACTTTTGACCTATTGTGAATAATGGTGCCACGAACAGTCACATAGAAGTTTTTGTACAGACTTTCAGTTCTCTTGGGTGTATACCTAAGACTGAAATTTCTAAGTCATATGATAACTCTATGTTTAACCCTTTGAGGAACTGCCAAACTTTTTTCCCTAATGGCTGTACCACTTTACATACCACCATCAATGTCTAAGGGTTTCAATTTCTCCACATCCTTATCAACAGTTGTTATTGTCTATCCTTTTGATTATACTGACTCTAGTGAGTGTGAAGCAGTATTTCATTGTGCTTTTGATTTCCATTTCCCTGGTAGCTAAAGATGACGAGCACCTTTTCATGTGCTTATTGGCTGTTTGTAGATCTTCCTTGGAGAAATGTTCTCAATTTTCTTTTAGCCTGTTGGGAGCAGTCACCAATAGATTCTGCTTCTGCAGCATACAGGATGCAAGTTTAAGAGCAGAAGCCCTGTCATCCTCTTTTTGTATTCCTAGCACACAGGGTCCGGTGTGTTTCGAGGGCACAGTCGACATTGGTTGATCTCAACAGCAAAGGTAGGCTATGGCATGGAGACTGTAAAATGCTACAGGAAAGAGTGTCAGCTTCGCGGATTGCAAAGAAAAAGTAGATTTTTATTGTGAAGATATTGTAGGATTTGAATGCAACCTGAAATTATTTCATCTGTGTTATTTACCACCCGCCACCTCCCCCAACCCCCACCTCATTCTCAAAACATTTTACAGTAGTGGCCATACAAATAAACAGCGAAACAAGAGACAAGTGTGGTGCAGCAAGAACACACTAAGTTAAGTGGCTGTTAAGATTATCCTTGGCCTGCCCTGGTGGCTCAGATGGTAAAGAATCTGCCTATAACGTGGGAGACCTGGGTTCGATCCCTGGGTTGGGAGGATCCCCTGGTGGAGGGCACGGCAACCCACTCTAGTATTCTTGCTGGAGAATCCCAAGGACAGAGGAGCCTGGCAGACTACAGTCTATGGGGTCACAAAGAGTCAGACACGACTGAGTGACTGACCCTTTCATTCTCACTTCAAGATTATCCTTGCCCTTCCTTGTTTCAGTGATCGTCACGTGCTCAGTCACTCCAGTCATGTCTGACTCTTTGTGACCATATGCACTGTAATCCTGCAGGCTTCTCCGTCCATGGGATTCTCCAGGCAAGAATGCTGGAGTGGATTGCCATTTCCTCCAGGGGATCTTCCCGATCCAGGGATAGAACCCGTGTCTCCTGCACTGCAGGTGGATTCTTCACTGCTAAGGCCCAGGGGAACCCTTGTTTCAATAATCATCATAAGAATAATCATATCTTAATATAAGGTTAAAAACCCTATGTGTATGCACAGAGTTCACCCTGAGCAAGTCTTGATTCCTACAGAAGATACTTGTTGAAGATCAGCTATTTGTCCTGCTGAGGATGTTTAAGTAGAAAGTACACACAAAAAGACTAAAAAGGAGCGGGGAGGGAGGAAGTAAGGAAGGGAAGAAAAGGAGGGAGGAAAGAAAGGAAACACGAGTTGTTCTTTCTGCTGTTTTGATAATAATGGATCCTTTGAGAATCCTGAAGGCCATGGACCCACACTCCAGGAAAATATGCACAGAATATCACATACTATTTCTGAGGTTTTATGGGCCCCCTTTATTAGGATTTGTGACTCTTAGTTAATAACCCTTGCCCAGAGGCAGAGCCTGAAATAGCACCTTTGTCAACTGCTTCTGATTTAATCACTTAAGTAGTGCCAACCTTGTGATCTTTTCATTTATTTGCATTTGATCAAGGTCACAAGGGTCCCTAAAGTTTATTTTTTAGTTGCCTGAGATTCCTAATGTCATCACTAAAAGGTGTTGCTGGAGCTTTTGAATGGGTCCCTATCTGTACAGTGGTGGTGGTGGTTTAGTCACTAAGTCGTGTCCGACTCTTGTGACCCCATGGACTGTAGCCTGCCAGGCTCCTCTGTCCATGGTATACTCCAGGCGAGAATACCACAGTGGGTTGCCATTTCCTTCTCCAGTCTGTACAGTAAGCTCTTTGTATTTGAAACAGTCTGTACCGGGACCTATAGCTCTCTGAACTTTCAGCAGAATAAACCTGTCAGTCTCATAACTAAGAAGAGAGGAAATTCTGGACACAAGGACCTTGAGTTACTCCAAAATTTATAAAATGCAGAGAATGTGTCATTAAACCCACAAGAAGATACTGCTCACTGGTTACTAAAATGTTCCACCTCCTCCGCAGCCCCAGGTGACCATCTCCCCTCAGCCTAAACTCATCTTCCTCTCTTGATGTGCGCTCTACTTTTTTTAAAATAAATCAACTCATTAGAACCAATACTAGTTTATTAAAATAGCAAGCAATTAATGTCTCCTACACAGATGCTCCAGGGCCCTTTAACATTAACCTGGGCCCATTTAATTTTAGGTCTGTTCTAGATTCTGAAAACTGCTGTTCACCTTGGAAAGGAGTTATTGAAATGCCCCTTTGGTCATTCAGATAAAGAACTAATAAAGTGTGTGTGTGTGTGTGTGTGCGTGCGCTTAGTCACTCAGTCATGTCCAGCTCTTCGCAACTCCATGGACTGTAGCCCACCAGGCTGCTCTGTCCATGGGGATTCTCCAGGCAAGAATTAATGGAGTGGGTTGCCATTCCCTTCTCCAGGGATCATCCCAGCCCAGGGATCGAACCCACATCGCCTGCATTGACAGGCAGTTTCTTTACCACTGAGCCACCTGGGTAGCTCCATAGTAATGTTGACTGGGTACCTAATGCGGAAGGAGAAGCGAACTGTGTCACGGGATGCCAGGAAGGGTTTAGAAAGGTAAGCTGGCATCCCTGCACCTCCCCAGCAGGGCACCATGGCACGCCCAGCATGAAAGCCCTGCCTTCTCTAGGCAGCACTCGTGCTGGAACTTCTCAGAGGCAGTGCGCCTTCTGTCATTTTTGGCTTCTGTCACTTAATGCCAATGCAGATTTAATTAAAAATTGCCACCAAAGAGTGAAAGAAAACAGCCCTTCAGTCAGCTGGATAATGGCTTTGCCTTTTTCATGTTTTCATGAGTCAACTCAGCAGATATTCAAGACTGCATCTCTAGAGCCTAATACAATGTCTGTCATAACACAGGTGTGCAGTAAATCCTTCAGTGAGAATGGAATGATGTTTAGTGTGGAAGGAGCATGGGAAAGATAGGCAGAGGTGACCTCAGCATCATCCTTGCTCTTGGGGACCTTATCATTCAAGGCAGATAACTATACAATAAAGCTGGGCTATAGTACAGATTAAAAGGAAGGGAATGAAGGCATGCTGATAGGGAACTTATTATAATAATTCATTTTTATTGGAATATAGTTGATTTACAATGTTATGCTAGTTTTTGCTGCACAGCAGAGTGAATTAGTTATACATGCTGTGCTATGCTAAGTCGCTTCAATCGTATCCAACTCTGCAACCCTATGGACTATAGCCCCCCTGGCTCCTCTGTCCACGGGGTTATCCAGGCAAGAATACTGGAATGGGTTGCTGTGCCCTCCTCCAGGGGATCTTACTGACCCGAGGATCAAACCTGTGTCTCTTATGTCTCCTGCATTGGCAGGCAGGTTCTTTACCACTGGCGCCACCTGAGAAGCCCATACATATACATATATCCTCTCTTTTTTAGATTATTTTCCCATGTAGGTCATTATAGTGTACTGAGTAGAGTTCCCTGTGCTATAGAGTAAGTGTGTCCTTTTTAGTTATCTATTTTATGTGTATTAGTAGTAGTGTATGGACTTCCCGGGTGGCATTAGTGGTAAAGAATCCACCTGCCAATGCAGGAGACATAAGAGACGTGGGTTCCACTCCTGGGTCTGGAAGATCCCCTGGAGTAGAAAATGGCAATCAACTCCAGTATTGTTGCCTGGAGAATCCTATGGACAGAGAAGCCTGGCAGCATACAGTCCATAGGGTCACAAAGAGTCGGACACGACTGATGCAGCTTAGCACACGTGCATGCAATAACAGTGTATATATGTCAATCCCAATACTTTTTGAGAGCTCTACATTGTTAGCACTCCCTCTCTCAGATGCTTATCCTGATTTTAGTCCACAGTCAGTTTTCCTGATGAGATTGTTGTCACCCAGAAAAGAAAGTTTTAATTGGACTTCTGTGCTAGAACATTAAATGATGTTCCTGGGCCGCCTTTAATACATGTCTACTTAGAGAGCATCTTAACCCAAAGGAGAAAAAGACCCAGTGTCAGTGTTCTACAAATCCAAGTGCTAAGTCCCGTGGGAGAGCTGGGGAAACAACTGCACAATTTGAGCAAATAATTAGAAAAAGTGAAAGGGAGGGGGGGGAAACACCTGCCGTTTAAGGAGGTAGATCAAGAGCAAATGGTTAGGGTCACTATAATTGAAAAGAAATCCACATTTAGAAACTGAAATGTTGAAATCTGCATTTGAAAGATGTCACCGTGGCCATCAGCATTCAGACTAAGTTAGTATTCCCCTGTCATCAGACACCACCCCGGCTATTGAAATCAGAAACCTGGCCAGATGAACTGTAATAACCTCACCACAGTAGCAGAGGATGGGTGACTTTAAAAAGGCGATTTCCCACTTTCAGAGGCATTTGCTGGAAAACTCAGAAGGCACCAACTGGCTTGGTGATTAGTCAGCACTGGTTTAAGTGGGCAGAGGCTCTTTCGCACACAGCCAACGGCCTGCAGGTCTCACTTCAAAGTTAGTCCTGTCAAATAAAAGGGACAGTGTACAGGGTGGGGCGCGAGCGGGGCATATGTTCTTACAATAACTTGACTACAAAGAGGAGACTTGAGAACTCAGCTTACAGTTCTCCGCAGGTTACCCAGCTTGTGGTTTCTTGGGGGGAAAAAGTGCGAATGGATGGGTGGGGTGGGGTATCGGGGATACCCTACTAACCACCAGACTCAGGAGTCCAGTGTGCCAGGTTCACAGCTTCATGCCACCTCTTTGTAACTGTGCACTCTTCAGCTGCTTGTTATCTTCCAGAAACTGTGTGTTTGGCATCTTCAGAATGGGATATTGTGTCCATTAAACAGATTAAAGAATGTAAAATGCCCCACGGTTCCATCTGGCACAAAGCAATTCCTCAGTAAATGTTAATCATGGTCGTTCATTGCTCTTAAAATAGTTATCAGAGATTTCTTGCCCTTTGCTTACAGGAAAATCCTTGGAACTATCACACAGAACTTAGGTTTATTAAAACAAAATTCTAGCATGTCGTGTCCTCCCAATTCATGTAAAACAGGAGGAGTATCTGCTCTTGGAGGACGCTGGAAAGAGCATGAGTTGACTGACAGATGGTGGTTCGACAATGAGGAAAGGGAAAATAGGAAAAAAGCAAACCAAAGACCACTGAGAAGCATCACGGCCTATTAAATGTTTTGGAGCACTTGTGTGTGTGTGTGTGTGTGTGTATGTGTGTGTGTGTGTGTGTGTGTGTGCTCAGTTGTATCCGACTCTTTGTGACCCCAAGGGCTGTTGCCTGCCAGGCTCCTCTGTCTGTGGGATCTCCCAGGCAAAAATACTGAAGTCAGTTGCCATTCCCTACTCCAGGGAATCTTCCTGACCCCGCATCTCTTGCATCTCCTGCGTGGGCAGGCACATTCTTTACCACACGAGAGGCTTCTTGTAGCACTTACTGCAATAGTTCATGTTCTAGAAACAGACTGAGTCGTTGTGATGGTGTAGTTGGCAGAAAATGATGTGAAGGCAGGAAAATTCCTGAGGCATCTCAGAAATATTTTAAGAGAATGGAAAAATTTAAAGTTTAGTGCTAAAAGAGATTTGGGTTATATGGAAACAGTCTGCATTCTTTGGCAGGCAGTGACTTTCTAATAGCTTATAGTTTCAATCAAAGGTCTTTCAGTAGCAAAGCCCAATTTCAAATGAAGTCTTTAGTTTGTTTCAGATGCTAAACATATCTGGAAGAATATATTAGATGTAATCGTGTGCTTGCCATGACTCTGAAATTTGATTAAAAATTGTTGTAGCTAATGTTTATTGAGCCTTGACTGTCCCAGGCAAAATTCCAAGGACTTTACTCATTTAATCCTAATATCAGTGTGAGAAGGGATATCATTGTCCCCTCTTTTACAGATGGAGGGACTGTGGCATAGAGAAATTAATTCATGCAAGGTCACAGTCTGTAAATGGATTCTAAACAGGGTAGTTTTGCTTTTGACTCTTAACTACCACACTGGTTGTAAGGTCCAACTTCAAAGGCATAATTTTAATTGTAACAGAGGAGTATGACAATTGAGAAAGATGTGTTGATATAAGACAGAGATTTAAAAAAAAATATCTGTGGAGCCCGATAGATTAGCTGATACAGTCCATATACATATTATGCTGGCTGCTGCTAACCAGCTCAATGAACCTCAATGTAACTTCAATGAAATACAGAAAATTGAACACAGGAGGCTATTTGGATGCAGATCAGGAAAATAAACCATGAAGATGTCAACATCAAAGAATGTTAAGGTCTTCAGAGTTTTCCACTTAATCATGATCTACTTCTTTCTCTTCTTGTCAGTGTTTGATGTGCCGCCCTGTGTGTCATTAATAGTTTCATAAACAATGATAATTAGGTTTTGTCAACTTAAACAGGAGCGTTTGCACTGATACTGAAGTGGATCTCTGAAACTTTCACTCTGAGAGAAAAAAATGTCCCCCCAGAACTCAGCGCAAAATGTTTTATGATGAACTGCTGTATACTCTACCTCTTCTCCCCAGCAGAGACGAGACTGGTGGGGGAAAAAAAACTTAACTGTGATGAGGAGCCCTGGGTGTTTATCTTTATGGCAGGGTTACTTACATATTTACTCTCATGCCTTTCTCCCATCTGTGCTTTTAATGGTGTACCCAATGAATGTGATGGGGCCAAATGGTCTGCTAATGGCTTTCCCATAAGAATAAGCGAGTTATAATCCTCTCCTTCTCAGAGGTGACTGCTGTCCATATCCCAGGTCTACTGGGATTTATTGCACCTACAATGTTTTAGCTACCGATTTGGGGGCTTGCCAGATGCTTCCTAAGTGCTCTAATGTGCTGAGAAGGAAGCGTTAGTGGTATCTTACACATAGCAAATGCCCCAGCAGACCACAGAACCACCATTAAAGATGTTTATCGACTACCAGCCCAAGAGAAATAAACCTGAAAATTTCTTTTACACGCGAACCTATAAACTTAAGAGTTATGAATCATGCAGATATATGCTTTAGGTTGGGGTTCCCCCCACCCTCGCCCCCCACTGATTGAGAATTTATTGAGGAGACTGCATTCACCGAAATGGGCTTAATTAAGGACACCCAACCAGTGTGGGGCTTCCCAAGTGGTGCTATCGGTAAAGAACCCACCTGCCAATGCAGGAGACATAAGAGACACGAGTTCGATCCCTGGGTCGATAAGATCCCCTGGAGAAAGGCATGGCAACCCACTCCTTGCCTGGGGAATCCCAGGTACAGGGGAGCCTGGAGGGTTATAGTCCATAAGGTTGCAAAGAGTCAGACACGACTGAAGCAACTTAGCACATAGCCCAACCAGAACAGGGATGGCAACAGCCTGGAGCCCTTCCCTGTCGTGAAGAGGCCAGAGAAAGGCCAGGATACCAGAACCCAGAGCCAGAGAATTCCCAGGCTGCATGTGAGGGAACCATGCACGCTGGTAGCAAAGTGTTAAGTCACTCAGTCGTGTCTGACTCTTTCCAACCCCATGGACTGTAGTCCAAGGCATGCTGCAGTCTATGGGGTTAAAAAAGAGTCAAACACAACTGAGCTAGGCCCCTCTCTGTCCATGGGATTTCCCAGGCAAGATTACTGGAGTGGGTTGCCATGCCACCATCCAGGGAATCTTCCCGACCCAGGGATTGAATCCAGATCTCCCACATTGCAGGCAGATTCTTTACCACCTGAGCCACTAGGGAAACCCAGCAAAACAATGCACCTAACAAGAAAGGAGGTGGAGGGAAAAGTACCCTGACTTATATCTGTCTTCTTTGTCTGTATAATTAGGTGGGTGGCGTTTGGGTGCACTGGGCTACTGATGAAAGTTATGTGTTGAACCAAACTTATGTAAGTTCGCTGGGGTAATTCAGTGAGTGAAGGTCTTCTAGCACCTGAACCTGTGTCTAAGAGCAGCCAAGGTTCAGCAGTAGGCAGTGTGGATGCCAGCCACGGTGAAGTGAGGTGAGCTTCAGGAAACTGGCCACAGTGGACTTACAGTCCAAGCCATTTTGAATTCAGGTCCATTATATGGACTAGAATCTTTGTGGCTTTGCAGGAAGGTGATTGCTGTGTAGGAGTCTAAAAGACAGCAATCCTCACTTCACCACCTGGAAGGGTTCTGCTCAACATCAGTTTGAATCCCGGCTGTACACTGATTGACCAGCTTTCACTGATTCACTCAACAAGTATATTTACAAAGCATTTATTCTGCGCTGACACCATTGTTCCAGGCTTTCGGGACAGAAAAGGGGGAAAAACAGACAAGATAAGATGCCTGTTCTCTTGGAACCTGCCTGATATAGGGAGATGGCTGATACACAAGCAGACAAACAAGATAAGTTCAGATAGTGACAAGTGAAACAAGGTAATGCTATAGCCGGTGACGAGCATTGGGCAGGGAGTGTCTAGGGAGGTGACATTTGAGCTGAGAACTTGGTCATATTCCGTTGCACTTGTGGAGGGTTTGCAGGGATAGTGAGCGAAGCAGTGAGCTAGGAAGAGGAAGAGTAGTTGCAGGTGAAGTCTGCCTCAAGCATGGGAACCTGCTGGCCAGTTTTAAGAGAGACATAATTTAATATATGGGTTTCCCAGGTGGCTCAGTGATTAAGAGTCTGCATGCCAATGCAGGAGTCACACGAGATGCAGGTTCGATCCCTAGGTCAGGAAAATTCCCTGGACAGAGGAGCCTCGTGGGCTACAGTCCATAGAGCACAGAGTCAGACACCACTGAGAATGCTCTCGACGCTGTGTATGTTCAAGGCCTTTTTGGTTGCTCTGTGGATCTTCCATTATCAAGAAATGAAACTGAAAGCAAGTTAATGAAGGAGGAGGCAGTGAAAACAGAGCCAAGTGGAGGAGTCAGTGTATATGAGAGAATATAAGGTCCTACATTTTGCTAATGAGAGTAAAATATTTTATTTTATTTGCTAACTGAGTAAACCTTCAGAAATGGATGAAATACTCAATAGCTGGTAGGTTTTTTAATTTTTTTTTTTTAGTTAAGCATACAAATGTATACTCTTGTTATTTATTCAGAAGCAGGGATCTTGTTATTCATCATTAATATAAAAAATTTATTGCCCTCCTAATCCCTGGAGCTAGTTTTCAACTCCACTGTCTTTTCCAGGGCAAGTTATCTTCACTTCTGCCCAATTTGTTTGATACAAAGCCATTTTGAATTCATATCTGGAGCTCTCATTGAACATTATTTTCGAGCCTATGAGTACTGTGAAGGTGCTGTTAAGTTAATGGAAAAAGAGGCTTCCAAATCCAGAGGTTAAAAACTAGACAGAAGCTGATCTTTGTCATAAAACAGTCCCTAGGTGTCTGGGGGACTGAGGCTGGCAGGCAGCGTGTCAGGTCGGCTGTCCTGCTCCAGGAAGAAGGAAGGGAGAGAGGGACCAGGGGATACTCACCCAGTCACTTCAGGGTCAGGGCACAGAAGTGGCACATGTTATTTTCAGTTATATTCAAGGACATCTTAGTCCTCTGGGCATCTATTTTATGGAAGAAGGAAAGGATGGGCATGGACATTGGAGGACAGCCAGCAGACCATCACAGCATCCATGGAGAGTGTGGGGGCAGCGGGTGTTTCTTTTTCCCTCTAGATGCAATGTCAATGTCAGTCAATACCCAAAGCTATTCAGTTACTAAGTCCAGTTAGCAAAGAATATGGTTTTTTTTCAGTCTCCACAACTTAACCTTTGACTATTGCTATTTAATAGCAGAGGCAGCAGAGCATGAGATTGTTGGGTGGCATCACCGATTCAGTGGACGTGAACTTGGGCAGACTCAGGGAGACAGTGAAGAACAAGGGAGACCTGGTGTGCTGCGGGCCATGGGATTGCAAAGAGTCAGACACGACTTAGTCAGATTTTTTACAAAATCTGGTATTGAATTTCTTGGCCCCCTTCATTTTAAACAGTCCCATCAGTTGACCCCTGAAGGCAGCCCCGAACAATTCTGATGGAGGTCGATTCAGTCCCATGTGTCTTTTTCAAATGACACTTTTTTCAAGGAAGGTAATTATAAGAGAGAGCTCTATAATAAGAGCCTTTGGAAAGGCTTTAAAATAAGGAGCTTTCTTTTGTGTGAGGTGATTGTGGGAAGAGAGTGTCTCACCTTATATTTAGGTATTGAATAGGGTGTACCACGTCACTTGACAAGAAGTGGGAGGCAGGGGAGTTCGCATGCCAGAGAGTTTCTTTTGTAAATATGAGGAAATGATTTATCTTTTGTCATATAGAGGAACAATTAATACTTATCTTTCTCATTTTGCTGTGAGATTCATAAAACACGTTACGTATGTAACAGAGTACAGGCCTACCTTAGAGATTTTGTGGATTTGGTTCCAGACCACTGCAGTCAAGTGAATATTGAAATGAAGTGACTTTTTTGGTTTCCTGAAGTATATAAAAGTTATATTTGCACTCTACTGTAGTATATGAAATGTGCAATAGCATTGAGTTTAAAAATACATACATTTAAAAATACTTTCAAAAATACTTTTAAAAATACTTTATGCTATCATATGCAGATCATCATCTGACAACTCACAGTACCACACACCTTCAATTAAAAAAAAAATGCAGTATCTGCGAAGCACAATACAGCAAAACGCAGTGAGATATGCCTGTATGTGCATCGAGTAAATACTGCACGACCCTGAGGGTAAACATGCCTGTCCTATACCTTTGCAAAAATCAGATCAGCATTTACCAAGTGCTTGTAGTTACAGTATTTTCCCATCTGCAGTGTGGGCTCAGTAAATGATCATTATCGTTATTAAATGAGGGAAGTTTACAAATAGCACAACTTTAAGGTATTTGAATGCTCACTCACCATCTTGTTTGCATTGGTCCTGTTTTATCGCAGTTACCTTCTTAGTAAGAATTATTCTAATATAATAAAGGGCTTTTCTGGAAGCTTAATACACATCTTTGCTCTAAGCAAACTCCTGTTTGCAAACACTGTGCCAGCAGTTGTCTCAGGCAGCCTTAGATTCCCTTTTCTCCCTTCAGAACAACTATTGTCTCCTGGTCCCCCCTCCCCGGGAGGACTGTGAAGTGCCTAGCATTTTTAAATAGCTGGAAGTCAGGAAGTACACTGAGTGTTTTTCTCAGAGTGTCACGTGCTTGCCATTACATGTAGGAATGTGTCGGGGTTTGATGTAATTTCTTCCTTGCTCTTTGGGGTATAATCACTGTGGAAAGACTTGTAAGTGTTGCTCCATAATTGTCAAAGATTAGCCTTGAGTGTCCTGTAGGCCTTTACCTCTGTTTGACAATTTGACGTTTCCTGAAATGCTTTGTTGTGTCCATTCATGAGGGCGATGGTCTCGTTTGAAATGCTGCAGTCGCCAGGGAGAAGCTTCTGTGCTCTCTCCTGATTGGCCAGCCTCCCCTCTGCCTCCTGTTGCTATGGTGCCTAGCAGAGTAACTTCCTTGCCCTGTACAAGTAGGAGGCTCGGTCTCCATGGATACCCCACTCTGAGACTGTACTCCACGGAGAGATGAGCTGAGCTGCACATACTGTATTTCTGCACAAGACATACCCCAGCCTGTGGTGGGGGGCTGTTTGCAGAGGCAGTGTTTGCCATGAAAGTCCACGGAGCTTATCTTCTAAGTAAGTCATATTAGTCACAGTAAGTAAATAATTATATTGGATCCCAGAGGATATGTTCTTTGTGTATATGCGTGTGTCAAGTTACTTGTGGTAGGCTAAAAATGTAGTCTGGAAACAAATTTTCAACTCTGCCTTTCAGATATCCTGAATGCAGAGTCTGCAACTAAACTTTGAAAAATACACACCTGTATTGTTTTAAATACCCCTTGTCATTTGTGAATCTGCCGTTTGAGGCCAAGGGGCAAAGATGGACATGGATGATTACATCTTAGAATGCTCTCCCAACTCTGAGCCTCGCGTGCTGCATTTGTAAATGCAGAGCTTGTCCTTACCCAGTGACGTGCTATGGGAATAGATGAGCACAGGCACAATTAATGCTAATTGGCCCCGCACAGAGTGTGCAGTGGGGCCTCTGAAGGCTGAGACGCAGTGTATTTATTATCAAGAGTGATCTTGCTTGTGTGTTCATCTCTGCCAGTTCACCATGGAAATTATTCAGAGACCATCTCTCTAACCAGTTTTAATTTATTTTTCTCAGATAGTGTTCAGGAGAAATTCAGAAACTCTTCAGGTCCCTGGAGTTGGGATGGGGAAGAATTTTGTTTTTATTAATGATTTGCTCTAACACTTCCACTTTATTGTACCTTCCAAGAGCCTAAGGGTTGGGTTTGCAATGTTGTACAACACTTGAGTCATCTTAGAGCAATTTTCATCTGCTGGGTGAATGACTAATGCCTTTGGTGTTAAAATTAATGAGTGGAAACAAAAGACTATACATATGGTCACCCCAACTTTTTTTAGTTCAGTAATTCTAAAATTACATTAAATTTAGATCTTCAGACTGTCCACCAGTAGGTAGCTGGCGTCTAGCAGCTCTAGACAAAAAGCAGAATATATACTGTATTGGTGTAAGAGTGATTCATTTTTAGCTATATAAAACAGTGAGCACAGAGTGTCACACTAGACTGTAAATGTCTCTTATTTTCTGTACTCATGACTAACCATCATGCAGAGGAGAACTAGTATAATGTCATCTCTTCCAGCTGTTAGTCAAGGCTCAATTTTAATTGCCCCAAACGGTGAAAAGTTACCACCCTTTGAGGATGTGAATGTCCTGGTGACTCTTCTGGCTCTGATTTTGTCGCTGAGGTCAAGCTTTAGGTCACTGTCCTATATTTTATAAATATAATTTCCGCTCATCAAAGGGGCAGCAGACAAAGGTTCGGGATACACTCTGTAGTGATCATGGCTTTAGAGACAGGGAAACAATGTCAATGACACTTTCTGCAAAGTTTTTCACCTCATTAGTTGTGGCTCAGCTGGTAAAGAATCTGCCTGCAATGCAGGAGACCTGGGTTCAATCCCTGGGTTGGGAAGATCCCCTAGAGAAGGGAAAGGCTACCCACTTCAATATTCTGGCCTGGAGAATTCCATGGACTGTGTAGTCCATGGAGTTGCAAAGAGTTGCACACGACTGAGCAACTTTCACTTTCGGTATTACAGGCTCCATTTCCCATTTTCCGTGTGTCTGTGATAAATTCTGCCCATCTCTGAAAACCAGCAGAGTATGGGATTTTTTTCAACCTCAAAATATCGGAATTTGTTCTCTGTTTCCTCATCTGTATAGTAGACTAGTAATATTACCTATGACATAAGGCTGCTTTGAAAATTCTGTGACATCATCAGTAGCACATGACATATACTGAAGAGTCACTGCTGTTGTATTATGATTACTGTAAGCATCGTTATCATAATTTTTGCAATGGTTTGTAGTGAAGGGAGGGTGTATTGAAGAGCCTGAATGGTTCTTTGGTTTGATTCCATTCCGCTTATCAAATTTCCTGGCAAATACTAAGAACCTAACTGTGTGCTTGTTGCTTGGTTTTCTGATGGGAATTATGACATTCAATGTACTTGAAAATGTAGACAACGAAACAAAACGTGAGATGTGCAGTAGCTTTTTCTTTTCAAATGTGTGGCTTTCTGTTTTTGTCAAATGACCGTATCTAGATCTACATAATAAAATGTTTGCCAATTCATTTTGCTGCAAAATGAATATGCAAATCTTACATATCTTACTAACAGATATGTAAGATTCCATAGCAGATATGTAAGCTGAAAGGGACTGGGCCGTAGCTAAGTGTAGTTAATATTTATACCTTGAATTAAAAATGTGACATTTAAAAACTTAGGTTCAGATTCTAAGCTCACTTTCTTTCCTGAAAGTCTTTCCATTCAGAGTGCGATAAATGACATATTTTGAATGAGAGCCGTTTCATTAAGTTGAGTTTTGGGAGTGATGAGAAAGGAAAGGAAGGGAAATGATTGATTAATCTGTACAAAAATAGGCCCCATGCTGGGGTTTTTCCTTTTGCACTAATCCTCTGTGACATCTGAACCAAAAAAAAGAGTAAAACCAATGCCATATGTGCAGAGCCTGCTGGTGCTGATTTTAAAACGCATGAAGAGTTGACCCAGATAATATTTTGCAGTTTTATTTTCACTGCAATGTCGTTTTCATTTTCCATTTCTTCTTTCTGGCATGTTCTCTTCCTTCCATCTGTTTGCCCTGGAAAGAACATGGCGTGTGGAATAAGGGCTATACCAATTTGCTTGAAGGGAAAAGAAGGTGATTTAATATGAGGTCTCTAGAGGTTGGGGACCTGGGACTCACTATCTGTCCAAACATAGAGCTAAATATATTTTGCTAAACCTAATTTCAGATGCAATATCACTCAAGTAATGAAGCTAGAATAAACCTTCTCTTGGAATATTTCAAGGCAAAAATCAAATCCATAGCAACATCGCACTAGCAACGGCGATCTTTTGTCTATATGACACTGGTCTGTGACCACCATAATCCCCACTTTCCTTTTCCATTGTCATTAGTCAGACAGGCACATGCTCCGATGATGCACAATTTGTCGAGCGTTCGTTAGGTGACCGGTGCTGCTGTCATGAGTTGGGGATCATGTCCTGCTGTTGACATCCGAGGAGCATTCTGAGGTCTCAGGTGGCAGTTCTGTTTGCGGAGTCCTTTTTTATCCGAGGGAGTTAACAGCAGTTTCAGAGGGAGGGGTGTTCCCCTTGTCCTGTGTGGCGGCAACATTACTCAGGGAAACTGGATCTTCCCGCAGTTTCGGCTTCTTGTGCTCACCCCTGTGGCTGAGATAATGCAGGCTCTGCAAGCCTCTGCCAGCAAGACCTGATTTCTGGCCAGACGACTGGCAGGCCTTGAAAAGATGGAGGCTGTGCCTGAACCTGATCCTGGGTTCCTACCTGACTTCAGTGCTTTCCCCCTGGCGTTTGCAGAGGAAGCGGAGGGTTCAGGCTGAGAGGCTTTGGTCCTCCTTAGCGCGGTAGGGAGCAGTAGTTCAGGACGTGTGGGCAATGCCGTGGTCTCCTACATGGCCGAGCCCAGCTTACCTGGGATGGTGGAGGGCTTTTGTCTGTGTGGAGCTGGGGCCTTCTTGAGTTTGGGATGAGATTCTCCAGCTTTACGTTTCCGTCCTTTCTTTTCTCTTCTGTCTCAGTCACCACTTAACAGATCTGAGCTCATGTGTGCTAAGTTGCTTCAGTCGTGTCCGACTCTTTGCAACCCCATGGACTGTAGCCCATCAGGCTCCTCTGTCCGTGGGATCCTGCAGGCAACCCGGTAATGCTCCTCATTTGTTGTTTCAGCAGCTCTTTATTGATGTGCCAGCCAGTAAGCCAGGCACTGGAATACAACAGTAAACCAGTGGCTCCACATACGCGTGTGATGTGATGTGTTTCTGGGGAAAGTGCCAGTCCCCTGAGTACACAGAGGAGGACCATGGAACCCAGACTTTGGGGTTCTGGGAAGGGTCTCAGGGAAGTAATGCTAGATTGGCACTTACAAAGAAAGGGTAAAACTAGGTTTTTAAGTGTGAAGACACTCAGGGATCTGAATTTTTCATGCCATTGCTGTTAACTTTAGGACTATGTACTTCCTTGTTATGTTTGACTAGCTAAGTCATGTCCCACTCTTTTGAGACCGCCCCCCATGGACTGTAGCCCGCCAGGCTCCTCTGTCCATGGGATTTCCCAAGCAAGACTGCTGGAGTGGGTTGCCATTTCCTTCTGCACAGAATGTTCCTGACCCGGGGATCCAACCCAAGTCTCCTTCATTGGCAGGTGGATTTTTTACCACTGAGCCACCAGGGAAGCCCCGTGTTCTTCCTTTGAACTTTTTAAAAAGTTCTGTTGTCATGGTTACCATGTTGTAGTTAACATGACTCTTTCCTCTGCTAGGATGTGAGCCTCTTTAGGATGTGGGCCATGTTTTTTCCCCTTCTTTCCTTCATTCTTTCCATCCCCCACATTTTATTTTTTATTTTAAATTATTTATGCTGCCTTCTTTCTTTCTTTTTAAATATTCTGTATTTAATGTACTGCCCATAAAGAGCAGATATAACATATGTAAGCTATGGCATGCTGTGCCATGCTAAGTTGTTGTGACCCCATGGACTGTAGCCCACCAGGCTCCTCTGTCTGTGGGATTCTCCAGGCAAGAATGCTGGAGTTACAGTGCTCTATAACAACCTGGAGGTGTGGGATGGGATGGAAGCGTGGGAGGGAGGCTCAAGAGGGGATATATGTACACTTATGGCTGATTCATGTTGTTGTATGGCAGAAACCAACACAACATTGTAAAGAAATTATCTATCAATTAAAAAAAAAACTTTTTTAAGATTAAAAAAAAAAAAATGCTGGAGTGGATTTCCATTCCCTCCTCCAGGGGATCTTCCCAACCTAGGAAGCAAATCTGCATCTCTTACATCTCCTGCATTGGCAGGCGTGTTCTTTACCACTAGTGTCACATGACAAGCCCATATGTAGGCTATAGAGAATAAATAATAAAGCAGGCACGGTGACCCACCTTCCACTCTAAGAATTACCACCACTGAAGCTGCCTACAGGTTCTTCCATATCCCATTCTCGGCCCTTCCCCAGAGGTAACCACTACATTGAAATGTGTGTTTTATCAATTCTTTTCATTTTAATAATAATTTCTACCACCTTAGGTATGTGCCCCTTACAAATATGTTGGAACCCAAGGTAAAATTTAAGCATGGAGCCATTTACCTTTGTGCTCTCTGTCAATAGCACAAGGCCTAGAACTTAAGAGGTCCTCATTGGATGTTTGTGGACAGATGGATATGCCCTTCTAGAGCCTGGAAGATATTTCTGTGATGCGAAGAGGAGATACTGGAATTCAATTCTAGTGGGTCTGTTCCTTTTGAGCCTTGTTGGTTTTGTTCCTTTGGGTTGCTTATGGATGTAGGTCACAGAAATGAGTCATGTACTCTTTAATTGTGTGGGGAGACTTCCTACTTGGGCTTCCCTGGTGTCTCAGTAGTAAAGAATCCACCTGCCAATGCAGGAGACACTGATTGGATCTCTGAGTCAGGAAGATCCCTTGGAGAAGGAAATGGCAGCCCCCTCCAGGATTCTTGCCTGGGAAATCCCATGGACAGAGGAACCTGGCAGGCTATAGTCCATGGAGTTGCAAAGAGTCAGAGATGACTTAGCAACTAAATAACAAACAATAACTTTCTATTTATCCTCTGCATTTCACTGCCATGCAAACAACTGTCTAGTGGTCCTAAAGAGAGTGGCCTTAATGTATTTTTCATAACCTGCTTTGCCTTTCCATTCCATAGTGGCTCTTCTTAGAACAGCGTGGAATGGGGAGGAGAGAGGTGGAGAGACTGAAGAACATTGAGTACTCTTGAATTAAAAGTTAACTTGCTTTGGGGGGTGGGGCAGAAGAGCCGGGCAAGCAAAGGGTTGGCGGGGGAACGCGTGCTCCGTGCCAGACGTCACTTTGAGTTGAGAGCCTGGAGAAGGTTCCATTAAACAAATCCATGGAAATGCAGAGCATAGTTTGTGTGCAGAGCAGAATGGTGAGAGAGCTTCATTCTTTTTAAATGCCAGGCACCACACAAGAACCAGCAGAGAACATTTTCAGGGGGACATTCAAACACATTTTGTTCAGAAGCTTGAGAGTCTCAGTAGTTTTCAGTGAATTAAACAATGGGGTGAGGTGACCTTTGGAGCTTGCTGTTGGAAGCTCAGCTTGTTTGCAGAATGCCTGGCCTCCTCTGCCCAGTGGGCACTCAGCTCTGAAGGTGCAGTGGGAGCGTGGCGTCTGGGTGAAGTCCCCTCCCCAGAGGTGCCAGGCTCTGCTGGCCTTGATCAGGTGTCCCAAGGAGGTGTCACCTGCCTCACACCTGCTCTCTTCGTAGCCCATCCCTCCGCTCATCCAGATACCCTCTTTTGTGTTGCCAGGTCCTTACCAAAAACATTTCCATGTAACTTCATTTTTCCCTCTCTCCCTGATTCTCACTTTAGTTTCTTGAACACATGTCTGAATTTAAACAAACCCCATGAGACCTTCCGTTGCTCCATTTGCTTGCTTTTGTCCTAACACTCTGTACAGATGCCAGGAATTGCCAGAATTTACCCAGCTTGTTTGTTTTTATTTTGTTGACATTTGTGCTTGCAAATAAAAAATATTTGCGTTAAAGATTGATTGTGTGCTCAGTTGCTCTGTCATGTCTGATTCTTTGTGACCCTGTGGACTGTAGCCTGCCAGGCTCCTTTGTCCGTGGAATTTTCCAGAGAAGAATACTGGAGTGGGTTTCCATTTCCTTTTCCAAGGGATCTTCCTGACCCAGGGCTCAAACCCGGGTCTCCTGCATTGACAGGTGAATTCTTTACTACAATAGCACCTGGAAAGCCCACTTACAGCCTACTCTTGAGAAAATATTACACAGTGGTGAAGGTAGCATTGATATTGGAGCATGTCAATCCATTCTGATTAGATAATTCAATTTTTCACATAGCCCTTGGGCCATATGAGAAACATTTTTCTCCTTTCGTTTGGCAGAGATAATTACTGTTTTTTTTCTCTTCTCTTTGATTGTGTGGAAAACATACATATGGCCATTTCAGTTGTCCTTTTGTGTGGGTAGCACTGCAGTCAAGCGTGTAACATAAGATGAATATGAATGCGTTAGTCGCTCAGTCATGTCCGACTCTTTGCGATCCCATGGACTGTAGCCCAGCAGACTCCTCTGTCCATGTAATTCTCCAGGCAAAAATATTGGAGTGGGTTTCCATTCCCTTTTCCAGGGGATCTTCTCAATCCAGGGATCAAACCTGGGTCTTCTGCATTGCAGGCAAATTCTTTACCATCTGAGCCACCAGGAAAGCCCAATGTAAGATGAGGTGTCTCATAATATTTAACTTGCTCTGTGCTTTTCCTGTTTTAAGTTCTTTTGCACAACTGGGGTTTTAAATGATTTTGAATCTATGCAGTTAACTTTGTGAACCTAAGAGCTATGTGGAGAGGAACTCTGCAGGCAGGGCTCTTTACCCCTTAGATACAGCCCAGCTCCGAACTGTAATAGTCACCTGCCTGGCCTTCCCGCCTCCAGTCCCTCCTGCAGATTTCACTGCCGCCAGATCTCCATAAAACATCACTCTGTTCATAACAACACCTTATTCAAAACTCGCCATGGCTCCTTCTTGCCTTCCGAGCAAAGGTCCTTGTTATTCAGCCGCTAAGTCATGTCCAACTTCTTGAAGCATGCCAGGCTTCCCTCTCCTTCACTGTCTCCCAGAGTTTTCTCAAACTCATGTCCATTGAGTCAGTGATGCTGTTCAACCATCTCATCCTCTGCCTGCTTCATTTCCTTTTGCCTTCAATCTTTCCCAGCATAGGCCCTTAGCATAGCTTTACATTCTTTAACTCTCTTCAACTCACCTTTTTGGCTTCATTTTCTCATCTGATCACTATATCCCAGCCAAAGAAGGGGTTCAATATATTCTAAATATGCCCTGTGTTTTCCCTCCTCTGGGTTTCAGTTCATACCACCAGCTTCACCACAAGTCTGCTCCCTTCTGCACTCCCAGCACTTGATCATGTCCTCCTGACTGCTCAAGGCATCTCTCCCTTAACATTGTCCCTGCCCTCTTCTGCTCATGCAGCCAAGAGGATTTCTTCTTCCTCTGTGGTCCCCTGGTGCCCTCTCTCTGCTCTCATCTCCTAGTTGTTTGTCTCTGAAGCTTGTCTCCTCCTGAGAAGAGCCTTGAGCCCTGGAACTATACCTCTCCTTGTTTCCTCCCCCAAGTGCCTGTGCACAGCTCAACACACATTTGAATTGAATGCTATCATTTTGGTTTCCAGTTCTTAGAGCATTGTGAATTCTGATGACAAGGTCCCATGCAGAGTGGACAAAGAAGAAAGCCAACCCTGGAGTCAGACTGACCAGCTCTGCTGTTACCAGCTCCATGACTTGGAGCAAGTTTCATCACCACTCGGAACCTCAGTTTCTTCTTTTACACCCTGTATGTGTTTAGAACATATGTCTTTAGATTCAAGAACATATCAGAGGTAGATGAAGTAGGCTTTTAGTACACAGCAGCTAGTAACGTTCGTGTCTGACTCTGTCATCTGTTGTATTAGTTATCCCTTCAAGGTCTGTGTAATCTCTAGTCTGCCATCAGCACCAGGCCATCCATGCTTTCATCTGTGTCATTAATAAAGCATGTTAAATAAGATAAGGGCAGATACAAAGCCAGGGGACACGTTACTAGAGATTTCCCTCTAGGTTGGCAGGCAATCCATTAGTCAACATGCTTTGGGTCCTGAACTGTGCTCTCATCCAGTTCCCATGGCAGCCTTGTTCATAAGATTTTCCAAAGTGTTGTGACTAATTGCCTGCTGAATTCCAGGTAACCCATTTATGTGGCCGCCCCAAATCATAACTCCGTCAGGAAAGGAATGATTTTTTTTTTTATGACTACAGGTTCTTAGTGAACTCTTTCTGGATTCTACTTACCTTATGAAGGGACCTTTCCTACAGTTTTACTGGAGATCAACACCAAATGTAGCAGTTTGTGATTTCCAGGATTTATCTTTTCTCTGCTTTGATAACCTCTACTTTTTGTTCATCACCAACCAGCTACATCTCTTCCTTTGTGATTTCCCCAAAATTGGTGGTATTTCCACAGTCATATCTGTAAGTTCTTTTATTACCTGCCTTCATTCAGTAAATATTCATCCAAGTCTCCTCTGTCAGGTACAGTGTTTAGGTTTGGGGGATACAGTGATGGACAAGACAGAGGTCTTCCCAAACTGCATGGTTTTTGCATGCTAAATTTGGGGCTGAGAACTTGAATTTTAAGAAATTTAGGCATATGGGAAGGTAGGCATGCGTGTGTACTCAGTTCCTTTAGTCATATCCGACTCTCTGCAACCCTATAGACCAGAGCCCACCAGGCTTCTGTGTCCTTAGGATTCTCCAGGCAAGAATACTGAAGTTGGTTGCCATGCCCTCCTCCAGGGGATTTTCCCGACCCAGGGATCAAACTCACATCTCCTGCATTGCAGGTAGATTCCTTACCATGCCACCACCTGGGAAGCCCTATTGGTAGGTAGGATTGGAGGAAGTATTTATCCTAACTGTAAGTAACAGCAGACTGTCAACCCAAACCAGAAGGAGAGAAAGAGAAAGGTAATTCAGTCGAGAGCCTTTCCAGGCGCCCTTGCTGAATACTGAGTATGGAGGAACTTTCAGTGTTATGAAATCTTTCAAGGCCACAGCATCTACTGTGTATTCAGCTCTGTGTTAGACATGAGTGCAGTCACAGAGGAGCTCTCAAGGAGCCGACAGTGGACTCAGAAACTACAGACGGTTGCAGTGGAATGAAATGAATGCCCATTAAAATTCTGGGTGGGGTGAGAGCATAAAGGAAGGGCTTCTGATCTCTTGCCTGAAGGAGTTAAAGGTCAAGGCTAAGCTGAGAGCTGAAGAATAAGTAGTAGTTAGCCCGGCCCAGAGGGAAAGAAAAATCATCTATCCAGGTGGAGGGAACGGCTTTTGTGAAAACTGGGAGTCCAGAGATGGTTGTGCTGCCTTCCGGAAATGTCGATGGTTCCACCAGCCAGGGTGCAGTTGTGGCAGTCAGGACAGATTCTTTGGACGACTTGTAGATCATGTATTGAAGTTTGGACTTTATCTTCAGGACATGAGCACCATTAGGGGTTTCAACAGGGGAATCACCTAATGAGATTTATGCTCTGGAGCAGCATGGAAGATGGAGTGCTCGGGGCCACAATGAGCAGCTGGATCACAGTGGGTGGCGGTGTCATAATTCTGGCAAGAAATAATCATGGCCTGGGGTGGAGCGTTCAGGATATGAAGAAGCAGACAGATCACGGAAGTTACTACAGACAGATTCAAGTAGATGGCTGCAATCTATAGTTAAATATTGAAAACCAGAGTCATTTATTGTAGTGGTTCTCAGAGTTTAGCGTGCGTAAAAGATCGCCTGGGCGTTTGTAAAAATGTGTGTTATGGGAATGACTTGAGGAAATGTCAGTGGGCAGATTTGGGATGTGAGCCAAGGATCTGTGTCCTTAGCAAGTGTCCAGGTGACACTGATGCAGACGGGCCTCAGACCACACCGTCAAAACCCCGTCTCTATGAGAGGTTTTAAACTGGCAGTCTCTTAAGTGTATCCGTGATATGTTGACTTCTCACTTAAGAATGAAGAGTCAGTCCTGTTTTTAAAAATGTATGCATTTAATTCTTTATTTTTGGCCGTGCTGGGCCTTTGTTGCTGCACCGGCCTTTTTCTCTGGTTGCCGTGAGCAGGCCTCATTGTGGTGGCCTCTCTGGTTGTGGAGCGCAGGCTGCAGGGCACTCGGGCTTCAGTAGTTGCAGCTCTGAGTTATTGCAGTCCCAGGCGCTGAAGCACGGGCTCCATCGTTGTGGCTCACAGGCTTCGCTGCTCTGAGGCGTGTGCGGTCTTCCTGAACCAAGGATGGAACCCGTGTCTCCTGCATTGGCAGGCAGATTCCTTACCACTCCACCATAAGGGAAGCCCCAGTCCTATTATTTTTGTTGACAATAGGAGCATGGCTCAGCCTGATGGGTTCAGGTGCTAAAATCATTTAAAAAGAGCTCTCTCCGGGCTAGTGTGGTCTGTATTCTTTAATTGTTTGCTCTCTGCTAAGGGATGGGGGGCTTCCCAGGTGGCTCAGTGGTAAGGAATCCACCTGCAATGCAGAAGACCCGGGTTTGATCCCTGAGTTGGGAAGATCCCCTGGAGGAGCAAATGGCAACCCACTTCATTATTCTTGCCTGAGAAATCCCATGGACAGAGGAGTCTGGTGGGCTACGGTTCATGGAGTCACAAAGAGTCAGACATGACTTAGTGACTAAAACAAGGGAGGCAGAACAGAGAGTGATTATCTTATTAAGACTCCTATAGCAGATGGTTTGTAAATGAATTTTCAAAGGTTTCAGCAAGCCCTTTGCTTGAGCAGGCCAGCAGCCACTTATGAGGAAAATGAAATCTCCCCAGCTTTTAGTGTGGGTGTGCATTCTTAGTGTTCAGGGCATATTTTGATGCACATTATTGTGGTATTTCTCAAGCTTAAATGTCCACCTTCAAATCCCAGCTTCACTATATGCAAGCTTGTAATCTTGAGCAAGTTATCTGTTCTCCCCTTCTGTCATCTGTAAAATGGGAGTAAACCTGTACCTGTCTCATAGACTTGATATGTATTAAATGAGAATATGTGTACAGCACATTGATAGTGTGTCAACATAATAAGCCATTTATAATCA
This sequence comes from Antilocapra americana, assembly GCA_007570785.1. Taxonomy (NCBI): domain Eukaryota; kingdom Metazoa; phylum Chordata; class Mammalia; order Artiodactyla; family Antilocapridae; genus Antilocapra; species Antilocapra americana. Next base: position 32,017,624 of record ML661885.1, read on the forward strand.
TTACTAAGATCTGTAATAAACTCATCATTTGAATTAAGAGTGTCGTCATATAATAAATTCTTCACCTTCTTATTTAGGTCATGGTGCTTTAAAGAAATACATTTATGGCACCCCCATATGCAAGAATGCTTAGAGAAACTTAATATTTAGCAACACATACCACACATGGGCTTAAATCACCCTTTAGGTAATAATGCTGAATATTAATACATGAATAGTAATATTAATGCACTCATCACAGTCCCCATTGTGTCACTGAATCTTTACAATGGTCCCATACAACCAGCATGGGATCCCTTTTTAGAGTGAGGAAACTGAGTCGTAAAGAGGTTAATCAATCACCAAGGTCACACTGGCATTAAATGAAAGATCAGATATTTTCTCTCAGAACCCACCAATGCTAGACTCTGCTTTTAACCACAGATGTTAAATACGTACATGTCAGTTACATGAAGCACAGTTAGTAACACTCAGTATTCTGCCAAGTACAATCAGAAATTGACTCATTTTGAGTGTGAAATATGTAAAAAATTATTTCCAAAATGTATACTGTGGTGTGTAGCTATATTTTAAATCAGAGGCAAGCCTGCTGCTCTGTTTCTCAGAGGCAGCCATTCAGGAAGCCAATACATGTGATCTCAGTCAGAGGGTGTATTAGAACAATTCCCAGGCTTTAGTGTTCAGAGACCTGAAGGACTTGTTAAAATATGGGCTTCCCAGGCGGCTCAGCAGGTTAAGAGTCTGCCTGCAATGCAAAAGACACAGGAGACATGGGTTCAATCCCTGGGTCAGGAAGATCCCTGGGAGGAGGGCACAGCAACCCCCTCCAGTATTCTTACCTGGAGAATCCCACGAACAGTGGAGTCTGGTGGGCTAATAAGGTCCATGGGGTCGCAAAGAGTTGAATGCCACTGGAGCGACTGAGCACGAACCCCCGCCTCTGAGTTGCTGACTCTGTAGATCTGGAGTCGGGGTAGGTCTGGAGTGGGGCCTGAGAATCTGCATTCCTGAGAAGTTCCCAGGTGATGCTGCTGCTGCTGGTTTGGAACCACACTGTGAAAACCACTGTCTTAGAGGAATGAGAAGATGGTTGGTGACTTTAGGGGTTTAAACAGAGGATGGTTTAAAGTCTACTCTATAATCACCAGACCTGTTTCACCAACCTAATTATTTTAAATTCACAAAGATGTTCTGAAGCAACAGAATGTCAGCTCTAGGGTGTAGATGCTTAGATGCAAATCAGAAGATGGTCATCTTTACTTCGGTTTTAACATTTCTAGAGCAGAGTAGTTGCTTTGTAATACAGAGACTTTTGTATAGTAGCTCCCCCTTCTCTTGGAGAAGGAAATGACAACCCACTCCAGTATTCTTGCCTGGAGAACCCCATGGGCAGAAGAGCCTGGATAGCTACAGTCCATGGGGTCGCGAGAGTCGGACACAACTTAGTGACTAAGCCACCACCCCTTTCTCTAAAACAGCCGGACTTGATTTAAGACTCAGCTATGTCTTCAGATGGAGAAGGAAATGGCAGCCCACTCCAGTACTCTATAGCCTGGACAATCCCATGAATGGAGGAGCCTGGTAGACTGCAGTCCATGGGGTCGCAAAGAGTTGGACACGGCTGAGTGACATCCCTTCACTTACGTATTCAGAACTTCACCTGTGATGCAAACCCAGTGTTTGGTCTTAAAACTAGGTACTTAACTATTAATAAGTTCTGGGCTGTCTTAAGCCATTTCCTGCCCACTTTCTCCCTCTATGGTTGTGTGCACAGTCCAGTAAACTCTGGAATGGCTCCTCACATTCATAGACTGGTCTCGTCTAAGCTAAGGGGCGAGGTCATGGAGTGACCTAAGTTAAATCCGGCAGGATATCAGGTGTTCTTGAGATTTTAGGGTTACTCCAGGTCAGAATGACGCTAGGACAAAGGATCACCTTGGGAATGTTGTATCCTAAAATTGGGATAGGGTAAAGCAGAGTCTAGTTTTATGTTTAACTCTTGATTCTTCATAACAATGAGAGGGAAGGGATAAAAAGACAAATGTGTAAGCACAAATGACCCACAGAGCGTTTTTTTTTTTTGTTGTCTATGGAATGTATAACATAGATTTAGATTTACTCTTTTGATATTTTTCTTTGGAGGATTTGAGCCTCTGGAAATGAAAGTGGATGCTTATCAGAATGCAAAACCTAGCTAGATGAGTAGCTGGAATTAACCAAACTCATTTTCTCATCATCAGAAGAATTAAGACATAAATTATGGAACAAGTCATACAGTGGACTATTATACAATTGTCAAATGAATGTACTGTAACTATGTGGAGTATTTTAGCAACATAATTTTGAGTGAAAATTTTCCAAAATACTATACATATCATGATAACGTGTTCATTAACAAGTGAGAAATATATGAAACAAGAAAAAAAATTTGGCATTTGGAAATTCAAAGAGATGTGATTGCTCTTTGCAAAAGTGAAAACCAGGAAATGGTGAACAGGCAATAGGAAGAGGAAACAGATGTAAGTTGGTGTCGACAATCTAGTGTTTGTGATGAGGGTGGTTTCTTCATTTATTATAATATTGACTGTGAAGAAATAAACAATAACACAAATAAAGGAACCAGTTAGTAAATAAAAATAAAGGTAGTCTTGCATGAGTCAATGAGGCGTATGTGTCAAGAACCAAGGAACTTGATTAATCCATTTCTGTGCCTCTGAGACTCATATTTCAATGTGGACAGCAGGTGGGAAAATAGCTTTCTGGGTTGCAGAGAAAATAACGCAGCCCCGTTCTCTAGGTCCAGGTTTGGGTCCGCCCAGTGCTCTGTGACCTCAAGTCTTGGCCGCCGCCTCTCACCTTGTCTCAGTCAGCACAGCTCATCGGGGGAGATCACTAAGGAGGGGGAGATCAGTAGGTCATCAAAGATTGTCAGTAGAGCCACTTCAGACAGAACTAAAGGCTATAATGTCCCTGGAGTAGGAAAAACATAGGTGTTTCCTTTTCTTTCCTATCCACCTGCCTGAGAAAGGTCACATTTACGCATTTTCTCAGAAAAGCAAAGGTGGGAGTTCTAGAAATGAAAAAGATCTGTATCCAACCAAATTTTGGGGCTGTGTCTTAGAAGGATTTTCAACTCACCTGGGTCTACACTGCCTTAGTGGCCTCGTTCCCAATGCTGCTCCCCCCGCCCCGCCCCCGCAGCACCGCTGTCTCCTCCTGCCACCCCTTCACCCCAGATGCCAGTCTCCACAGCGCCTCCTGCTGCAGTCTCAGATAGTCCGGAATAGTTTCCAAACTCGCTAGTTCACTGAGCATCTCCTGGAAGCATAATCCTTCCAGTAGGGAACAGTGTTTTCCTTTGTTGACCTCTTTTAGCACCTGATGTATCCCCTCCTAAGAAGTTTGCCTCCTTCTGAAGAAACAGGTTCAGCATCTCAACATGACATTTGCTAGGTGTGCAAAGGAACTGACGAAATCTCACCCTCGTGGAGATGCTGTATCCTGAGTGTGTATTTGTGACCCCCCTTCCGACCCTGTGAGAAGGTTCAATGGTTAGCTGTCTGTTGTTTAATGTGCTTGAGGCTGTCCTGTGAAATTGGAAGATTCAGTTAGTACAGCCCAGGTCTGAGGATTTACTCAATTTAGAATCTGAAGGGAGGAGGCAGAATCTTTACCATCGTCTGGGAGAATCTTCTGTTTATTTTCTTGCTTGTTTTGAATCCTTGCTCGTGACTACACCCCACACTACAGCCTCAACTCACTCCTGCTCTGTGCTCCCCACCTCACCCCTTCCTTGTGCTCCCCACCTCCCTCCTGCTCTGTGCTCCTCACCTCCCTCCTGCTCTGTGCTCCCCACCTCACTCCTGCTCTGTGCTCCCCACCTCACTCCTGCTCTGTGCTCCCTACCTCACGCCTGCCCTGTGCTCCCCACCTCACTCCTGCTCTGTGCTCCCCACCTCACTCCTGCTCTGTGCTCCCCACCTCACCCCTGCCCTGTGCTCCCCACCTCACTCCTGCTCTGTGCTCCTCACCTCCCTCCTGCTCTGTGCTCCCACCTCACTCCTGCTCTGTGCTCCCCACCTCACCCTTGCTCTGTGCTCCCCACCTCACCCCTGCTCTGTGCTCCCCACCTCACTCCTGCCCTGTGCTCCCCACCTCACTCCTGCTCTGTGTTCCTCACCTCCCTCCTGGACTGTGCTCCCACCTCACTCCTGCTCTGTGCTCCCCACCTCACTCCTGCTCTGTGCTCCCCACCTCACCCCTGCTCTGTGCTCCCCACCTCACTCCTGCCCTATGCTCCCCACCTCACTCCTGCTCTGTGCTCCCCACCTCACTCCTGCCCTGTGCTCCCACCTCACTCCTGCTCTGTGCTCCCCACCTCCCTCCTAGTCTGTGCTCCCCACCTCACCCCTACTCTGTGCTTCTAACTTCACTCCTGCTCTGTGCTCCCACCTCACTCCTGCTCTGTGCTCCCCACCTCACTCCTGCTCTGTGCTCCCCACCTCACCCTTGCTCTGTGCTCCTCACCTCCCTCCTGGTCTGTGCTTCTAACTTCACTCCTGGTCTGTGTTCCAAGTCCTCCTCGACTGGGCCCATCATGTATTGGGACCCAGATGTGATTCAGAGAGGGAGATCGTGAGAAGAAAAATCAAAATAATAGCAATATTTTCAAGTTTTGACCAAGCACCAAAAGCCCTACTTTTTACATGCTTTACCTATACTAGTTTACATAACCCTTACAACTCTGTAAGAGAGCTACCGTTAGCATTCTCTGACCACAGAAGGTGCAGAGTGCCCAAGTGCCATTCCCAAGGTCACACAGCTAGTAACAGAGGTATTACCTCATAAAAAGTGAAGAAAACAACTTAAAAGGGATTGAAAATGCTAGAGAGAGGAGGATAAATTATTCAGGAATCAAGGTGAAAGGGTGTCAAAATATTCGAAGTGGAGCAAGGCCAAGTGCTGACAAGATCCAGCGATGTAGTTCCAGAGGCAGATGGGTTAAACGGAGTGAAGAGAAAGGTCAGGGCTTCTGCAGACGTCAGGAGAGTGCGGCAGCGTGAGACGTGGCTTCCCTGGTGTTGCGTGGTGGCCCTCCCAGGAGCCTGGGAGCAGACGCTGCTCGATCCGTGTGCCCATGTCAGATGCCAGGAGGCAGTTGAGACTGATGGCTCTTGGAGTCTATTTTAGAAACTGTGCTTAAGGACAGAATGAGGTTTAGAAAGAAAGAAATGTGGTTTTAGAACCCTGCTGTGTGTCTCTGCAGCAAACTATGCATTATGTCATCTTCTTCCTAACAAATGAGTGATTTTGTTCCATTCATGGTCTCGAACTGCTTGCTGAGAGCAGGGCCTCCCTAAGCGTGGAAAGTCAGGGGACTTTGAACAAGACCCATCCCTAATCCTCCCCACTTATATCCTGCAGTCCCGACGAGAATCCGAGCCCTGCTCTGTCTTAGGGACACGTCGGTCCCCAGGCCTCCCCCAACCCCTTCACCAGCTCCTTCCTCCCCGTCAGCTGTCTCCACAGTGACACTCCTGCTCCGAACCCACCACTGCCACCCTGAGTACCGCTTTTTCTCTGATTTAGGTTTTCCTGCCAGACGCGGAGGGCAGGCACCTCATTTTGGTAAACGCTGGATAAACACGTCTCCTTAAATAGAAGCAGCAGGCTCACCAGCTGGCTTTTTTTCCCTAAGTGGCAGCAGCTCAGTTGAATAAACTTGACAAGTCAAAGATGAGGCACATGCAAGAGTGAAAACTTCTGCAAGGAGGATTGGCTCGTGTTAGTACCAGGCCCGCAAGATGGTCAGTGTGGATGAAGCTCATGGCCACGGTGGAGGCCACCCTTCCCGGACCTGTCTAGTGGAAGGCTGTGTGGGTTGCCCTTCCAGCCCCTCTTCTTAAGGGGCTGTGCCCGACGCTGGTTCAACGTGGGAGGCTCTGCACGCATGTGTGGTTCCTTGGTTCCACTTGGCATGTCAGCCAGGGACAACTCAAGCCTACCAGAGGGTTTGGGCTGATGGGATGACCCAGTGGAGAGCTGGCTGGGCTGTGAGCTGTATCAGTGTTGGATGATTGCTGATACCCCCAAGTCCAAAGTGCTCAGCCCTTCCCCTTTAAAGCCGGATTATGAGGACTTCACACCATGGATAAACTGTTAAGTGTCCTACTGGCTTTACAAACCAACATGTGTGCACATGAGCTTGACTGGAACTGGTACCTTCTATATGTGCCCCTCTTTCCCTCCAATCCTCTGAGAATGTACCCAGCCCAGGAACGTGCTTCTGGAGGGCTGTGAGGGCAGAGATCACTCTGTAACTTAGACTCCTCTCTCCTGTGTGCCTTGTCGTCAAGTGAAGCCCTCTTAACTTGACTTCTGCTCACTCGCTTTCACTTGCCATGGAAGAAAGCTCTTGAGTTTGACTGGACTGGAGAGAGATTCCCTGCGCTCTGTACCTTTGGAGCTCTCCTCACAGTGTAGTCCATGACTGTCTGCTGCACAGTCATCTATAGTAATTGCTTAAAATGCTGATTCCTGGCTCAGCACCCCCTTCCCAGCCTTCTAAAGGAATTTCTGAGTGTTGCCCAGAAATCTCCACTTCCCAGTGACGCTTATACATGGCAAGCTTTAGAAATAGTTGCATTATTAATAATTATTATCAGATTAATATTTGTGAGCATGTCAAGCACTTATCATGCATTTCACTTCCCATTTATTTCAGCTTCACACAACTTTACAAGGTAGAAATCACCCACCTAGAGCAGGGCCTGACACATGTCACACAGCAGACACTCAGTACATTTTTATTAAACAATAAGTTAACCTTAAATATATATGTGTGTGTGTGTATATATATATATATATATATATATATATATCAGTTCAGTTCAGTTGCTTAGTCATGTCTGACTCCTTGCGACCCCATGGACTGCAGCACTCCAGGCTTCCCTGTCTATGACCAACTCCCGGAACTTTCTCAAACTCATGTCCATTGAGTCGGTGATGCCATCCAACCATCTCACCCTCTGTCTTCCCCTTCTACTCCTGCCTTCAATCTTTCCCAGCATCAATCAGGGTCTTTTCAGATGAGTCAGTTCTTCACATTAGATGGCCAGAGTATTGGAGTTTCAGCTTCAGCATCAGTCTTTTCAATGAATATTCAGGACTGATCTCCTTTAGGATTGACTGGTTGGATCTCCTTGCAGTCTAGGGGACTCTCAAGAGTCTTCTCCAACACCACAGTTTAAAAGCATCAATTCTTTGGCACTCAGCTTTCTTTATAATCCAACTCTCACATCCATATATGACTACTGGAAAAACCATAGCTTTGACTAGACGGACCTTTGTTGGTAAAGTAATGTCTCTGCTTTTTAATATTCTGTCTAGGCTGGTCATAGCTTTTCTTCCAAGGAGCAAGTGTCTTAATTTCATGGCTGCAGTCACCATCTGCAGTGATTTTGGAGCCCCCAAAAATAGTCTGTCACTGTTTCCATTGTTTCCCCATCTATATACCATGATCTTAGTTTTCTGAATGCTGAGTTTTAAACCAAGTTTTTCACTCTCCTCTTTGAATTTCATTAAGAAACTCTTTAGTTCTTCTTCACTTCCTGCCATAAGGGTGGTGTCATCCGCATATCTGAGGTTATTGCTATTTCTCCTGGCAATCTTGATTCCAGCTTGTGCTTCATCCAGCCAGGCATTTCACATTATGTACTCTGCATATAAGTTCAATAAGCAGACTGACAATATGCATACTTGACAGCGTACTCCTTTTCCGATTTGGAACCAGTCTGTTGTTCCATGTCCAGTTCTAACTGTTGCTTCCTGACCTGCATGCAGATTTCTCAGGAGGCAGGTCAAGTGGTCTGGTATTCCCATCTCTTGAAGAATTTTCCACAGTTTGTTGTGACCCAAACAGTCAAAGGCTTTGGCATAGTCAATAAAGCAGAAGTAGATGTTTTTCTGGCACTCTCTTGGTTTTTCAATGATCCAACAGATGTTTTATATATATATGGCTGCTTTTATGTGTATATATATATATATATATATATGTATATGTATATGTATGTGTGTATATATATATATATATATATATATATATGCCTGCTTCCTGCCTGCTAAGTCGCTTCAATCATGTCAGATTCTTTGCAACCCTATGGACTGTAGCTTGCCAGGCTCCTCTGTCAGTGCGATTCTCCAGGCAAGAATACTGGATTGGGTAGCCATACCCTCCTCCAGGGGATCTTTCCAACCCAGGCATCGAACACTAGTCTGTTATGTCACATCCTACATTTAGATTCTTTACCACTAGTGCCACCTATGAAGCCCATATACATACACACAGACAGACACATTTACTCCATAAATAAATAAGGAAACTAAGGTTTACAGAGGTTAAAAAACACTTAGCTAATAACACATGGCTGGTGAGGTGGAACCAGGCTTTGTAGAGCCTTCTTTGGGTAGAACTTGTTGGTGCGTAAACTTTCAGGCTGGCACCTCTTCTGGGGATGCTGAGTTGTGCATGGCCGCAGTGCTGGAGGACCCCCAAGGCATCTGACCGGCCTTGCTGCTGCTGCTGCTGCTGCTGCTGCTAAGTCGCTTCAGTCGTGTCCGATTCTGTGCGACCCCAGAGACGATAGCCCACTGGGCTCCTCTGTCCCTGGGACTCTCCAGGCAAGAATACGGGAGTGGGTTGCCGTTTCCTTCTCCAATGCATGCATGCATGCTAAGTCGCTTCAGTTGTGTCCAACTCTGTGCAACCCAATAGCAGCCCACCAGGCTTCTCTCTCCATGGGACTCTCCAGGCAAGAATACTGGAGTGGGTTGCCATTTCCTTCTTCCCTGACTGGCCTTAGGTTGAACTGATTGATCTCTATCATTTGCCTCTTGGCCATCTCTGATAAATCAGCAGAATCATATTTATTTATTAGTAATGAAGATAACAGGCCCAGAGAACTTGGAAGATTGTCCATGAAGCCAAACAGACTCATTCTCCTGCCCTGTACTCTGCTGTGGTTAGCCAATGCAGAGTCTTAATTTTCCTGGGGAGTGAGGTAGAAGGAGACTAGTTATATCCTCAGGCCTTGTGGGGGATTAATAAGCTTTTTGCCCTGGTCAGAAATGTTCACTTTCTCTTCCCTTCTGGGAGCTCATTTATACCCTCCTCTTTGTTGATCATTTCTTCCATCCAGTTTTCTTGGTTGCCAGGTAGATTGTATATCTGCCAAATACAGGTAGCTGAGCCAGGCCAAGAAAAAGGAGCGAACCTGATGGTATTGTTGGCCCTCTGTGCCTCCTCTCCCATTCTCCCTCCCTCCCTTTCTCAGGGGACTGGCCTTTGCCAAGATTTGAGCTGTTGTAAACCTGTGTGCATTTTCCCTGGGCTTTTCTGAAGGCAGGCTTCTAATGCAGGGGCGACTCTAGAGATTTTTGGAAGCATCCATGGGGAGTTCGTTTTAGGACCATGGATTTTTTTTTAAATATAATCTAATTTAGTTAGTTAGTTTTGGCTGTACTGGGTCTTCATTGCTATGTGGGCTTTTTCTCTAGTTGTAATGAGTGGGAGCTACTCCTCGTTGCAGGGCGCAGGGTTCTCATTGCGGTGGCTTCTTTCGTTACAGAGCACAGGCTCCAGGGGTCCAGGCTTCAGTAGCTGTGGCATATGGGCCACTGTTGTGTTGCACTGACTTAGTTGCTTCTTGGCATGTGGGATCTTCCTGGACCAGGGATCGAACCAGTGTCCCTTGCATTTTGAGGCAGATTCTCAACCAATGGACCACCAGGGAAGCTCAGGACTGTGGATTTTTATTACATACTCTATTGTGTACACACACACGTCCATACATACGGTTAAAAAGAGAAACATGCTCTCCACTAAGGGAAGACCACCATTTGTAAAGAGTGACTATAAAAATGCCTGACTCAGGTGAGATAAAGCATTTCCTGTTGTGGGGCCTTTTAAGGGAACGATGCTTGAAAAAGCCCTCTTTCAGCCCTTAAGCCACTGTACCAGTAATTCTAGCTAGAAATAATTCTAGCTGGAAATAATAATTCTACTTAGAAATAATTAGAAATAATGATAATAAGCACTTGTTACAGAAATAAGTGGTTGCTGTAGTGAGTGCTTGCTGTGTGCCAGGCACTGTCTTCATTTCTTTTCATGTTTCACCTAATCCCCACAGTCCCTTAGCACTACGTACTCTTAATATTTTCATCCCTGTTTTACAGATGAGGAAACTGAGGCAGAGAGAGGGTAAACAACTTACTCGAGGCTCCACAGAGTTAACAGAAGAGCCGTAGTTCAAACCCAAGTGGCTTGACTCCCAAACCCTCATAATACTGCATTACATGGAGTGATTACTTTTATTATAATGATGATTTTCCTTTCAAGTCTTAGACTTTCAAGGAAAAAATCAATTGTCCGTAATTGTACTATTCCCCAGTTATAATTTTTATAACAAGAGGAATGCATGCACGTGGTTAGAAAAGCCAGATGGCTCAGGAAGTTATAAAACAAAAATAAGAGTCTCTTTATAGCCTCATTGTCCTATTTTCAAGGGAAACCATTATTACCAGATCTCTTTTTGTTTCTCAAGAAAAATGGTCTATACATGTAGCAGGTTATACATGATTTAAAGATTTATTTACAGAGAAGCAAGCATGCCACACGCACTCAGCCGCTCTTCTATATCTTGCTTTTCTGGTCGAGTAACAGGTCTTTTCATCTCAGCACACACAGGTACATGTCAGCCCTTTTCATGATTGCAGAGTATCCATTTAGTTTGCTGTACCACCTGACTTAACCTGTCAGTTTGGATGCTTATGTGCAGGATAAGTTCCCAGCAGTACAGTTTAATTTTTTTATGCACATTGCACCAGTTCACATTAGTGTTTTGCCCCAAGCCCTTAACAGAACCAGTGTTATCAAAATCTGACTTTTTTTGCCAATTTGATGAAAAAAATCTTTTTTCATTTCCATTTTTAATTTTAAGTGAGATTGTATGGCATTTCAGGTATATCAGTTATTTGTTTTTCTCTCTTTGTCTCTCATCTGACTGTTCATGTCCTTTGCCCATTTTTCTATTCTATTTCTTCTCTCTTTTCTTCTTATTTGTTTGAGCTTTTGGTAAATTAAGGAAATTAGCCCTTTATCTATAAATATGTTATAAATATTTTCATTCAGTTTATTATTTGTCTTTGACTCTATTTTATTTTTATGTAGTTAGATTTATGTTTATAGTTATATAGTTAGATTTGTCAATACAAAATTATTCACTTCTACATCAGACATGATCTGATATGCAAGAATTCTTGTATATCAGATCATGTCTTCCTGAAAGGTTGTAAATACCATTTCCATTATATAATTTCAGAAAAGATTTATCTTCATTCTGGTTGATGTTCGTATGGAACTGCCATACATTTAAAAGCATATATAAACATTTATAAACAGAAGTTCAAATTTAAAGCATGTAGAAGTGAATAATTTTGTATTGATAAATCTAACTACATAACTATAAACATAAAATCTAAGTACATAAAAATACAGTAGAGTCAAAGACAAATAATAAACTGAAAGAAAATATTTATAACATACTTATAGATATATTTCAATCAATTTGTTGATCTTTAGATCAAATATTCCATTTCTTCTGACATAAATACCTATGGAAGTTTTGGGATTAGTTTGCAATAACTGAAAAAAAAAAAATCCTCTTTCGGCTGTGAAGCATTTTTTGGATTCCCTGGCTGGGCCCCCAGAGCTAAGCTCTGCAGCTAAGAGTCAGTATTCCTGAATAGACTTGGAGTAGCTTCATCTGTAATTACATGTGTCCACTGCTCCAGCTGCTCCTTAATAGTGCTGCTTGGCCTTGGTAAAAATGGCTCCTTTCCCTTCCCTAGAGACCTTTAAATTGAAGATCTGTGTATCTGTGTATGGGGACGGGGGATGGGAAGATGAATTGATGGGGGTCTGGGGTTTTTGTTGTTGTTATTGTTGTTTTTAATTTGCTGATTCTATTTGAGGTGGAGATATAGGTGGCCAATCTGAATTAATCTGATTGTTTTGTGGTAACAAAGGATAAAGGAAGGTTTTGGGGTTGCTTGAAGCAGTGGCTTAGGATGGCTTATTACCACTTCGTAGACGTCAGGAGTTCTCTGTTCTCAGAGGCCTGTGTGATATTCTGATGAATAAGGAATCCACAGTGTCCTGAAAGCAGGCAAAAATAATAACGTCCTAAGAGACCGGATTGCAGACAGTGTTTAAAAAAATACATCTAGTTATCAGTAAATTTTGCCCATATTTTTTGTTTCCATTTGCCCTTCCTTCTCTAATTCCTGGCCTTACCATCACAGTCACAGAATGCTGATTACCCTAAGGTTATGAATACAAGTAAGGCCTCTCAAGAGAATCCAGCAGCACTACTGAACAAAAACCCACAGAGCTTCTGGAGGCCGGCGAGCGCAGCTCCTCGATGGCTGGAAGGTGCTGTCCTCTGCCCGGTGTGTAATCACCGGGCATCAGTATCACAAGGTATCTCAAAGGTCATCAAGTGCATCCTCCCTGTTCAGTCCTGGGATCCTTTTCCACCTACCCCAGTGGAAGACAGTATTGATGAGGATGTTGACCTGGATATGCACATTTTAAATTGCCCTTCAGCTTTTCAGGCACAGCTCTTCAGTGGCCAAATATCTTTCCCTGTGCTTTGCTGAAGCAGTCCCTGTGACATCAGGGATTTACCAATAAGTGTCTACATACCAGCAGATGGGGGCAAATACTTCCTTGTCCCCCAAAACTGCTTTAGGCCCATGCCATCCAAAAAATCCCTATGGAATATATATTAAAAGTCTTAAAATGAGTATATAATTTGGTTTAAATATTCTGCTTTTAGGAATTTAGACTAAGGAAATAATCAAACAAAAATGTAAATCTGTATGCTGAAGGGTATCCATTAAGCCCATGTGGGTTTAAGAGCAGGCACTCTGGGGTTAGACGGCTTGGCTTCCCTCTTCTTATTGTGTCACCTGGTGTGTGTCACTCAACTTCTCTTCCTTATCTTTAAAATGGCCTGATAGCTGTCCCTACCACATAGAGTCTGTCCTGTCATGAAAAATAAATGACTTAACATATAAAAGATGCTCAGGATGGTTTCTGGTACATAATGTTTGCTATTAATGATAGAAAAAATGAACGTGGCCTACATATTCATTGATTTAATAAAACAAAGTGTGCCATGTTTTAAAGTTATTCATATATTAAAAGAAAAACAATTAGGGTACATAATGATGTATTAAGTATGAATGCTGAATAGTTATATACCAAAAGGTTATTTTTTGGTGATGGAATTAGAGGCTATATTTTCCTCTCTGGATCATCGCTGTTTTCTAAATCTTCCACAAAAGAAATGCATAGTATGATAAAAGTTGCCTTTTTAAGTCCTGCCGAGTAATAATAACAACTAACGTATTTTGAGAGCTTACAACAGATCAAGTTTTTTTCTGAGACAGGAGATAGATACTCATTGCTTACAATAACCCCATGAGGTGGGTGCTATGATTATCAATCTCCATTTACAGACTAAGAAATCAAGGAAGAATGAGGTGAAGTAATGTGCCTACTACGTCTTCCATCTCATAAGCAGTAGAGGTGGGATTTGAACGTGGGCTGTCTGATTCAGGGCTTATGTTTTTAGGTTAGGAACTCTCTTTGTATGATTCTAGTAACCCACAAGAGCAATGAACTACATACAGTACCCACTGCAATCACCTAGTTGTATACACTGTTTAAAGGAAATGCATAGAGTGCCTCTCCTTCTTGGTATCTTGTTGCAGCTAATAGATACATAAGAGGTTTTCAGGTCTCCTGCTGTCCCCCTAGTTACCCTGTTTAGTCAATGGAGAGAGTATATTCAGATGCCATAGTAAAATTGACTTTTCTGTATATCCGTTTTTTAAAAAGAGTGCGTTGACTTTATATGACAATAAGCAAACTGTAAATAGTTTATATTTTTAAAAGTCATCAACAGAAATAGGTAAGTAGCATTTACATTCTTCACTAGTCCTGCATACAGTTGTACCCTGGATGGGACTTCTCAGTCTCTTTCTGATGTACACAAAGTAAGTTAGAAAAGCATGGGAACAAAGTGCCCTTAGGTCCTGCAAACACTAACAAGTCAATATATTGAGTGCCAGTAGAAATAAATTTAAAACAATGTGGTCCCTTCAGTTCAGGGTACATAATAACTGCAGAGGGGCTTCCCCAGTGGTGCTAGTGGTAAAGAACCCACCTGCCAGTGCAGGAGACATAAGAGATGTGGGTTCGACCCCTGGGGTGAGAGGATGCCCTGGAGGAGGGCATGACAGCCCACTCTAGTTTATTGCCCGGAGAATCCTATGGACAGAGGAGCCTGGTAGACTACAGTCCATGGGGTCAGGGTTACAAAGAGCCAGACACGACTGAAGCAACTTAGCACACACACAGTAACTGCAGGTCAGAGGCATCATTAAATAACAATGGATTTTCAGCAATCATCTGTTTCTGTTCTAGATTCCATTTTTATGCAGGCAGTTAAATTATATTGATGAGTCTTTGCATACCTGTTAAAGAATGAAAATTGGGTGTCTCAGAGTAATAATTTTACATCAGAAAATAATATCTTACCCCTGATGGCTGCAACCACAGGACCTATTTTTGAAAATCGTCTACCTTTATCATTTTATAACCAACCTGGTAATTTGCTAGCAGACAGAGCTGGAGTCGACTGTGAGGACTACTGTGTTCCTGGGTAGCATTACCAATCATGAGTCCTTGAAACTGTGAAATACTATAGTTTAGCCAACGCATTACTCAGAGGCAACTAATTAAGTTCAAGGAGCTTCTGGGAGTTCATTACATCATTAGACAACGTCTCTGAAATCCAGAAGGAATAGCCAGTCCTGGTTCTGATAAATTGCTACCTTAATCCTTCCAGAATTCTGCTGGGAGTTGGGATTCGCAGCTGTCATCTGCCCTAGGGGGTCCTTCTGATCTCTTTTCCAGAAGAGGCTACCTTCCCGAGAGGTCCTAGAAACCAGACAAGGGATCTTTCTCTTTGCCTTGCTGTTACTTGCCTCCCCCTTCAACAAACCAAAACACACCATCAGTAAGAGCGTCTGTTCACCAGTCGGCCCGTCTGGCTGCCTCTTGTCCTTGTGGCTCATCTTGGCTGTCAGGGAGATGGTAGTTTATTCAGGAACCTCCCCAGCTCCCACTTCTTTTACAGTCTTCTTGGGACATGTTATCACAGGGGTAGCATGGAAATTTGGTCCTGGACAGAATTCATCACCCACAAGCCTTGGGCAAATAAATCAGCTTTTGTTGCCTCAACAGTAGAAGACAATATTAATATCTGCCTTACCAAGATGTCAAGATTAATAGGTCAAGGAATAGAAAGAATCTTGAACAAGGGCCTGGAACCTAGTACGCTCTCAATAAAGAAAGAGTCACGATCATCAGAGCTTCAGTGGTTAAAGTTCTGTGCATCCAAAGCAGGTGGCCTGGGTTTGACCCCTGGTTGGGGAACTAAGCTCCTATGGGCACACAACACAGCCTAAAAAATAAAATTAAATTAAAAACAAATGATGATTACTAGTCACTGCCTATCAGAAACTCAAGGGATTTAGATTATTCACATTTTCCTCACCCAGATATGTGATCTGGTTCTGAGTTCTAGGCCAGAAGAGGCATAAATTGTGGCATAGGAGTTGAGAAACAAGATCAAATAAAATTGTGTACCTCGATTGATTTTTCCCAAAGCATTTGGAATCTCATCTTTAAAAAAAAAAATCCTCTTTGTTTTCTTCCTGTTGTCCTGTTACCTCTTCCACGCCTCTGAACTTGCAGGCAATCCATGGAATGTTTTCATTATTACTATTTCAAAACTTTGTTTTGTTAAAATGAATCCATGTTAATTATTCTACCACACAGCATGTTTTCAATTATACACTGAACCCTAGTCTGTGCTTAAGCTGTACTGTGATCCTTGTAAATTAATAAACAACCCCTCCACCCATCCCCAAAAACTGTGGTTTCAAATTTCAGTTATTCACAGGTCCCATCACTGGTCACTGTGAAGTTTTTTCACAGCTCTCTGGAAATGTTAAGTTCCTGCTGTTCTGTTGAGGTTTTCTTCATAGAAAAGCTGCAGCTGCGGTCAGAGAAGTGGAGGATCAGATAGCGGGGCTTGGAGCTGTTATCTGGAGCGCAGGCTTTCCTCCTATTTCAAGCCGGTTGATTATCTCCAGACCCTAACGTGCCAAATTCAAGTATGGCTAGCCTACTGCAAAGCGGAAAGATAAACTCTCTTGGAAAAGCCGCTCTGGGGCTGACAAGCAAGCTTTTCATGCTGCCGAACGTTGGGGTTGGCGCGTTCACGTTCTGGGCGCGCCCGGGAAACCGGGAGGGAGCGGCCAGACCGGGTGACCGCAGCTCGTCCGGTCCGCGGAAAGCCCGGCATCTAGGAAACCGGCCTCCCGGTGCTTCCAGGCTGTGTTTAGGCGACGCCGTCCTCATGCCTGCGCCTCCTCTCGTCGGCTTTGAGGAAGACCCTGGGAGCCTGGGAGCGCTGGGGCCCCGCCACGTGCTGCGTCTGTGTGCAAACGCGGGAGCTGGGACCTCAGAGGGCAGGGCATCGGCCAGCGGGCTCTCGGGTTTCGAGTTTCCTGTCCTTCATGCTTCTCCCCCGCCTTTGTTTTTGCAGGTAGTGAAGCCGATTTTAGCTCCTCGAGCAGCACCGGCAGCATCTCGGCTCCTGAGGTCCCCATGTCTGCCGCCGGGAGCAAGCGGTCCTCTTTCTCACGCAAGTAGGCCCGCCTCCAGCTCCCGCTCAGTCCTCTTTAAGACGCAATGCATGGGTGGCTTACCTGTCCTTAACCTGTTTTTCTAGACACCTGGCTTTACTGCTGTCCGTTTCCGTTTTGTGATTCTTCAGTGAATGGGTTTGGGGTTGGTGGCGTTTTTCAGTGATTCACGGTTGGTACTTTGCCCAGCCTTACCTGCCGTGGTCACGTAGTTGGCCCGGCATGCGCCCATGCGGGGCTCCCCGTTCATCCCGTCCCCAGCTCGGGAGCCCTGCTCCTCCAGCCCCAACCCGTGTGCTCACCTGGGGATCAGGCTGGTTGTCTCCCACTTCCCACCCAGCCTCCCCCTTCTTGAATCTGTCCTCTTGGCCGTAAAGCCTCTGACTTCACCCTTTTTTGCCTCTAGCTGAGCTGCCTATTTATGAAAGGACGATTGTGACCCTCTGGGTCACCCCCAATATTCACTTGGGGAAGGTGTGAAGAAAGGATGAAGTTCATAGGTCGGGGTGCCCCCATCCCCCGAAAGAAAGGTTGAATAGAATAGCGACCTGTGTGGGCTCTTGGCTGGAATGCCAGCACCACCACTCCCAGGCCGTGTGGCCCCAGGCGAGTTGTTCAGCTGCTCTCTGCCTGAGTGTCCTCATCTGGAAAGTAGGTAACAGTCATATCCACCTCGTAGGGTTTATTTGTTGTTGTTTAGTTGCTGAGTCGTGTCCAACTCTTTTGTGACCCATGGACTGGAGCCCGCCAGGCTCCTCTGTCCATGAGATTTCCCAGGCAAGAATGCTGGAGTGGCTCACTGTTTCCTTCTCCAGGGGATCTTCCCGACCCTAGGGATTGAACCCATGTCTCCTGCATTGGCAAGCAGGCTCTTTACTGCTGAGCCACCTGGGAAGCCCTGTAGGGTCTATAGTTAGGGTTAAATTAGTTAATTCAGTAAAGTATGTTTACTATGTTTGAAGCACAGTAAACATCAGCACATGTTTGCCATTGGTGCTGTTTGGATTGGTGGAGAAGGACCATGAGGGAAAAGGGGGTGACCGTTCACATTTGGTGGGATAGGTTGCCAGCCCCAGAATTCTCTGCTGCCATGGATTCTCTGATGCCAGGAGTCTCTGTAGCTTAATTTATTCAACTAGAATTTACTGAGCATCTATTATGAGGCGGTCTCTAGAGATATGGCAGTAAACAAAACTTCAGAAAACTGAATTTGTTCTAGGAGAGAAAGATAATAAATGCCTAAATAATACAAATATTAAAAAAAAAAACATGCAGAAAAAGGATACAGAGACCCACAGTGTGTGGTATATTCTGGATAGACTGGTTCTGGGAGACTGTGTGAAGAGGTGAGCTCTGGGCAGGGACCTGAACAGAGCGATGGAGTGAGTCACACAGCACTGGGGGTGATTGGTCCCTTGACAGTCCTGGGCCACAGTGTCCGAATGTGTGAAAAGGAGGTTGGACCACATGATTCTTAAGGTCCCTTTTCTGGAGAAAAGCTGTTTAGTTTCTAACTGCTTGCATTTCCAGGACTGAGTAGCAAATGTTTCCCATTTCTCTTGGGTGAGCAGAAGATGAGGCTGATATTTATAAAGGAATCTGAGGCCCACAGTACAGAGTTTTATTGTTAAAAGCAAAGCTGAAGCCAGACAAACTTGTAACTAAAGAGTGAAGTCTGCAGTGAAGAACAATTGTTCTATCTCCAAATACCGTGTATTTTGGAAGTAAAGTGCCTCTGGGATCACAGGATGAGACTATAAACATTCTCTGTACAAATCAAATGTGGCTTGCTCTGAGAATAAGCCATTTACCTCGCCCATCCAGGGAATTAACACACACCCGTGGTGCAAGTCATCAAAGAGCAGAGAAGCAAAAGAAAAAAGAAATGGCCTGAGGAGCAAACCAATTTTAATAAGCATTTCAAAGGGGTTTGAGTCTGTTGTTAAATTCCAAGGCAATGTCAGGTACACTGACTGACTTAGAGAAAATATTCTAGTCTGGAACCCATGAATTCCCTCAGTGATGAAAAATTGATGTTTTAAACATAAGATAGCTTAATATAATTGTGTGCAAATCAGATATATGCTTAATAGGCAGGAAATTGAAATAAGAATGTGTTCTGTCCATTATGCTCACTTTTTAAAAATCTGACCCAAGCACAGACAGAGCACCAACAGTAGATTCCTGGGATGGAATGGCACAGGTGTTTCCTGTAATCTCTGTATTCTACAGGACCACGCATTGAGGACAGCTCCTCTGGATGGGCTGGTTCCGTTCAGTACTGTTCAGTCGCTGTTGTGCACGACTCCTTGTGACCCCACGGACTGCAGCATGCCAGTCCTCCCTGTCCATCACAAACTCCCAGAGTCTACTCAAACTCATGTCCATTGAGTCGGTGATGCCATCCAATCATCTCGTCCTCTGTCGCCCCCTTCTCCTCCCACCTTCAATCTTTCCTGGTATCCATGCTAAACTTTTAAAGAGCTTATGGTCCTTTAGGGCTTCCCAGGTGGTGCTAGTGGTAAAGAACCTGCCTGCCAGTGCAGGAGTTATAAGAGAAGCAGGTGCCATCGCTGTGTCAGGATCCCCTGGAGGAGAGCATGGCAACCCAGTCCAGTATTCTTGCCTGGAGAATCCTGTGGACAGAGGAGCCTGGTGGGCCACAGTCCATTGGGTCGCAATGAGTCAGGCATGATTAAAGCAACTTAGTGCCTGCGTGCATGCCCACGCACACACATACACACACACACCACACACACAATCCTTTTAACTGGTTCACTCCTCCTGTAATAAATGAATTTTCTCTGTGGAGAATTAGATCCTGGGAGGAAGGCTAGCAGGAACATTTGGTGAAGAGGTGGGGGAAATGAAGGACAGGTGGAGCTGGAGAGAAATTTTTTTTAATGTATTGGCTGTGCTGGGCCTTAGCTGTGGCACACAGTATCTTCACTGCCGTGTATGGGATCTTAAGTGGCGGCATGTGGGATCTAGTTCCCTGACTAGGAACTAAAGTGGTAAAGAGCCTGCTTGCCAGGGTAGGAGACATAAGAGACATGGGTTTTATCCCTGGTTCGGGCAAATCCCCTGGAGGAGGGCACGGCAACCCACTACAGTAGTCTTGCCTGGAGAATACCATGGACAGAGGAGCCTGGTAGGCTACAGTCCATGGGGTGGCAAAAATTCAGATACAACTGAAGTGAGTTAGCACGCAGCACACCCCTGCATTAGAATCGCAGCATCCCAGCCACTCAACCACCAGGGAAGACCTGAAGAGAATATTTTTGACAGGTGATTTCACAAACAAAGGAAATGGCAACCCACAGAGGAGTCTGGCAGGCTGCAGTCCATGGGATCGCAGGACTGAAGGACTAACAGTTTCACACTTCACAAACAAAACTTGAAAGGTTTACAAACGACGTCCTCTTAGAAAAGGCCAACTCGCTGGTCTTTCTGAGAAATTCTCTTTCTTAAACTAATACTCTAATGTGACTAAAGGCAGCTAGAAGTGAAAAGAAAAAAAAAAAAGCTCACAATTTGGAGTCAGGTGGACCTGGGTTTGACTTGAGCATCTATCGTTTATTAGGTACAAAAAAGACCCAGAGCTCCCAGCCTCAGTTTCCTGTTCTGGAAAATGGGATAATAATGGCATTTACCTTCCTGATTTAAGTGAACCGAGAAGTCTTTGCTATCCTATGGGCTAGCCCACCAGGCTTCTCTGTCCATGGGGATTCTCCAGGCTGGAATACTGGAGTGGGATGCCATGCCCTTCTCTAAGGGATCTTCTTGACGAAGAGGTTGAACCTGTGTCTCTTACGTCTCCTGTATTGGCAGGTGGGTTCTTCGCCACCAACACGACCTGGGAAGCCCCTTAACAAAAAGGGTCCTTAGATGGTTGTTTTGGTCAGTAGTGATTAAAAAGAAAATACTAATGAGCAAGACGCTGCTGCTGTCACCAGTGGTGATGGTGGTGGCAGCGATGGTGATCACCGTATCAGTTTGCTCAGGCTGCTGTAACAAAAAAACACAGACTGGGGAGTTCTAAACAGCAGAAATTCACTTTCCACTATTGTAGAGGCTGGAAATCCAAGATCAAGGTGTTGGCAGGACTGGCTTCTTGTGGCAGCCCCTCCCCTTGCCTTGTAGATGGCCATCTCGTCCTTCTTTCCTCACATAGTCCTTTCTCTTTGTCTGTGTCCAAATTCCCTCTTCCTATAAGCATACTAGTCAAATTGGATTGAGGCCCACCCTAGCACATTGTTTTAACATAAATACCCTTTTTAAAGCCCTATTTCCAAATACAGTCACATTCTTAGGTGCTGGGAGTCAGAGCTTCCACTTATGAATTGGAGGAGGACACTGTTCAGCCTGTAACAATGATGATGAAGATGGTGAGGGCAAGGGTGAGGACGTTACCTGAAGGAAAGGGCAAGGGCTGGGGAAGGGAGATTTCCCTGGGTGCCTTCTGAGGATCACTTCTTCACCTCCCCGTTTCTCTCATTTCCACTTACTGGCTCAGGTTTGCAGGAAGGGGCACCGGGTAGCAGAATTCTCTCTCTCTGTGGACTGCATTCATCTTGTCCACCAGACCAAGCGACTTGGGGAGGGTTTGGAAGGCGGCATCAAATTTGCCTGTGCACGGCCTTGACAAGGATAGAATCCTGTTTCTCCATTGAAATGTTTTTTGGGTTTTTTTTCTTATCATCATCCATGATGAGTTTGTACCCACCTAAGTTAGTGATTGAACTAAACTAAATGTAAGGGACAGAACTGATCATTTAAAGCAGCAGTTTCTTTTTTAAACATTAGGTCTTACAAACAGCCTAGTAACTCATTTCCTAAAATATATTTCAAGACTCAGTTGTACTTTAATTTTGTATAGCAGATGAGTTCTTACAAAATCCTCACCTTAATCAATTTGTATGTCATTAATCATACATCTTGGTGGAAGCACCGAACTAAAGAAGTTGGTGGTGAATTCTTCAGGTTAATAGCCACATACCTAGCCAGTAGCTAGTATACCTGTTTGCAAACCTAAAACAATATATTCCACTTGTGGAAAGCTGGAGACATATCTGTAGAGTTAAGAGACCTGGATTTAAATCCCAGTTGAGTTGTGAGTTCTTGGACCAGTTTTTCTCTTTTTCCCTCTGCTTGCATGCATGCTAAGTTGCTTCAGCCGAGTCCAACTCTTTGTGATTCCTTGGAGTGTAGCCCGCCAGCCTCTTCTGTCCATGGGATTCTCCAGGCAAGAATACTGGAGTGGGTTGTTGTACCCTCCCCAGGGGGTCTTCCCAACCTAGAGATAGAACATGAGTCTCTTTCATCTCTTGCATTGGCAGGCGGGTTCTTTACCACTAGCACCACCTGGAAAGCCCTTTCCTCCCTGCTGAGCTTCATTTATTTCTCATAACTTGAGTACTTCCTGTATTTCACGTAATATAAAAGGAAAGTGATCATCTGACCAGCCTTACTGTCATAAATCTTATTGCTTTGATGGTCAAAGTTAAGTGAAACAATGTTCATAAAGCCCTTGCAACAGAGCTTGGGTTGCAGAAGGTTCTTGGTGAAGAATTCCCTGGATCAACATGAGAGGTTGTGCTTTACTTTTTCTCCTATCTTGTAATGGTTAACCCTCCTCATTTCTCATAGCCACATGAAGAAATAGTCAGGCCAGTCGGTGCCAGACTTAGAAGTGAAGCAGAGAAGCACCTCCCAAGCCAGAGAACATGTTCTTTCCTGCCCCGCCCCTACCACAGAGTTGCTGAAGTTGGTTTGTCACAAAGCCATCAGCCCATCTGTTCCATATAAAGTGTCCCCTTTCACAAAAAAAAGGAGGCAGAGTCCATTTGGATGATTTCAAAAGGAAAGAACTTTTTAACTTTAGAATTTCATGATGTTTCATTTATATGTGATTTACTGGGTTGAGTGCTAGTTCAAATTGTATTTAGATTTTAAGTAATTGCGATTTTGGAGCCAAGTAGACCCAAGCACACACACTCAGACTGACATTCACTCATGTTTCTCAGTGAAATGTCTGTTGGATACGCTTGCAATCAAAATTGCAAAGAGAGACTGTCAAAAAGCAGCCCTGCTGTATGAAAAGTATCGTTTTCCCTTTTACTTCCTTGTAATGTCATCAAGATATATTCCTGACATAGATGTGCCATCCTATTTAAGTAATTTCTACATTCTTAAGATGCTTCCTTACATTGCGTTGTTGTTGTTGTTTAGTCACTGTGTCCGACTCTTTGCGACCCTGTGGACTCTAGTCCGCCAGGCCCTCCTGTCTGTGGGATTTCCCAGGCAAGAATACTGGGGTAGGTTGCCATTTCCTTCTCCAAGGGATCTTCCTGACCCAGGGATCAAACTCACATTTCCTGCATTGGCAGGCAGATTCTTTACTACTGAGCCGCCAAGAAAGCCCATTCCTTACACTGTTTTGTGTGCATGCATATTCAGTCATGTCCAACTCTTTGCAACCTCATGGACGATAGCCTGCTAGGCTCCTCTGTCCATGGAATTCTCCAGGCATGAATCCTGGAGTGTGTTGCCATGTCCTCCTTCAGGGGACCTTCCCCACCCAGGGATCAGACCCTCATCTCTTGCATCTCCTGCATTGGCAAACAGATTCTTTACCACTTTGCCACCTGGGAAGCCCCATTCCTTACACTAGGAAGTGTCAAATCTATGGAACTAGATTAACAGGGAAGTTCAAACAAGATTATCCAAAAATAATACCTTGCAGTTGAATTGCCCTTAACAGCTTATCCAGTGTATTCAATGTGCATTCTTTATTTCCACATCGCCTCTGTGAAGGTTGTCATATGTCCCCAGTGTAAGTGGCTTACTTGCTAAGTTCCTAGTAAGTGGCAGTGCCAGGACTTCAACCCAGTTTATTCACTTAGCAGTCATTTAGGGAGAACCTACCTGTGCCAGGAGGTAGTGGGGATGTAAGAGCACAAGTTATGTTTCTGCCCTCAGGACGCCCTAGTCTGGTGGGAACGACAGACAAGCCTGCCCTGGTGATGCACTGTGACAAGTTGCATGGTGAAGTCTGCACAGTGGGGTGGGAAGCACCAGGGGACAGCACCCACAGCAGCCTAGAGAAGGAAGAGTCCAGAGAAGGCTGCTTGGAGAAGGTTCCCATCTGTGTCGAAGTAGGAGGTATCCAAGAGGCTCAGGGTAGGGAGCAGAAGAACATTCTAGACAGAGAAAATAAGTTCAAAATTAAAAGGATGATGGAGAACATGAACCATTAGGAAATTAAATTGTCTGGAATGCAGGGGGAGAGGGGAGGAGGGGCAGAGGATGGGTTGAATGTGATGATGGGAGGATGGGATCAGACCTTGTGAGCTGTGTTAAGGAGTCTGGATTTTATCCTGGAGGCTGAATGGCTTTGAGGAGGCCAGTGACACTCAGATTGTGCATCGGAAAAGCTGCTTTCACCGCAGGGTCAGCCTCCTTGCTGAGAGGGCAAGACAAGAGGCAGAGAAAGGAAAGGGGTAAAGCAGTCAAATGATAAAGGTTTTGCTAAGTCATTGGGGGCTTCCCAGGTGGCTCAGTGGTAAAGAACCCACCTGACAATGCCAATGCAGGAGATGTGGGTGCCACCCCTGGGATGAGAAGGTCCCCTCCAGGAGGAAATGGCACTCCCATTCTTGCTGGGAAATCCCATGGACATTGGGGACTGGCAGGCTTCAGTCCACAGTGTCCAAAAGAGTTGGACACAACTCAGCAACTAAAAGAACAAGTCATTGGGAGTAGAAAGAAAAAGAAAACATATAGGTGGTTCAAATTATAGACGATGCATTTATGTGGGTTATAGTCATCTGCCCTGATTTTTCCTTATTTCTTTGGGCAAACTCCTTATCCCTCATCCTCCAAATGATCCACCCCTGTTTTCTGACCCAACGTGAACCAAACCCAAATATTTTAAAGTAGAAACAGGTATACTGAAACAGACACCACATCTTTAAAACAGCCTCTGGAACGAAACTAAACCAAAGCAATGTATTACATGGTTTGTGTTCTTAGCAGGCAGCTGGGTTTAATCCAAAACAGGCTTTATGGTCAGAAACTATTCGAAAGAACAGCAGAGGGAGGTAGCCCCATGCTGACAACACAGGAGAGAAAATATCAGGCAGGTGGGAAGAAGGCGCTCATAAAGCCAAGTTACTCTAATCATTATATGGCCCCTTTCAACCCTATAGATTGGATTTCCTCAGTGGCGATCAGGTTTAAGAAGGACTAGAGCATTCGCACTTGGGTATCCCCAGCCCCAGGGAGTCTAACATGCTTCATGCTTCTCTCCCAGTCGAGGTCCCCACGGGCGGAGCAATGGAGCTTCGTCCTACAAGTCTGGCAACAGCCCACCCTCCCCACGGGAGAAGGACCTTCTGGCCATGCTCTGCAGGAACCAGTTGAGTCCCGTTAACACCCACCCTAGTTATGCGCCTTCTTCCCCAAGCAGCAGCAACTCCGGCTCACACAAAGGAAGTGATTGTAGCCCTGTCATGAGGTGAGTGCTGTCTGTCTCCCGACTCGTGGTTCTTAGTTTGGCCTACTAGTAAGCTTCTCTTTAAAAAAAAAAAACCAAAACCTCACCGTGTCTTCCCTGGTGGCTCAGTGATAAAGGATCTGCCTGCCAAATAGGAGAGTCAGGTTTGCTCCGCGGGTTGGGAAGATCCCCTGGAGGAGGGCATGGCAACCCACTCCAGTATCGTTGCCTGGAGAATTTCCATGGACAGAGGAGCCTGGGGGGGACTACAGTCCATGGGGTCGCAGAGTCGGACACGACTGAGAGACTGAGCATGCACACGCACAGCTCTCAATCCCCTGCCTTGCTCTGCAATATGACAAGTCTCTTTCCTCTCCCGCACTCAGTGACATGAACCCAACGTGAACCAAACCCGAATATTTTAAAGTAGAAACAGGTATACTGAAACAGACTCCACATCTTTGAAACAGACTCTGGAACGAAACTCAAGGGCTACTGCAGAAAGGACAGGAGCCACAATTTCTAATAAGGTTCAGCCGTCCCAGGAGTTACTGGCTAGGCAGGAGAAATGGCACAGCATCAGTAGACGGTCCTACACATTTCCCTCCGAACGGGGGAAGAGTCGTTCGTGCGTTTGCTCGATCATTCAAATGCCAGATGTTTATTGAGTACCACACTCTATCCAGTGCTGTGTGAAGCACTGGGAATAGAGCGATAAACAACAGAGGTCCCTGTGCTGATGCCCAGAGAAGAAAAACAGTAGCCATCTAATGACAGAAATGCATTAGGATTATTCTGCAAGTGCCTGTCATTCTATGTAAAAGCTGGGAACTGGGAATTCCCTGGCAGTCCAGTGGTTAAAGACTTTGCCTTCCAGTGCAGGGGAGTGCGGGGTCAGTCCCTGGTCAGGGAACTAGGATCCCACATGCCTCACAGCCAAAACATAAAAACAGAAGCAATACTGTAATAAATTCAATAGCGACTTTTAAAATGGTCCACATCAAAAAAAAAAAAAGTGGACATAGGATCCATTTGGAGGGGTCAAAGGAGGCCTCTCTGAAAAAGCGAAACTGAAATGAGATCTGAAGGTCAAGCAAGGAATGAATTAGTCCCTGGAAGGCACAAGGTTGCAGAAAAAAGGAACTGCACATCCAGATGGGCCCTAGCAGGCCAGTTGGAAACTGGATGCTGGGCACGGGCCATCTTAGATGGAGCACAGGCTCAGGGCCAGCAGGGTGGATGCGGTGGCTTGGCCCGGGTCCTGAATTGAGGAAGAAGCTGCCAGCCCTCCTCCTTCCATCTTCCTCTTCTAGGGCGTCCGAGTCTCATAGTCAGCTTTCTTAGAGCAGGAGGGCTGCCCCGCTCTCGGCCAGGCCTGACAGGGGCTAGGATTCCAGTGAAGGAAGCTGCACAGAGCACCGGACGCCTCTCTTATAAACCCTATCTGGTGCGAGTCGACTAGTCCTTTTCCCTTCAAAAGAAGGAAACTTTCCACCAAAGCAGCACACTCACATCAGGGACTGGTATCAGAACACTCTGAATTCAACCAACAACAATCAAGATCTTTAGGCAAGTGGCCGAGGCCATCTCCCTCCCTTCCTGCCCCCCCCCCACCACTGATTGTCCTTTAACATAACAGCCTCTTACTCTGAACTGCTAGGTGGGCCTCTGGACAATTGTGCATTATTTTACAGAAAATCTCCCTCTCCCGGCCCCACCCCCTTGACAAAGCCCCGCCCCCAGTCTTCCCAGTTATGCACAGTCCTAAGAGTGGCAGGTGGATGACTGTCCCCCTTCTGAAGTGAAGTGAAGAGAAGCGAAAGTCGCTCAGTCATGTCTGACTCTGCACCTCCATGGACTGTAGCCTGCCAGGTTCCTCTGTCCATGGAATTTTCCAGGCAAGAATACTGGAGTGAAAATATCCAGTGAAAATACTGGAGTGGGTAGCTATTCCCTTCTCCAGGGGATCTTCCCAACCCAGGGATCAAAGTGAGGCCACTCACTGTTGGGCTTTTAAGATCCCAGCACACAGCTGCCGTTTCTTCTCAAGCTGTTTGAGCTGTGCCTTAACTTTTCTTTTTTAAAGAAAAAGTAATTTTTCATTTACTTGGATTGTTTCAGGAGGTCTGGAAGGTACATGTCCTGTGGGGAAAATCATGGTGTCAAACCCCCAAATCCAGAGCAGTACTTGACTCCTCTGCAGCAGAAGGAGGTTACGGTGAGACACCTGAAGACCAAGCTCAAGGAGTCTGAGCGCCGACTGCACGAGAGGTGAATTCGCATTCCTTACACGCTGTGGTTTAGAACGCTTTCTTTTTCCATAAAGTGAAGTGTGAACCCACTCTATAGAAAAGATGAAAAATGACTTCATTTAATTTTTGTCAGATTTCTTAAATCAGTCTCTCAGAAGAGTCATTTGATAGTCCTGAGTGATTTGACTCTTTCAGGAGTTCAGGGAACCCTCCTGGGTTGGAAGGGACCCTCTGTTTTTTCTGGGTGTGTCCAGCTTTGACGTGAAGTGCAGGGTGTGTGCAGAGCTATTTTTAAAGGATAAAACACTTGCAGGAACAATGCCGTACTTCCAGTAGAATAGGTCACACACAGTTGGCCGCTATGAAACCCTGTTTATCTGTGTCAGAGAGTAGATGGCCCTGTGCATTGTGATTGCTGCAAGCTATTTCTGTGCTGGAGGAAAAGGTTCATTACTCTTGGCCAAGTGTTATGGTAATTTAAAAAAAGAAAAACAGCAGCCCAAGCTTAAGAGATCTTATCTCAGAGAGAAAAGACCTTTGCCGTCTTGGGACAGGCCAGATTTTCTGCTTGGTGATTTTTCTGAGAGCTCTGACCAGGGTTGACAGTGACATGAGTCAGATCCTACTTTCTGGAAGCCTTGGTTTATGTTTTGAGGAATCTCAGGGACAGTTTGAATCTCTGGGCGGGAAGTGTGGAAAGGCAGTGAAACTAGAGAATAGTCAAGCCTAAGCTTAAAGAAGCAATACATACAACATCTCTTCAAATATGTCAGGATCCTGATTATGTGGTCTTGTCATATTCACTGAGAGAATGAGGACATACATTTACATTGACTAGGAAGAAATTATATGTAAGGGAAAAAATTGTTTGACAAATATCTAGAAATACTGTCCTGTGAAGAAGCTAACCATTCCCTTCAGTGTAGGATGGATCTAATGTTATCTTGCCTAAGAAGAGATAGAATTATCAACATTTTCATAAAGTCCTTGCAACGTGTAACTTTTTATGATTTAAAAAAAATTTTTAATTGGAATATGATCAGAACCGTTTTGCAATGCTAAAGCTTATCAGCCTGTCTTCTGCCTTTGACACATAATTAAAAGTGATATGGACTTTCCTTCCACAAATTGTATGTGTACTTATGAAAGAGTAGGCTATGGAGATTAAAGCAGGCTAAGAGACTCTTTAATGTGTTCTAATAAAATAATTTCCAATATTAAGTACAGGACTACCTCGGAGATATTGCAGGTTTGGTTCCAGACCACAGCAATAAAGCAAATTGCAATAGAGTTATATGAAATTTTTCACTTCTTAGCACACATAAAAGTTATTTTACTACACTGGAGTCTATTAAGTATGCAATAGCATTATACTTAAAACAATGTACAAACCTTAATTTAAAAATATCCTAATTGCTAAAAAATGCTAACCAGTGTCTGACAAAGCAGGGTTGCCACAAACCATCAATTTGTAAAAGAAATAGTATCTACAAAGCATGATAAGGCAAAGTGCAATAAAACTAGTCTGTCTGTATTAAATAGAGGATAATGCTTGAAAGATGGCTCAGACCTTAAAGAATATGCCTGCAATGCGGGAGACCTGGGTTGGATCCCTGGGTTGGAAAGTTCTCCTGGAGGAGGGCATGGCAATCCACTCCAGTATTTTTGCCTGGAGAATCCCTATGGACAGAGGAGCCTGGCGGGCTACAGTCTATGGGGCCACAAAAGTCGGACACGACTGAGCGACTAAGCAGGATACTTGAAAAGTCCTGAGTGCCATGTCAGACATAGAGTGGACGCCATGAAAAAGAAAAAAAATAATAATAGCAAAACTTTTATTCTGATTCTAGTTACTGTTATTATTTTAGCTATTTTACAGTTAAAAGGGGGGCAGTTCAGGGCTAATACCTTCAAAAGAAAGGGAAGAAAAATCGAAAACATATCACCTGTCTGTTTCCTGGGGGAGAGCATGGGCTCCGGGCAGGGTGTCAGAGTTGGCCTTTTTGTATTCTGAGCCGGGCTTGTCTTCCGGCTCTAGGGAGAGTGAGATCGTGGAGCTGAAGTCCCAGCTGGCCCGAATGCGCGAGGACTGGATCGAGGAAGAGTGCCACCGGGTGGAGGCCCAGCTGGCCCTCAAGGAGGCCCGGAAGGAGATCAAGCAGCTCAAACAGGTCATCGAAACGATGCGGAGCAGCCTGGCCGATAAAGACAAAGGCATTCAGAAATATTTTGTGGACATCAACATTCAGAACAAGAAGCTGGAGTCGCTCCTCCAGAGCATGGAGATGGCGCACAGCGGCTCGCTGAGGGACGAGCTGTGCCTCGACTTCCCCTGTGAGTCCCCGGAGAAGGGCTTGGTCCTCGGCGCAGCCTTGGGGCCGACGGAGGATGCTCTGTCCCCGGAGGAGCCGGCCACGGAGGAGGGGGCCGACAGCGAGCTGCTGGGGGCAGACGGCGCGGCCCCCGGTGAGGATGTGTGCGAGGAGCTGGTGACAGGCGCCACCCCAGAGCCGGAGCTGCCCGGCGCGGAGGTCGCGGCGCTGGGCCGCGAGGCGCGCCGCGCGGTGGTGGAGCGGGCGGTGCAGACCGACGTGGTGCCCTACAGCCCGGCCTTCTCCGAGCTCCTCCGGCACGTGCTCCGGCTGCAGGACCCCAGTCCCTCCTCCAGCGCCGCGACCCCCGACGAGGAGTCCGGGGACGACTCGACCGAAAGCTTCCCGGAGCCCATCTCCACCTTCGTGGTGGATTTAACTCCCCGGAATCCAAACTCGGCCATCCTTTTGTCTCCCGTGGAGACCCCGTCCCCCGCGGCGGGTCCCGAGGCGCGTGGGAACCGCCTCATGAGAGAGCTGGATTTTGTGGGCTCGGAGGCGGCGGCAGCGGAAGAGGTGAGGCTGGACGGCCCGGGCCCGCTGGCCCGCGCCGGGGGCATCGCCGGGCGCTACTGGAGCCGCAGCTTCCTGGTGGATCTGCTGGCCGTGGGGGCCCCCGTGGTCCCCACCGTGCTGTGGGCGTTCAGTACTCAGAGGGGGGGCACGGATCCCCTGTACAACATCGGGGCCCTGCTGCGGGGCTGCTGCGTGGTGGCCCTGCACTCGCTCCGCCGCACCACCGAGCACATCAAAACCTAGAGAGACGATGTGGCTTCGGTGGGGTGGGCCCGCCTGCCCCCACCCCGCGTGGCACGGTGCCCAGCGGAGAGGCCATGGGGTCGACCGGTGGCGGGCCCGGCTCTGTCGTTCTTTGCTCCTCGGTATTTGATTTGCACTATATTTAGTTGAAAGCCTGTTCCCTGTTGAAAACCGGAGGTATCTTCAAAGGCATTGGAGGCCTGGTTCCAGTTAATGTCCCACCGGTGTGATAGAGAAAGCATGTTCGTGACCCTGCCCTTGTCGTCCGAGGTACCCGTGCTTATTATCCTAGTGGTTCAGGAAGAGAAAATGCAGAGTTTGCACTTTCAAGACAGCTTCTGTAAGGCTGGCATGTTATCTCCTTGCTTTGCTTTGTGCCGTTTTTCAAAAATGTGTAATTGTTAACAGCATTCCAATGGTCTTGTGCATAGCAGGGGACTGTAACCAAAAATAAAAATGTATTTGTGTACTGGGTTGGAAGAAGTCTTGAATAGCTCTTTAGTGTCTTACTTGGGGTTGATAAGGTTTGAGTGTTTGCAATTTTTTTTTTTAAACTAAATGTAGCTCCAGAGTCTGAAGTGGCTTGTGTGTTTCTAAACCTGGTAATTGATGAAACTGTATGTAAGGTTTACATTGTATTAACTTATTTTTTGCTTACTATATATAGTGTTCTGTTGAAAATCGTTTGTAGCCACACACTTCAGCATGATGAAAATAAAGATTAGTGTTTCCATTGAAATAAATGTTCTACCCTCCTATAAAATAAACTATCTCTGTGATTTTACTTCTGCATATGATAAGACTATATGGATGGCATACCCTTCCAT
Organism: Antilocapra americana; assembly: GCA_007570785.1. Classification (NCBI taxonomy): domain Eukaryota; kingdom Metazoa; phylum Chordata; class Mammalia; order Artiodactyla; family Antilocapridae; genus Antilocapra; species Antilocapra americana. Next base: position 32,049,173 of record ML661885.1, read on the forward strand.
CTTTAACAGTAGGAGCTGTAAAAATGGAATTAAACGATAAAGAGGGAAAAATAATTGTTCAAAAAAGGTGAGGACTTCCCACTCTGTCTTTTAAAAAGCATTATTTCTGGGCTTCCCTGGTGGCTCAGTGGTAAAGAGTCTGCCTGCCAATGCAGGAGCCACAGGTTCGATCCCTGATCTGGGAAGATCCCACATGCCGTGGAGCAGCTAAGTCCGTGTGCCATAACTATTGAGCCTGTGCTCTAGAGCCTGGGAACTGCCAGCTACTGAGCCCAGGCCCCACAACGACCAAAGCTCGAGAGCCCTGGAGTCCCATGCTCTGCAACAAGAGAAGCCACTGCAAGGAGAAGCCCAAGTAATGCAGTGCAACTGTAGAGTAGCCCCTGCTTGCCCCAACCGGAGAAAAGTGTGTGAAGCAATGAAGACCCAGCACAGCCACAAATAGAAATAAAAAGTACAATTAAATGTTTCTGAAGCATTATTTCTGAGTAAAAGTAGCTTTGATTGTTTGCTCTGAAGTTGTCCGTACACTTGTTTGTCCCCATGTTGGATTGGCCACAAGGTGGTTCATGTTTTTTCATAAGATGTAACAGAAGAAACCAGTCAAACTTTTGGTCAACCCTGTACTTATTCGGACATACTGAGTGTTTGGGGGAATTTGGGTTGATTTTGTTTGAAAGCATGCTAGGGGTTCAGAGAGGGAGGAGATAACTGTATCATTTGGTTCCTGCCCTTGGAGTAATAGGGTGAGGGTGGGTGACTGGAAAGGATGAGGTGGTATCAAATCTATATTATTTCAGTTGTTCTTTACACCACCCTTGAGAGGTGGGTATTATTCTATTTTACAGTTAAAGGTGCTGAGCCTTAAAAGAGGTAAATTGCTCAGAGCGTCATCATTCATCTCTAGAAGCCAAGGTTTCAAGTGTGCAAAGCACATGCCTTTTCCACTTCGCACACAAAGGGAAGAGACTGGAGAATATCCTAAGTTTTCATCCAGGAACAATTCTTCCATGGCCCATAATCAGCTTCGTGTGCTAAGTTGCTTCAGCCATGTCTGACTCTTTGCAACCCCATGGACTATTATAGCCCACCAGGCTCCTCTGTCCATGGGATTCTTCAGGCAAGAATACTGGAATGGATTGCCATGCCCTCAGACATACTATATTTTTTGCTGACTATGTCTTGGCTAGTGCCTAAAATATTAGGGATCTGTGTTCTGTTTTATTCACAGATAAACGTCAAAAACTTAGAATGGTAGGTGGCACATCGTAGGGAGTTCTAATCAGAGCTGTTGAATAAATTCATTAAACAAATACTTCTTGGATGCTCTCATCCTAGACACCTTGCTAGGTCTGTTATCAGAAAAGGATTCTGCCCTCAGGGAGCTTACATTCTGTCTGTGAAGGACACAGAATGTGCCATCAGATGAACAAGTTAACTCTGAATAATGGTAAGTGCTTCCAAGGAAATAAGGTGTTTTGACCAAGAGGTTTGGAGGTAAAGGCAAGGAACACATATCTGAAGAAATACCAACAATGTTAGTGTTAATGGATGAAAGAGAGGCAATCAATGAAGATATAGGAGGTAAAATGTTGTAGAAAGAACAGAGGCAAAGTTCCTGAGGCAGAAAAGGGCTTGATATGTTAGAGGGACATCAAGGAGGCCAATGTGTCTAAAGCAGAGTGAGGGGGAAGGAGATGGTTGAGAAGTGGAAGATAAGCTAGTTCATATGGGGCCATGCAAACCATGGGAAAGTTGGTTTGAATTTATTCCCAGAGCAGTGAGAAATATTAACTGACAGTATGCAGGGCAATGATATAATCTGATTTTTCTTCTTTTTTATAAACCCTGTGTCTGCTCTGTGCAGGATGTATGGGAGTAGGAGTGACAGCAGGAAGACCATTGTGATAGTCCAGATGAGTGATGATGACAATTTGGAGGTAGAAGTGGATATAGAGATTAAGTTGAACAATTAAAGCTATATCTTGAAAATAAAACTGATGTGATTTGCTAATAGGTGGATATGGGGAGGAGATGAGATAGGGTTTAAGGAATAGAAACTAAGGATGTCTCACAGGTGTTTGACTTGAGCATCTGGCCCAATAGTGGTGTCATTTACTGAGAATGGAAAAGTTCAAGAGAAATGAGTTTAGAACAATAAATTTGAGATGTCTATTAAATATCTGTGTGGAAATGTCAAGAGAGTAACTGCATGTACAAATGTGAAAATCACAGGAGTCATCAGGACCAGGGTTCTTCAGCGTTCACATACTATGTAAAACCATGGGATGGATGAAATCATACAGGGAGAGTGTAAAGAGAAAAAGAAGGCAGGAAACTGAGTCCCATGGTGCTTCCACATCTAGATAGAGGTAGAGAGGCAGCCCAAAGGCAGGAGGAAAACCTGGTGAAGGCAGGATCCTGAAAACCAAGAGCAGAGAATGGTCAACTGTGTCGAAGTCCTATTAGAAGCTGAGTAGCATGAGAACAGATAAATGTCTGCTGGCTTTGACCACAGAATCTTAGTGACTGTGGAGATCATTTTCTTTGCAAAAATGGGAATTGAAGCCGGATGGGAGTAGGTTGGAGAGTGAATGGAAGAGAGGAAGAATCAATGAATGCAGCTAACTTACTTTGAAGTTTTACTGTGAAGAAGAGGAGGGCTGTGGGTAATAATTATAAGGGGATATGAGTTTCAAGGATTTGTTTTATTTTTTTCAATACCAAGAAGAAATAATGAAGAAACTGATGACTTAGGAGAGAAAGAATTAATTGAAGGAGGGAAGTCCTTGGGAAGTGAGAAGGGATAGGATGGAGCCGTGGAGAGAAGTGGGCTGTCTTGGATAATCCATTTCTTCCGTGGGACACACAAACGCCTCAGGGACACGTGGGGGCTCTCACACAGCACACGCTCAGTAGCAGAGGGACTTGGCAGAAATGAAAGGGAAGCTGTTTCTGGAAGTGAATAATCAGAAGCCTCCCAAAATAATGAACCATGCTGACTCAGGTCCCTTCCTGCAGTCCAGCCCAGACCAACACCTAGATACGGCCATCTTCCTTAAAATCCCTCCCTGTGTTTTATTTTCCGTTGTTGCCAAGTTAAGCATTTTTAAGAAAAATTACAAGCGTGCTTTAGGTATCCACATGTTGCTACAGAAACGGATAGAGCCACATAAACTCAGCACTATGCTTAATCAGTTCAAGAGGGATGGCAGGATGGGCTCTGGTGAAGGAGAATTCTCCATGAACCACAAACGTTTATGTTGATTATCACACTGGAGGCAGCTGATCACAAACAGCAACTTGCTTTGTTGTCTTAATGACCTGTATCTTTTAAAAATGTAAACCAGAAGACTCACAGTTAATTCACTGAAACACTGGACACTGTACAACATGTGTTATACACATGGAAACAAATTTGTGCAAAGGTTAAAACAGGAGAACTTGGAGCGGTTATTGGGGTTATTCCGTTTTTCTTTTTCTCCCCACTTCCTTCCTCCACGTTCTCCTCCTCCTCCTTTTCCAGGGGTTCACTATGTATAGTTTGTGGAAAATTACTGCTTTTATTCAGAACAAAGTCTCTTACAAATGAGTCCCTTGGAGTAAATAAAAGATGGAACACAGCCTGCGTTTCGGAAGTCCAAGGCGTTGGCTGGTTTTGTGGACAGGATCATCTGACCCCATAGAAAGAAGTGCCTCAAAGTTGCTTTCCATAATTTGGGTGCTGTAATGTACAAACAGACAGGAAAATAGAAAAAGGAGAATAATTCTACTCTATTGAACAAACTGCTGTCCCATCAAAGCAAATGTTAAACATTTCCTACAGTTTTGTGTGCAAACATTGCAATTGACAAGAAAAGATTTTTCCCAAAGGGATAGGCTGACCTTTCCAAGTTGACCTTTTCCTGTTCAGAAAGGAGGGGAAAAAATGCACTACACTCAGATGCCAAGCGTTTCTGACATTTGTGGCAGAAGAAAAAGGAAGTCTGTGATTTGTGTTTATCTTAGGCCCTGCCTTAGTAGTGGTTGGGTCTGATAGGTTTTTCACTTAAGGATTTTTCATTTTAAAAGCTTTGGGGTGGTTTCTGACTTCCAATTTGGCTCAGTGAGCTCTTTTACAAAATTCACTTATTCCCAGTTTTGCCAGGCAAAATGTGTACAATGAAGCAATAACCTGGGCCATTAAAAACAGCAGTTTACAGAAATCAAGTCTTGAAAGAATGTCCACAAACTCCCAATGGTCCTGAAAAATCTATTAGAAATCCAAGTAGAATACAACGAGTTTCTATCAGGTAGTTTCCCCACCCTCTTCCCTGGGGGATAATTGCTTTACAATGAACCCAGATCCTATTTTACAGAGTGAAGTCAGGTAGTTATTTTTAAACCACAGGAAGACAGGTTCCACTTTGACCACTGATTCTCCCTCAATCACAATGATTGTGGTAACTAATGGTTATACAATGACTTCAAAGAATTTTAAAATTAAAAAAAGGTTTAAATGCTACTCAAAAGAGTTTGTGTTAAAATACTGGAATATTTCAGCAGTGTTTAAGTTCTGTAAAAGGCATGGCGTGTCTCTCTCAAAATAATTTTTCAACATTAAAAAATCCAATACACAGAACACGTAGAAGCGCAGATCTGGGAACAGGACACCAGGCCTGGAGACCTCCCATTTGCCCCTCTCTCATCTCCTGCAGTGGTTCCAGGGTCACCTCTGAGAACAGTTTGAAAGCCAGTTCACCATATACCAGTTCTTTGAAAACTGCTGGTTCATGTCAGAGATCCTGGTGTTAACTCTCAGTTTGTCGGAAGAGTAAGTACCCTGGATAATGCTGAAGGACTCCATCCTTTGCTGTCCTAAAGAAATGAATGCTCAATGGAGATGTTTTCTGTTCAATGGAGATGTTTTCTAACCATTTCTCACAAAACTTTGTTGGCCACTCTCTGTTGATTTGACTGGGAAGAGGATCTCTCATTCCATCTACAGAGGCCATGGAGGCATCTGGGATTATGGATGTGAAATGATGATGTAAAACCCACAGTCCAGGCTCCCCTGTGTCTGGGTGTGTGTTAGTCACTCAGTCATGTCTGACTGTTTGCGGCCCCATGGACTGTAATCAGCCAGGCTCCTCTGTCCATGGAATTCTCCAGGCGAGAATACTAGAGTGGGTTGCCTTTCCCTTCTCCAGGGGACTTTCCCCACCCAGGGATGGAACCCAGGACTCCTGCATTGCAGGCATATTCTTTACCATCTGAGCCACCAAGGAAGCCCAGGCTCCCCTACTGAATGCTATTCAGGTATCAGAACTTTTCTCCTCGTGGCCACAGAGTTCCTCCCTGTGGCAATCTTACATGACTTACCTTCAGAGATATTTCCACTCTTGTTCCTTGAAAATTATCATTTCTGATCAAAGCTATTTGAATAACTGAAAAATTAAAATTTTGCTAGACCATAGCTTTAATAGACTAGAATACGAAAGCCACTAAAAAAACAGCAATATTTCTCTAATTTGATGGTAAATAATATCCTTCCTCTCCTTTCTTGCAATCAAATAGCTAACAGAGTTTGACGTGGTTTGGTAGCCTCACTTTCTACAGTAAACCACAGGTGCTGGCATTTTAAACTGACATTTAATTTTTCTGAACCAGCATGTTATTTCTGACTTGGTTGTATGGAGAAATTGCAAAATGAAAGCAGTCTTAATTTTCACACTGTGCTTTGCGGTGCTGTCTCTTAGTCATGTACAACTCTTTTTGTGACCCTGTGGACTGTAGCCTGCCAGGCTCCTCTATCCATAGGATTTTCCAGGCAAGATTACTAGAGTGGGTTGCCATACCCTCCTCCAAGGAATCTTCCTGCATCTGTTACGCCTCCTGCATTGGCAGGCAGGTTCTTGTCACTATCACCATTTAAGAACTAGAGAGGAATTCTAAAAGCTCACTCTTTGGCAGCTCATAGTTTCATCAAAAGAGAGGTTTTGGAAATCATAGTCCACTTAGAATGTTGACCTAACCACTAAAAAACCTGCTCTCAAAGTTTACTGTTTTTTTTGTTTTTGTTTTTTTTTAAATTAAGCTGGCACACAATGCCTTTCTAAGCTTTAGTTTCCTTACACATGTAGTGGGGATAATGTTCACCTCCCTGGATTACAAGGAGTCATTCATTGATAGATAAAATTCTTAGGTGGTGCCGAGCACCAAGTAAATGTTCCCTGTTATTATAGTTCAACTTAAAGGTGTGTAAAAATGAACTTAGCTAAGATCAGTCAACTTCCCCACTCTGCCCAGGGAAAGGGCTCAACATCAATGGGTGGTGTAATATATGGGAGGTGTGCACAGGATACCGTGAGGAAGTGTGTGCAGGGGCTCGTAAAGAAGTGTGTATAGGAGCCCACACCACCTACCACTGCTGAGCACCTGTTATGTGTGCATCAGGCACTATACTGAACAGTCTCAGTTAATCCTTAATACCACCACCTCCATCTAAAAGACTTGCAACTGCAGGCACTTTAACACTGCTGCATCTCGACAGCAGCTGGAGGACCCTGAGCAGCTCTCAAAATGGATGTGATCAGAGCAGTAAACAGGCAAAGTCCTTGCAGAAACGGCCATGGAAGTTCCCCGATGGGGAGGACGGAGATGGACTTGGGCGACCACAGACTTTGTCGAGTGTCTCTGTAACACTCCAGCTTGTGATTAACAGCGCCCACAGCAGCTCTGCAAGGGTAGAAACCCGTTGTATGGGGTGGGTGACAAGCAGACTCCTAGAAAAGTGTCTCCTATCCAGCCCTAGGAGATTAAGGCTTCTGGTGAAAAGCACCTGATACTCTCGAAACTTACTCTGGTTACCGAGCAGTCCAGTGGCCGTGACAAACGGGCAATGAGGATGAAAGGTAGAAAGCCAAGTAAACAGAAACTGTTACCAGCTGTTGATATGACCTTGGAGCAGCCTTGGGTGCATTACAGAAAATGGAAGCAAATCACACAAAGGAAAAAAGCTGTCTTTGATATGAGGGGACAGCAACTTAAATTTTAAAAATCTGTGTAAACGGGAAAAACAAGTTACTAGCTACTCAAATAAGCTCTTCATGGACCCACCATCTTCTTTACAGCTTGGCTGTTAGGCACCAGGAGGCCTAGTTTTGGCCTATCTCAGCTTTTGGTGGGGGTTTCTCACGACTAAAATCATTTCCAGCCTTCTGATTTAGAGAGAGTTGTGTGACTCTTCCTTCCTTTTGAACACTTTAGAGAAGCCACTGTAAAGTTTTAAATTTACCTAGTTTCAACATTCCCGTGTCTCAGGAAATAGGGAGGTAGGAGGAGAGGGAGAAAGGCAGTGGAAGGGCTAGCTGGTAAAGCAGGCAGCACACACACATTAATCCACGAAATTTGCTGTTGTATATGGGTGTGGTTCACATCCCTAACACACCGTAACAAATATAATAATGAAACAGCTTGAAATATTGTGAAAATACCAAACTGTAAAAGAAGTGAGCAAAGGCCGTTGGAAAAATGGTGCTGATAAACTTTTTCAGCACAGGGTTGCCACAAGCCTTCAATTCGTTAAAAACACACTATCTGCAAAGCACAATAAAGCAAAGTGTAATAAAACAAGGTACACCTGTGTTGACAAAATTTCAGCTTTTTGGAACAGTTTAGCTGTGGTTAGATTTATCCTATTGTAGCTTGTAGAGTGGTGCTGAAGATCAATCCAGACGCCAGTTTCCATAGCTACCACCTGCTTCCCAAGCACAAACCTTCATCCAGGAATGGTCACTGCCCTGGCAAGTGGATGTCAAAAATGAGGACAGTGAGTATTGACTCAAAGGTGCCACTAAAACAGAACCAGGGTTCAACTAGAGGATGAATCCCGAATTTTTTACTTCTACTAATAAGCTCCTAAAATTGATAGTCCTTTGCTAAAAATAAAGAAACAAAAACAGAAACCATAAATTTAGAAGCTAAAGGAACCAGTTTGCTGCTATAAAGGGCTTATCATATGTCTGACTTCTCTTGGGACAATATACCCAGTTTAACATAGGAATCTAGTTTATACCAACAGAAGTAAAAAAAATACCTCTCATGGAAATTTATTCTTTCCATGAAAAAAATCTCTTCTTCCTAATTAATCATATGGACTGTCATTTCTATCCAGTCTTTACTTCTAAATAAAAATTTAAAAATCAAACAAAAAACAAAACGTTACACATGAAAATCATGATCAAAGCAGACTTCAATACTTGTCCACTCTGGTGAAAAGCAGTAAAAAAGCAATTGCATTAGTGGAAAATTAGCCTTTATGAACCCCCAATTTAGACAAATCACATAGCATTCCCATAATAACTAAAAATAAATAAATACAAAGGACATAATTCATTTATTATTACAAATTTGAGTCTAATTCTATATAATTGGGAGTTCACTAGTAAAAACTCTAATAACCATAACTGAAAATATAGCTTGGGGCTATAACAGGAAGCTTTTTACCAAAGTTAAATTTCAACCAATTTCACTTTGCTGTACATCTGAAATTTACACATTGTAAATCAACAGTACTCCAATAAAAATTTTAAGAAAATAAAAAAAAACAACTGCATCAGTCTAGATGCTTAGGCTAAGAACTTAAGGAGTTTATTGTATAGTTTGTGATTTTACTATGAAATATCACTTTAATTCCAATGAATTAGCAGTATTTGGCCTGTATTTATGACATTTAAAAAACTCACAAAGTTTTAATTTTGGGCAGCAACTTTTAAGAAAGTAAAAATCTTAAATTCCAAAGCCAAAGGTCAGGTTGAATGTATTTTAATTGGGGAGACAAAATTAATGAGATTTTAAACTATCAAATTTACATTTTTCCCTCCCTATGAACACAGTCTATATCTATTTCCTGAAAACTATTTTGGAGCTTATCAACATCCAAAAATAGAAGTATTATTATTCCTATCTTGGTTTAATAAATCAATGTTACCTTAGTCAACAACACAGGTAACTTGCATTATATCATATTATACAAAACTGATACAGAAATTATCTAAAAGCTTTGAAACAGTAGAACTGAAGGCTTTATGCATTTGCAAATTAATGGCTTTTGGCAGAGAGGAGCTAAGGTACTTAAAGATACCATAACATCTTAAAATCTACAATGACAGGGAAAAACTACAAATACTAGCTTTTAAAACTCACAAATTATAATAATGTAAAACAAATTTGCCATTTTAACTGATTTTCAATGTTTATACATGCAATATAAATTACAAATAAGTAAAACATTACAACACCATCTAAAAGAAAACAATGATGTATAAAATGTTTGTGATAAATAAAATTATTGCATTTAATGTCATTTTCTTGAAAACTGAAATGACCAGATGCCTTAATGAATGCCAGTTCAAGTCAGAGCAAATATATGCCAACACCAGCTTCTGACAACAGAAATAAGAAGTTAAAGCCCTGCAAGTCTGTCTGATTTAGGCTGGGTAATCAGGGAAACAAACGAATATTTAAAATTATTTATTTTAACATTATACACATTGAAGGAAAGCACTATAGACAGCAGAATTCTTTCCCATCATCGAATTATTTACACCCATTGAATTAGCTAGAAACACCAGCTTGAAGAGGTACTGATATATTCCATTTGTAATAATTTCTCTACAACAAACAACTGTCTTACACTCGGAACACGCTGAAGAAAATATCGTCTCGTCAGTCTTCTTTGTTCTCTGAGTCTCAGTCACTAAGAAAGGGGACTTTGAGAGGATCCTGGTGTCCTGGCTGGCTGATGAATGCATTAAAATCAAGCAGGGTATTTGTATTCTGAAAATACTCTTGGTTTCATACAAATGCTGCTTGGGTTGTAGAGCTCGCATTTTTCCCACTGGCACTATGACATCTGAAGAACATTTGTTATGAAAGTTTCACACCAATTTTATTTTGTTCCTTCTTCATTAGCCGCTGGGCTTCCTTTTCCATTTTCTTCCTTTGTTGTTCTGCTGCTCTCTTTTCTCTGTCTGCTATCTTCTGCTGCCTGAAAAGAAGCATATTTTCACTTTTAGAGAACACTACACAGGTAAAAAGGCAAATAAGGCCCAGAAAGAAACAGCACTTTCCTTCTACTATCATCAAATGTAAGTTTAGAAAGTCTTCATTCTTCTCACTGCTTTGAAAATTTCAAGGATTTTCAAAATGGTACTTCTTTTAATCCTTAGAACATGACTTACAAAATATAAAAGGTATTATCTCTGTTTTAAGAATAACTAAAATGGGGCATTCAGGCTAAGCAAAATGGCCAGTCATAAGACTAAGAACCTTTATCTCCTGACTCCTTTTCTTCAGATTATTTTCACTAAAACACTATTTCCATCGGACCACATCTCCTTTTGAGAAAAGCCTGATATTTAGGATTAAATATCCTGTTATGATAATAGTTAGCTATTGTCAGCGGAAGGATATCAAGAACATAGATGTACAGAGCACAATGCAAAAAGAAACTGCAAAGACATACCTTCCAAGTAGAAGCTAGAAGTTTAAGTATTAAAATTTAACTAGCTTTACTAATGAAGAGCTTCCCTCATAGCTCAGTTGGTAAAGAATCTGCCTGCAATGCAGGAAACCCCGGTTCAATTCCTGGGTCGGGAAGATCTGCTGAGAAGGGATAGACTACCCACTCCAGTATTCTTGGGCTTCCCTTGTGGCTCAGCTGGTAAAGAATCTGCCTGGAATGAGGGAGACCTGGGTTTGATCCCTGGGTTGGGGGGAGATCCCCTGGAGAAGGAAAAGGCAACTAACTCCATTATTCTGACCTAGAGTCTGCCATGGACTGTATTGGCCATGGGGTTGCAAAAAGTTGGACACGACTGAGTGACTTTCACTTTACTTCACTTCACTAATGAAGGGACAGAATGGTGGAAATTTAATAATTACACTTTATGAAATGTCTTCCCCCAGCCCTTCCCTAACTCCAGTGATACAGAACCACTAAACACTGCTATCTTTATTGATTGTTTTTAATTGAACTACAGTTGATTTACACTGTTCTGTTAATTTCTACTGTTCAGCAAAGTGACTTAGTTACACATACACACACACATATATATATGTTCCTTTTACTATTCCTTTTCATTATGGTTTATCACAGGATGCTGAATGTAGTCTGTGTGTTATGCAGTAGGACCTTATGGTTTACCCATTCTATCTATAACAGTTTCCATCTGCTGACCCCAAACTCCTGATCCACTCCCCCACCTCCTGCCCCACCCCAGCACCACAAGTCTGTGTGGTCTTTGTGTCTGTGAGTCTGTTTCTACTTTGTAGATGGGTTCATTTGTGTCATATTTTATTTATTTTTTAAATTATTTTTTGATGTGCACCACTTTTAAAGTCTTTACTGAATTTGTTACAACATTGCTTGTTTTGAGTTTCGGTTTTTTGGCCACATTGAACCGCATCCCTACACAGGAAGGCAAAGTATTAACCTTGGGACCACCAGGGAAGTCCCTGTGCCATACTTTAGATTCCACATACAAGTGCTCTATCTTTACTGACTGACTTGTATGGGAAGTGGGGATAATAGTAGGGTAATGCAATAGAAAGGAGAACAGAAGTTGGTCCTGGATCTGAAGGCTTAGGGTCTGAGAAAGTTAGTCAAGAAGCATGGAAGGCTGAGGAAGGAAGCTATAGGGCACAGGTGGGCACAGGACAGGCAACACTGGGTTATATATAGAAAAATCTAGTGTGGATTACCCATACAGGGGATAACTCAAAGCTGGCTGTAGTGAGTGAAAAGTATATATAGAATTCTCAATCATACTTATAAATAGGAGTAAGCAGAGGTATGGATGACCAAAATTCAACAAAGTAGAGAGACTTATTTTTTTGGCAACATTTTGACCATCATCACTAACTAATTAAGATTTCAAAAGAATAATTTTAAAAATTCTACTTTTCATTATGTCTGTTCACTTTCAAGAAAAATTGATAATACAGACTAAAAACATCAAAATGTCAGTGGCAGAAAAAAGAAAAAGAATTATAAAAGGCTTGCTAGGTTACAAATAAGATAATCCAGCTCTGATCTAGTTACCAGTCGAAATATAAGCATCAACAATTAATCTTCCTGGTACCAGAGGCAACTTGGACATTACTGCTGACAAAATATATTTTTCTTGTCCAGATACATGTCTGGAATGACTAAAGTACCAGAATCTTTTTCCTTAATCATAATGATCATAGTACTGGTAGTATTTAAAGTAGCAATGGGAAACAGGCTAGGTTAGAAGCCATGGATTATGGATACATTTTTAAAATTCTCAGTGTTCTCCTGGGGGTAGTAACAACATATGGAAGCCTGCAGGTGTCTTTGGCTCTACTTATACAAGAAGCATGTCTATTACTGACTAATAGTCTCCACCTCCCAAGCTGTCCTTTAAAACTCATGGAGTTTGCAGGGTTTTTTGTCTTGTTTTGTTCAGGGTGCAAGATGACAGGGTGAAAGAGAGATGGTTTTTATACTGTGAATGTTCAGCTATAATCAGTGAACTCATAAACTCCACAGTGCTGTCATTAAGATGATTGGATTCAAAATGAATAGCCCCTTCCTTTATCCTTGTGGTTGATAAACCAATCATTGCTAAAATCCCAATTCCAAAATGTTCTAAAAACACTCAGGCTTCTATGATATATCCAAAAGAAAGAGAGTTTTACAAAGTGACATCTTTTTTGACAATTTGTGGAACATAAATATTGCTGTTTACAATTCTAAAACTGTCCCCTTTATACTGAATGATTTCAAACAGAAACTAAATATTTAAAACTCTCACACCTTTACTGACTTTTATAAGGTGACCTCCTTCTGTTTAAAAAAAAAAATACCGACAAGACCAAAAAAAAGTCAGTCTTAACTCACAGTTATTTAACTGCACCCTCTGCTGGCTACTCAAGGTAATTACAATTTATTGAAAGGAAAAGACAAAAATGAAATCAGTTGTTTTAAGATGGGTCAGATAAGGGTAATTCATTTTCTATCCCAATTATAAAAACCATATTTGAAGAAAACATACTTCTATATTTTACTTTATCATCTTTAAAATGCAAAAGTAATTCAGATACATTTACATAGAGTTTTCATCAGTGATAACAGTCATAAACTCTCAAGGTAAATTTTCTTTTTACTCTTTGATCTAATGTGGTAGTATCAAGAATTACGTTTACTGTTCACAAAAACAAAGAAACAAGAACATAACCAACAAAATCAAACTTGTAAACCTCCAGAAAAAGTATCTTCTGTAGAGCAGGCAGTAAGTATTATGACTTATGTTATTGACCTCAGGGCTTTCAAGTATTTCAGGTGAAATACACATACAAATGTAGAGTGCAACACAAATTATTTTCAAATAGCAGTGCTGGGGACTTCCCTCGTGGTCCAGTGGTTAAGAATCCACCTGCCAATGTAGGAGACTTGGGTTTGATCCTGGGTTGGGAAGATCCCCTGGAGAAATGGCAACATACTCCGGTGTTCTTGCCTGGGAAATCTCATGGACAGAGGAGCTTGACAGGCAGGCTACAGTCCTCGGGATCGCAAAGAGCTGGAGACAACTTGGTGACTGAGCACACACGCACAGGGAGCTAAGATCCCACATGCCACGGAGCAACTAAACCCGAGGGCTGCAACAGGGCCCAACCACTGCAAGGAGAGATCGCGCATGCAGCAGCCAAGACCGGACACAAGCAGAAAAACACAGCGGCGCTCGTCACTATTATATTGGAATGAGCAGTGCTGGGCTACGCTAGACCACGGGGAAACAAAACTAAAGGTATAATTTCTGATCTAGAGAAAATATTAATATATCATCATGACATACATTTCACAGCAGGACATTTCAAGAGATATATTTTATAGGGAATGAAGTATGAAGCATGAAGTACAATATGTTGTATGTATGTAGACAATCTCCTTCATTAGTAAATTATTCTTTTGTATCTATAATGTTTTAAATCGTTGGTTTCTGTGAGGTTTTAATCATATAAAATAGCACATGTAGTCTGAAACACACAAAAACTATCCCAGATTATCTAAGGCTCAAATGAGAAGGAAGAAAAATATAACATTTGACAGAAGATACTTTCTTGACCTTAAATGTAACATGATCAAAACCAGTTCTACTCCTGTGGCAGTGTAAAGATTACTCAAATACCTCAGAACTTCTTCAGCTTGCCAGGCCGCATCTTCTTCTTCTTCCCAAGCATTGGTGTTTTCCTGCCAGGTATCTAAGTCACCTAATTCAGGCTACAATAAAACAAAATAAAATAAAATTACAACAGTCAAGAGCTATCCTTGGTGGCTTACACAGTAAAGAGTCTATCTGCAGTCTGCAGTGTAGGAGACCTGGGTTCAGTCCCTGGGTCAGGAAGATCTCCTGCAAAAGGAAGTGGCAACCCATTCCAGTATTCTTGCCTGGAGAATCCCACAGACAGAAGAGCCTGGCGAGCCCCAGTCCGTGGGGTCACAAAGAGTCAGACACAACTGAGCAACTAACTTCGCTCCATCCTTTTCCCACTCAGTGGTCAAGAAGACTATATATTTTAAAGCATATCTCAGACCTCATCACTGCCCTGTGTCTTCTCCACTTTCTTATCACATCCTCTACAGGTTCAAATGACTGCCCCTGGTGTGCCTGGAACTAAGGGGTTTCCTGAGACGCGTGACCTTCCACATGCAAGTCTTAGCAAGTCCAGCTTTCTTCCTATTTCATGTTTTAAAGGATATTCCTTTAATATACTAACTTTTCCTTTAGTTTCCTAACTTGACTTTTTCCTAACTTTTCCTTTACTTTCTCCTACTTTAGTTTGGAAAAAATAAGAATAGGACATTTCTTCTGTTTCTCTCTCTCTTGAATAATAAGGATGAGTAAGTGGGGGAAAGAGAAGAGAGAGGCTGACCCCACACTGGATTAGAGATGCTTGACTGGACTACTCTTATGCTGGGGAGGTGAAATGGAAGAACCTACGTTTCCAATCTAGTACAGTCATCTCCCTTTAAGCACAAGTAAGTTTTTAGACTTTTCAACAGCACTTATTGTCTGGGTCCCAGGCAACAGTCACAAGTCAGGAAAAATTTACCCTTTATTGGAGTACTTTTGTATTGTGCTTCCTTTTGCCTGTCTTACCGTCTTACCTGATACCATCAGGCTGGCCACACTACCTTCCACTATTCCCCAGGCCAGGTCTCTAGGTTCACTTTTTACTTCCACAAACCAATGAAAATGCTCATTCTGGAATGTTTAGTTAATGATGAAATAATTAAATGCATAAGATAACTGCATAAAATAAGCTGGGGATGGGTTTGGACAGTGATGTGTCTTAAAAATTTCAAAGCTGAATCTGATGGTTTCCAAGATTGAAAACATATACCTTCTTCATTACTTTTGTCCTTAAAAGTGTTATATTTAAGTCAAATCCATTTTAAGTTAAACCACACTTTAAATGTACATACAAGTCTTTAACTTAACAATTCATAATTTACTTAAAAATAAGCTGCTATTAAGGTTAAACTTTAGTGGTAGTCTCTTTAAAGGTCATATTTTTATATTTTCACATTTTGTCTCCATCTTTTATGTGTGCAATGGACTCTGATCTTAGTATCTGATGTAATTTAGAGTCTCATAAAAGGACAGGACTGGCAACTGCTCTTGATCTGCTAAACCAGTTTCAAAGTCATACAAATACTATGTTCAAGTCATTTTAATTTTTTTCTTTTTCCTTAAAGAAAACAGAAATGAAAAAAAAAAGCTCTTGCCTAGATACCATTAACATACTTACAGATTGATGAATGAAAGGCATATCTTGTGTAGCCGCTAGTCTACTAGAGAAGCCTGTGCTACCATCTGGGATGCCAAAATTTAATGGTTCTCGCTTCTTAATGATGATCTGAAAGATTAATTGAAATAGAATTAGGGAAACATTTTATACACCACTCTATAAAAAGAGACAAATGAATTAACTGACCAAAGCATTTTATAATTATTCAAAATATGTTCTACCTTTCTTTCCTGTTCTATACTTTCTTAAAGCATATTCTCTGGTAGAATAGGGTACACTGTCTTACCAAAAGTAAAACCAATTCTCTAAGCATGTGGCTATCTATGAAAAGATTAATTCTTTCAAGCCAGCAATATTAGCTTTGTACCTTAAAAGTACTTTCATTCTAATTTATTAAGGTATTACTTATAATATACTAAGTTCCTATTAAGAGAAGCAACAGACTTTCAAAACAAAAAGCATTCATCTACTAAGAAATTCACTTAAAACTCCTTGAAAAATATACAACTTCATGCTTTTCAGCACTGAGACATTTGGACAATTCAATAAAAACAACTATAATTATAGGAAGTCAATGTTATCAGCCTTGAACATCTAAAAATAAATGTATAGCTGAAACTGATGGAAGGTAGAAGAGGGTGAAATCCTATTAGAGAACTGCAGAATAAACAGTGTCCTCATTTTATGTAATATATTCATAAGAAATATTTTCTTTGTTTGATTGAATAAGACATGGCACTTGAGGTAATTTTTTTTGTTTCTTTGGAAACAGCAGGATGACTGATGAAGTAGACTGGAATAACAGTATTACATTATTTGAAATGGTATGAAATAAGGGTGGTATGAAATAAACCCTCATTTACCACAGTGTGAAGTTGGTAGACAATACTTGTGACTGGCCTAGGAACAGCAAGATAAGAATACTGTATACAGATAAACAGAAAAAGGTTTGAGTGGCTGCTTCTAGTAGAACTGGTTTGAAAAATGATGGGGCAGAAGTCTATTGCTTTTCATTATAAGCTCCTCCGTACTCTTTAATTTAAAAGTAACTTTTAAATGTACATGTACTATTTTGATAAAAAGAAAGAAAACTGCTTAGCCATTGTTCTTTTTCTAATAATTTCCTGCATATTGAAGTGACTGTCCACATTCAATTCAAAAGGGATAAAATAAAGTGTGAATGAATATGCAAACCCACCACAAACTCTAAGTTCTCAGAGCCCTGCATCAGTTTGATAATATTATAAACAATGGATACTATCAGTATTATCGGTGTGTAGATACCACTATACTATGAATTCTTTTAAGGCTAGAACTGTATCTTATTCAGTTTAGTCTCCACAGCTGAGACTGGAGTCTAGAATCGGACATACAGGAAGATTTCTATGAACGCATAGATATAATTTTAAAATTTTAAAATTTTTTAAAATTGTGGGGGTACAATTTACCACATCTATGGCCAGCTCACTTGAGTATATAAACTTCTCTAACATGACAGAAAACACAATTGATAGTTGGAAATAGGCTTTCTATCAAATACTAAATATACTGTCTAGTTTTAATTATAGGAATATGAAGAGCAGTTTAATAGTTAAATTTCCAAGAGCACACATCTTTAACGTACCTTCTGGGTTTTCCTTATAGTTGGTGTCATGTCCTTAAAATAGTCAGGTTCCAGCTGTTCTAATGCATTTTGTTGTGTTGCCACATTCCCATTCCCTCCTTCTACCTTGACACTAGTGGGTGCATCCTCATCCCAGGAAGTCCACTCTTCCACATCTGTCTAAATTTAAATGATCAGCATTGTCGGCAAACAATGCATCATTCATTACAAAAATGAGCTTTCTAACACAGTGGTTTTTTCAAAATTTTTTGACCAGTGGGAAAATATACATTTTATGCCCGATAGCAAAACTAGATCAAAAGAAACACTCTGTGAGTTATACATTCTATTCCAACCATTAAAATAAAAACAACCAAACATAGCAAAAGAAAATGCTTTGAAAACTGAACTGACGTTAGAACTACAGCCCACAGAAATAGGACTGGAACTTGCAATCCATCCCTAACTAGGTTTATTGCCTGATAAAATAATAAATAACATTCTTTATAGGATTTAAATAAGACAGAGTCCCAAACATAATATTCAAAAAAAAATCCATGAAATAACTTGAAATTATTCAGCAAACAAGGAATCCACAAATCTCAATTTGAATGGAAAAAGTTAAGCGACAGACACCAACCCCAAGATGATACAGATGATGGAATTATCTAAGGCTTTAATTATGTTATTGCAAAAATGCTCCAGTAAGCAACAGCAAACACTCTTAAAACCAATGAAAAAAACAGAAAATCTCAGTAGATAAATAGAAAACAAAGAATAAAATTAAAATTTTAGAATAAAGAAATTTAACAATAAAACAATAAAAATCCTGACCGTGACTACCAAATTAATTTCATGATATATTAATGGTTTGCAATCCAGTTTGAAAAATGTGGCTCCAAAATACTTATTCAGTGTACAAAAAGTTTTACCTGTTTGGGAACTGATGAATAATCAACTGTAGTTGGCAAAGTTATTTGGTCTCCACTTAATTTCCGTCCTCTACCAGATCTAAAACAAAAATATGAAATAATTTATTTCAAGAAACCACCAAAACAAGCATAGGTAAAAGCAGTACAGATAGTAACTTGAGACTTATCGAGAAGGTCTTTTGCAGCTTTGAATTATTTATTTTAATAATTAACAATTGTTTGTTAATAAATGAAAAGAAAAGCATATATCAGATATCTTTTCAATGTTTTTAAATACTGGACCAGAATATCATACTGCTTTTTGGCTTAGGATTCAGAATTAGAGTCAAACTCAGGAGGACTATAAAGCCAAAACAAAATCCGAAACTGGTTTCAAATCACACTCCTGAGCTCTGTGAGTTCTGTAGGTAATGCTCTGGGATACCTATGTTGTTTTAACCAGGGTGGCCTGGCTTTTGTTTCTTTTACATAGTTGATTTCTTATTCAGATTACTATTAAACTATTAAAAAGTTTGAAAATCACTGGGTTGAATTGTAAACTGTACCCAGTAACTTTTAAGGATTAGTGAAGTACTACACTAAACAAGATAGGTATTGTCATAGAGTTGTTAAGAGCCTGGGCTATGAAATCTGTGTAAACCATGGTTTTCAATGTTACGTCTATTAATTATGAATCTAGTTAGAATTACCTATGCCTGAGCCTCAGTATCCTCACCTGTAAAAGGCAGGTATTCAAACCGACCTTTGCAAGGTTGTTATGAAGATTTAACTGACATATTTAAAATAGTTAGATACGAGACTGTGCCTGCTTTTTAATGACATTAAAAAATGATAGCTATTATAAATGATTAGTCACTTGTTTCATGTCAAATAATCTATGAAACACCTGCTTAGAGCTGGTCGGTAAAGTCAACTAAGTTTAGAAATCCTAATTTATTTGTTTAAAGGATGAATAAAAAAATATTATAGTCTACTTCCTAAATTTATGATGTAAACATGTATTTTTAGAGCACATGATCTAAGTTCCTTCTGACAATTAAGAAAAGCTTACTCTAACAAAGGGTCAGTTTTCTTTAAAATTGAACATACAATCAATCCTAAATATGCTTATACTGACAAGAGAAATTTATAGTGATAACACGTGTATGTGTCCAGTTGTGTCTGACTCTTTGTGTCTCAATGGACTGTAGCTCACCAGGCTCCTCTGTCCATGGAATTTTCCAGGCAAGAATAATGGAACAGGTTGCCATTTCCTACTCCAGGGATCTTCCCTACCCTGGGATGGAACCCACATCTCCTGCACTGCAGGTGGATTCTTAACTGCTGAGATACCAGGGAAACTCATATAGATGATAGAAATTTGTAGTATCTTATACTAAATGTAACCTATATTCAACAAAAATTTTTGGAAATAACAGGTGCAAAGAGAAAAACACCTAGAACTTTTCACCACAGTTAAAACAACTTACTCCTTTCAACCTCTAGTCTCCTGGCATTAATACCCATTCTCATCCTGCTTTAACCTAGTTATTTTCTGGTCATGCTACTTCTAACAATAAATTCTATCCCACTTAATCCTCAGAGTTTTAGTAGTTATAAAATGGCCTTTTAGTCAGAGAATACATTCCCTAGCCTCCCTTGCAGCTAGATGCCTAAGCTCTGGACAGTAGGCTGTAAACAGAATTATGTGTACTTTCTAAATCATATCCACTAAAAAAGAGAGCTGACTACCCTCCATTTCCTCTTTTACTCTATCCAACTCTTACTGTGTAGGTACCTTTTTTTCACAGTACTCTAGGCCAAAAGAAATATTTAACAGTTCCACTGATTAAGTACATAGGCCCAAACAATACTTATGTATGTTAGTAGCCATTAGAAAAAAACACATATAAAAGAAAAAATATTTTGATTTCATTCTTTAATAACTACAATTACTTACTAATAGAATGTGTGTGCCTGTTGGATACTGTACAGCTTCTCAAGCCTTGGAATCAGACTGGATCCTGTCAGTTACATTTTCTGTTCCATGTTAATTCTGGTTTAGCGCTTGCTCTTAATTACAACCTAAAACCCTAGCTTTGTAAAGATAGGTCACCCCAAATACAAGTAAAGAAAAGCTTATCTCAAATATTCAAGAACATCATCAAAAGTAATACTGCAGGACCTAATGTTGCAAACGTGAACTACCTTGAGCTAACAGATTGTACAGTGTTCAATAGACATTATCACATTCAGTGTGTTGTGTTAGAAATTTAGAGTATCCTATAGTACCCTGTGAGTGTAATGCAAGCCCTGAAGTGCCCTGGCATTCCATTCAGGAACTCACTCTCTTGGGTACAGCAGAATAACAAAATAGAAGGAATTTAAGTCTCTGAATGACTTACTGAAGACGAAGGACTTACCTAGCCTGGATTCCCTGTACATTCTGGAATATTATTTAAGAGACCAAAAAAAAAAAGAAAATCTATTTTCTTTGGGGTTTTTCTATTAAACGTTTCTTTTTCCAATATAAACATAACATCATAATGTACTATGTAAAGAAATACCTATGCCTAATTTCACCTAAACATCTTAAAAATATCCTGATAATAAAACAATTATGTACATAAAAACTTTGTGATGATTATAATATGAAAGTTGGTTTGCTTATCTCTGAATTTCTACAGTACAGAATACTATTTTAATGGAAGATGTAAGAATCTGATGAAAAGACCTGAACCTCTACTTGCTAGATCTGAAAAAACGTATAAAAATCTGAGAAAATATAAAAACAATACTAGAGATTAACGCATGAATACTGCAATCAAGATACTTAGCCTAAATATAATATATCCTGGCTTTCTGAAGTTATGAAGGTATCCAAAATTAGTAAGAAGGTAACCAGATCAATCTGAACATAAAATTTCTTTACCTGCATATTAATCTCTTTAGGAATGACAATACTGTTGCTAGGCAGGTACAAACTTTAAATAACCGAAACTGTGTGATAGCCATGATGGAAACCAAAACCTGTGGAAAAAAGCACAAAAATATAAATGCATTAAGGTGATTTCATAAGCTATATTTATGTTCTGAAGTCAACCTGAAAAGTCCCATTTTGAACTGGCAGCACAAATAAAACATAGTAAATTTAAAAATTAAAATATAGATCATATTGACAAGAAAGTTCTGAAGAGTTTTCAACAGTTGAGAGGAAAAAAATGTTCAAAATATTCTTAGAGTGGTTTTCTAAGTTGTACTTAAATATCTATTTACAATTTATTTATAATTTGTTTTCTAGTAAAAAATCAAAGAGTATGAAACAGTATGTACTGAGTTTTCCTTATCTTTTGAAATTTGAATCATATGAACAGAGTAATACTATTCAAAATATTTTTAAACTTTTAACTTCTAGATATATTTCATTACACTCATTTTATAGATGAGGAAATTAAGACAGGTCAAATAACTTAAAAAGCACACAGTTAACAAGTTGGAACTACAGAGATCATCTGGTCTAGTGGCTCACACATATTTAAAGAAATACTGAAAAATGGGCCCACTCCCAGCAAATCTGTTAAATCATGTTCTCTGAGTGGCAAAATCCAGTAACAGCCAAAAAGCCAACAAAGCAGATAAAAAGATACTCAACAGAAAAGCAAAAGAAGGTTAAAATATTTCAAGGTCAGAGAATAGATTTTTTAGGGAAAATACTATTAGCAAGCATAAAAATGCTCATTTCATAATGATAAAGGGGTCAGTTAATCAAAAGTACATAACAATCCAAAACATATGTCCCTAACAACAAATTATGCCAATATCAGAAAAGAGAGGTGACATTACCAGAGTCTGCAAATATGAAGAGGATATTGAGAAAATATAACTTTATTCCTATACTTGACAAGATGAAATGGACAAATTCCTTGAAAGAAACAGGTTATGAAAACATAGCAAGAAGAAACAGGTAACTTGAAAATCTCTAAATTTATTAAAGATATTGAATTTATAGTTAAAAATCCCCTAAGCCCAGACGGCTTCATTAGTGAATTCTATCAAATACTTAAGAAGTAGTGCCAATTCTATACAAACTGCCAGAAAACTGAAGGGAAGGGATTATTTATTAACTCACTCTTTGAGGCTAGCATTACACTGATTCTAATCTAGACCAAAAACATCACCAGAAAAGAAAACTGGATACCAATATCTTATGAACACAGACACAAAACTCCTGAAAAACTCACAACCAATGAGAAATAGAAGGGAACTTTCTCAATCTGACCAAGGACATCTATGAAAAGTATATGGTAATCTGTCTGACTCTTTGCAACCCCATGAATCGCAGCACGCCAGGCCTCCCTGTCCATCACCAACTCCCGGAGTTCACCAAAACCCATGTCCATCGCGTCAGTGATGCCATTCAGCCATCTCATCCTCTGTCGTCCCCTTCTCCTCCTTCCCCCAATCCTTCCCAGCATCAGCATCTTTTCTAATGAGTTAACTCTTCACATGAGGTGGCCAAAGTAT
This sequence comes from Antilocapra americana, assembly GCA_007570785.1. Taxonomy (NCBI): domain Eukaryota; kingdom Metazoa; phylum Chordata; class Mammalia; order Artiodactyla; family Antilocapridae; genus Antilocapra; species Antilocapra americana. Next base: position 32,072,030 of record ML661885.1, read on the forward strand.
TGGAGTTTCAGCTTCAGCATTGGTCCTTCCAATGAACACCCAGGACTGATCTCCTTTGGGATGGACTGGTTGGATCTTCTTGTAGTCCAAGGGACCCTTAAGAGTCTTCTCCAATACCACAGTTCAAAAGCATCAATTCTTCAGTGCTCAGCTTTCTTCACCATTCAACTCTCACATCCATATACGACTACTGGAAAAACCATAGCCTTGATGAGACGGATCTTTGTTGGCAAAGTAATGTCTCTGCTTTCCAATATGCTATCCAGATTGGTCATAACTTTCCTTCCAAGGAGTAAGCGTCTTTTAATTTCATGGCTGCAATCACCATCTACAGTGATTTTGGAGCCCCCCAAAATAAAGTCTGACACTGTTTCCACTGTTTCCCCATCTATTTTCCATGAAGTGATGGGACCAGATGCCAATGGTCATCACCCTGCCATAAATATTGCTACATGTCATTGTTCAGTATGTATTTGTCAATGTGAATGACTAATGGTGGCTACAAATAAGATCTATAAAGTTTTGTTTCAACAGTAAATCATCAAATGGGACTATTACTGACACCAAAACAGAATTCTCTCGCTAGCAATTAAAAATATCTTCATTTTATGGAAAATTTGCTTTTATGATTAATAACAGAGAAAAACTAATATTCATTGACCAGCTACTATGTGCCAAACACATAGGTATTCTCTCAACCCACAAAGCCATTTTATGAGATAGATATTATTATTCTCTTTTCATAGAATTAAAGCACAAAGAGTAAGCTCATGTTTTCACACCCAATGATCTAGATTCAAATCTAGGTCTATTTAATTCAAAAACCAAGAATACCTCACTAACAATAAGCTATCTTAGCAATTCAATGAAGGTATTATAATTCTCAACATAAATTTTCTAACCATCTGCAACTGAAATGCAGGGAAACACAATCAAGTTAAACCATCAAGCAACATTTTTGTTTGTATCAATTACACTGATTTGAAGGCAGGAATATTCTTTGGGACTCGTGTTTACTTACTTACTACTATCCTGGGTGATGGGAAATACTACTGACCTAGTACACAGAAATGCTGTGTTTGCTGTTCAACTGTCAAAAGCTAGGGACAATGCAAGGGACTAGGAAGGCAGAGCCCCATCAGTCTTGCTCAGTTTGGTTATTTCTAGGTCTTAGCTAATGTCAAGCACATGGTAGGTATTCAAATATTTGTTGAATGAAGGGAAATTATCATTCCTTGAGCACTCTATATAGTTTGAGACGATCTATTTTGTTTTTAGAGCCCCACGGGAATCCTAAGGGCAAAGGAGGTGAATTTCACTATTCCCATTTAACAGATAAGGCTCAATTACTAGTGAAACTCACACTCACTCAACCAAAAGTTAAAGAGACTGACCCCAAAGCCAAGGTTCTTCCTTCACCACATCCCATTAAGAGGCTTCTTTGACACTCAATGCCCCAGTTTACTTTTGAAATGCTCTAGATCACCAATCTGAGAAGTACACATCTTAGGCTACCCGCATTTTGACTGCCTCAAAATACTTACTAGGACTGAGAAATGTTAATACAATTTTAAATTAAGATGTTCTTAAAAATTACTACAAAAATACAAAAAACCTGAGATAAAGCCAAAATAAGCATCAAGACCTTCAGGGCTTATGGACAAATAATCTCTCTAGGGAATCAATAGCAATGACAGCTTGGCTATGTCAAGTGAAAAAGATTCACCTACAATTTTAAAAAAGAATGCTGCATTAGAATCTGAAAGATTAAATGTACCTTTCCTCCCTGTAATTGCATGTAAACTGCTTTTCTGTAGAGTCACTATATCATACTATATCATAAATCGTTAAATAAGCCAAGCCAAAATCTATGTTGGTACACACTAAACAAGTCATTAATTCTGAATTTCTAAAACGATAGTTTTGAACTTTGTTAATACCAAAATTTGAAACTCCATATGATCTACTACAGTACACAAGTCCTCAAATTAAGTTTGTAACTCTCTAAAGTAGGTTACGGTATATCGCAAGGCTCCAAAAATAAAACCACCTGACCTCACTCAAATCTGAAAAACCAAAGTTCAGCGACGGCAAGAGAAAGGGAACAAGAAGTAGAATGTGAGAGCAGGTGGTGAAGTTCCACACCAGACCGCCTCTGGCAACTCAAAGCCAGCCCCTCAAACACCACTGAGGCTCTTACAAAGGCAAAGTCTCCTGAAAGGCTCAAAAGGAACGAGTTTTAAAACGAAAATGCTTTAACTTCAGATTACCCACCTGAAAAAAAAAAAAAAAAGAAATCATACCCACTGTACAGATGCAAAAATCGACAGAAGCGTTTTCAGGTTACAGAACCCGACGCCATACGTACGGCGTTCGGTGAAACGCCCTCAAGTGCTCCAAGTGGGTGCCCCGTGGGCTGGGATTTGGATTTTGGAAAAATCTGCCTGGGAAGGAGCAAGGCCTGGAGAGGAAGGGTAGGAAGAAGGGGCACATTTCCCCTTGGGGGGCAGAGCTGGGGAGATGGGAGACTCTGGGCCGGGGCCCCGCCAGCCGGGCTCCCACGCGGGAGACGCAAGGTGAGGGGCGCTGGACCGGGAGCCCGCTCCGGGTCGCAGGTCCCTCACCCCAGAGGTCACCCTGACCCGGAAACACTATCCTAGAGTGGCAGTCGGCCTGGGCTGGGGGGAAGACCGGGTGAAAGAAAAGGAAGGTGGGAGGGCGGGAAGTGCGGGGCAGAGCGGAGAGCTCACCCGAGAAGAGCAGAGGACAACCCCGCCCCCGCCCCCAGACCCGGGGCCCCGACCCGGATGGGGGTGGGGAGGGAAGCCCCTCGAGGGCGCGCGAGCCGCACACACTCACCTGCCCCTCCCCCGCCCCGCCCGCCCGGCAGAGGCTCCGAGCTGCCGCGAGCCGCGCGCGCACACAGGGCGCGCGCACGCGCGCTGCCGGCCGCGGCCTCGAGCTCGCGCCCCGCCGCTTCAGTCCCAGCGCCGCTCATTCAAAGCCGGGCGCGCGCTCTGCCTCAGCCGCCGCCGCCTCCGCGCAGCTGCCATAGCCGCCCCCTCCTCGGGAAACCCTCCCCCGGTCCCACCTCCTGCCCCTCCTCCCTCGCTCCAGAAGGCGCCTCTCAGGAGTCCCGAGCTCTCACTTCCGCACCCCGCCCCAGGTCCTGTCTGCCCAATAGGCAAGAGGCTGTGGGGCCGCCGCCAGGGCTGAGAACCAATGAGCGTTGGGGGGCGGGCCGAGCGGCGGCGGCTGGCGTGGCAGCTGCGCTGGCTGGGGTAGGAGTGGGTTTTTCTGTGACCATTGCTGGCAGTGTAGACTGCTTTATTTGTGGAATGGCTGGACCGGTCCCGTGTTGCTCTACTTTCTGTGCACAGTGCCTCCGCTCCAAACAATACCCTTTTTTTAAAAAAAAAAAAAAAACCTACAGAATACCCCTACCAGATGGAACCAAGAGAAATAAATACGTATTTAGATTGCCAAAAATGAGAGTCCCATGTGTTGGGATATTGGATCTAGGTAGGCCAGATCTCATTCAATCTACAACTGTACAGGTGCGAAACTCTGAGTTTAATTCAGAATTTAGGCCCCTGCAAGTAAATTTCGGTGGAATTTCCTTTAACTGGAAGTTAAAAAGTGGCATTTCACCTTGTCCTTGCCTTTGTTCCTCTCTTGCTTACCGAGTTAGTCTTTCTTCAGACAAAGGTGTTTTCTATGATTCTCTCTTTGAAGCTAGATGGTTTTTTGTTTCTTTTCATGCTAGTTGCTATTAAAAGGCTTAGATCCTTTGATGTTGTGGCCCTCAGAAAAGTAACTGCTTCACTGTTGTAAAGTGACCGGTCAGGGAGGTTAGAAATTTATATAGTCAAAGACTGAAAGCTGTTCTTGCAAATTGTTCCTGAACCAGCCTTTTTTCTCCTTTTATTTGGCAACAACTATCCTTGTTCTGTTATCTGACCAACACTTATCTCCCTATTTTATAGTATTAATATCTTCACCCTTTCTACCCCCCAAATCCCTACCACGTTTCTATTAATGTAATTTGTTGATCCTCAAGAGGAGAAGAAAGAGAATGTTTATGACTTTGTTCTGGATTTATTCTATGTAACAACCTTGAATAAAGTATTATATTCCTAAACCCCATTTTGCTCATCAGTGAAATGGACGTAATAATGCCTACTACTTCATGGTCAAAACCTACAAAGTTCTTAGGGCAGGACCTGGTGTATAGCAAACATTCTTAAATAAGAGCTGTTACTACTATATTACCACTACATCATTCCTAGTAACTATAGCTCCTGAAGTTCACTTTGTCCTTCACAGTCTCTTAAACACCTGTTCTAGCCCTTAATTTCTTCAAATGCCTAAATTCCAATAATTTAAAATTTCTAGAATTTTTTTTTGATTCCCCAAATCCAGTAATCCAGACTAGATTACATCTTGATACGAACATGTTTTCAAAATGCTTTTCCTTAGTGATGTGTATATTTGCTTTAATATATTTATTATTATTATTATTTGTTGTTGTTGTTCAGTGGCTAAGTTGTGTCCGACTCTGTCACCCCATGGACTGCAGCATGCCAAGCTCCTCTTGTCTTTTCTTCTTTTTAAAAATTATTTGTCAGTTCTCTTTATTAAAGTTTCCATTTGCAAATGAAACAAAGCAAAAGGTACATATTTCTCTAGAAACAAATAATGAATATTTGTTTTCCAGCACAATAAAACAAACAGAAGTCTTGCTAAAGACTGCAAACTTAAAATTTGCCTTAAAAATACCTGCGTGGTGGTGGTGGTGGTTTAATTGCTAAGTTGTGTCTGACTCTTGCAACTCCTGTGGTACTGTAGCCTGCCAGGCTCCTCTCTCCATAGGATTTCCCAGGCAAGAATACTGGAGTGGGTTGCCATTTCCTTCCGCAGGATACCTTCCCAACCCAGAGATTGAACCCATGTCTCCTGCATTGGCAGATGGATTCTCCACTGCTGAGCCACCAGGGAAAAAGACCTAAAAAGAATATTTAAAAGTCATCATTAGTTGTTGAGCATTAATCCCATTACTGGGGATTAAATCTTGATACTTTGAGGTCTTGCTTGGGGACCACTCTTGGGAGTGTGCCATTTGAAGTCCTGTCCTCTGCCCAAGTCTTGGATTGGGTAGGGACGGGGACCACCAGATGTCAAGTGGGAAGAGCATAAGGGATAGAACCTGATGTGTGAGATATTTCTTTTTGGATTGCCTCTCTTTTGTGTGTGTGCATGTGAAGTCACATCAGTCATTTCTGACTCTGTGACCCTATGGGCCTTAAGCTGCAGGCTCCTCTGACCCTGGGATTCTCCAGGCAAGAATACGGAGTGCAGGGCATCTTCCCAGCCCAGAGATGGAACCCAAGTTTCTTATGTCTCCTGCATTGGCAGGCAGGTTCTTTACCACTAGCACCACCTGAGAAGCCCTCTCTTTCATAAGGTACAGCTAATACTATTTGCTCTGTGTCAGGACCATTTTGCCCACTTTAAGGCTTCTGATTTGCCTGCCCAGTTCCCAATCACCAGCTTGACTTTTTCTTTCTTTCAGCTCCCAACACACCACTTAGTCTCCCAGTTCAAAGCCTGGGTAGGCTTCTTATTCTGAGCTCTCCAGGTTCTGAGTAGTGTCTTGACAACTGATCTCTCATCCTGCCTGGGATGTAGGGCAGACTGTGCACACACAGCATAAGGCTTCCAAATCTTCCCCAGCTCAGTTCTCTGACTTTTCATTAAAGGAATGGTTTTTCCTTAAGCACAATCTTAGACCCATTGTCCTGACATCTGTGTGCTCAGTCGTTCAGTCGTGCCCCACTTTTTGAGACTCCATAGCCCACCAGGCTCCTCTTTCCATGGGATTTTCCAGGCAAGAATTCTGGAGTGGGTTGCCATTTCCTACTCCAGGGGATCTTCCTCATCCAGGGATTGAATCCATGTCTCTTGCACCTCCTGCATTGGCAGGCAGATTCTTTACCACTGTGCCACCTGGGAAGCACAGTTCTGGCATTAATGACTTTTTATTGATGAGCAGCTGTTCACAGCTGAATACAGATCATAAAGTCACATTCATTTCTTGATCAAGCAAAACAAAACCTTACAGCTTATATAGAGTGACAGTTTTGAACAGATACATTTGAAAGCAAAGAATTATCTGGGGATAATTCTAATGGATTAATCTACTGATATTTCCATCTACAGAATTTTGCTTGCTTTCAAAATAGTACATTTTAATATTATGGAAAATCATAATTTATTTTTTAATATCCAAAATTACCATTGCTTAATAGAGAAATCAAAAACCCAGAAGCAGCTTTTTCATTTTTTTATTAAAAGAAAATTAACATTCTGTGCAACATTTAAATATTTTTCATCATAATTGTATCTATAGCGTAGCTTCAATTAGTAGTAATTTTTATTGCTAAATACAGGAAGACCCAAGGTTTAAGAATAATTCAGAGTGTATCAGGTCCCTTCTGAAGATGTCTGGATAGGAATGGAGAGAAATAATTTATTGGATTAGAAGTAATCTAATTATAGATTAGAAATAAATTCATATAAAAAAATGGCTTGAACTCTTCACTCTTACGTTTCAGTAGAGAGGTTCAGCCATGTAATACCTCTTGGCGCTGTCCATATTGTCATTAGAGCTATACTATAGTTCAGCTTTATTATGAGTTAAGTAGACTTGATTTGAGCAAGTCTGGTGATCTAATGCAATTTATTATTTCTAATGATAAATATGTTGAGATTCATTCAACCAATATAACTTAACAGTTTATAATATAATTTAGCCTGTATGTGAATTGAAAACTAAAAAGTAAAACAGGGAAGTAGCTAGTTAAGAATCGGTGTTTTCACTGTCGTGGGCCTAGGTTCAATTCCTGGTCCAGGAACTATGATCTTGCAAGTTGTGTAGTGCAGCTGGAAAAAAAAAAAGAAAGCAACACTGAATCAATAATGAAAGCCTAACTGACACTACAGCATGACGGACATTGTGGCTTTGATCTTGAACAAATTTGAGCCTTTTCTGCAAAATTAGGTCAATAATTCCTGCCTTATGGATTTCTTTTGCAAAGTAAGGGGCATAATGTACATGGAAATGTGTTGGAAACAAAGCAATAAAATCAATGCAAGCTTTCAGGTATACAAGTTTATCCTCTTCAAGTCCCTAGAATCTTCTTTTAGCTCACAACAAGGACTAGTACTTCCAAGGAACATAGAGATGAATTTTCTGTCATCAGCAACCAGAACTAGACATATTTATCAGTAAAGTGTTACAAAGGTGAAAAGAGGAGGAAACACTCAGCTTTGAAGCTAAGCTCTGAGTTCACCCCCCACCTCCTTTGCCTCCTTAGCTTTAAAGACATGTGGTGAAAGAGCAGCTGTTAGAACAAAAACACCTTCAACCCTTCTCTTCCCTCTCTGGTCTTTTCCTTATTTTCATGGTATATTTTTCTCGTAATAGCATCCATTGCCACATTTTGTCCATTTTTTATTCTCAGTGTCTATTATCTATTATCTTAGCATACCAGGATTATGATAATGATTGACCTTCTAATTCAGCTTGGTGCTTCACTGCACGCTTAATACAAATATTTTTCAAGCACATACTTCTTCATGCTAATGCTCCTGTTCAAAATAAAGAGAGTTGCTGTTGTCCATCAATTCAAATTCACCTTAGGAAGATATGTGTCTTGACTTTTGCTTTTTAATTTCTTAACTTCAAACTACTGCTCTTGGATCTTTCTCTGACCACCTCTGGCCCTTTAAAATATTAGACATATAAATACTTTGACTTGTTTGTATATGACACACACTTCATGCAGTGAAAACTACTCACCTCCTCACAATGGAATATGTATTCCTTGCTCTAATTTTTATGTGAAATTAAACCTTTTATAGGTAAGAATTTAATCCATATTATCATCATCCTAGAAGTTTCTAGTATAAAGAACTTAATTTATTTTCCCTCTTCCTAGGAAGAATTGACAGGTATAAAGGATCATCTAATTAAATACATAAATTATTCTGAAGAAAAACCAAAGGAAAATACTCTTGCCACATAGCCAGACACACTCAAGTATCTTGCCCAAAAGGAATCATCTTTTTCTGCTCATAGGCACAGGACCCATTACCATGGTAACCGTAACTAGTGGTCTCTAACTGGGTGTGAATTTTATACACCGTTATTTGAAATACTAAGGCATCAAGTCAGGTTAAAGTGCAATTTCTGTAATATATATTTTGGTAGGATTTTTTTTATCTCAAAAATCTTATTGAGGAAAAGTTTCATCATACTGTCTATTCATTTGCTTAATTAAACAGTTTACTCAACACTTACCATGGGCACAGTGTGTGCTAAGCATGTTAGAGGAGCTGAAAGTACCCTAACCGAGAGTAATTTCTCTAATAAAATCAGTTTGTCATGGGTAAACAGAATTCCTGGAAGAACAGTTTTTCCTAAGAGCTTTTTTAACTTTAGCAAGATCTGATCATAATAACTAGACTGGTATATCAGAGCCTGCAAGTAATGTGAGAAGAGGTTTGTAGCTGGGCAGACTGCCCACAGTATCCAGGTACCCACTATAACCCCAGACAGCAGGCCCCTTCTTTTTTGGTCTTACACATGATGTCTGCAGTTACTTTCTGGGGAGGCAAAGTCAGGGAAGATAAATCTATGCTTCTTTCACTGAAGCTTGGACCCTTCTTCTCAGCTAGTGCCAACTGAGGAAACTGAAAATGCCTACTAATGAGAATGGAAGAAGAGTGTGACCCTCCGATGGTTTTTGATGGACTTCCCAAACCAGATACACCATGGATTCAGATCAAGGTTTAAACATCTCAGTTTTGGAGTATATATGTAATAATTTCAAAGATGTATGTGCTGGGGATTCCCTGATGGCTCAATGGTAAAGAATCTGCCCGCCGATGTAGGAGACACTGGTTCGATCCCTGGTCCAGGAACATCCCACATGTCTCGGAGCAGCGAAGCCTGTGTGCCGCAACCACTGAGCCTGTGCTCTAGAGCCCAAGAGCTGCAACTACTGAAGTCCTTGCTCCCGGGAGCCGGTGCTCTGCAACAAGAGAAAGCACCGCAATGCAAAGCTCACATACCTCTCAACTAGAGTGTAACTCCCACTCTCCTCAAGTAGAGAAAGCCTGCACAGCAGTGAAGACCCATCACAACCCCAAATAAATAAAGTTAAATTATTTGAATAAAAATGACATGTGATGATTTCAAATAATTATCTCAAAATAAAAAGGTTAAAAACATATGTGCTATTTGAAACAATTTCTTTACCCCCAGCATTGTCTCTGCCTACCTCTCCCTGTAGGGAGGATGCATTCCCTATTTTCTTGTTCTTCTCACATTTTGCCTGATGAAACCAGGAGATATATTGGGCCTGGGACTCTGGTCAAGCAGCAATGCAACCCTGAAAGAGCAAAGGCTGGTATTGTCAGGGACCCAACCTCTTTTCAGCTTAGTTCTCTACACCCTCCCCAAAGGGGCTGGCGTTTGCCCTCCTGATCCAAGGAGGCACCCTGCTCCATGCAGCAGGAAAGAAAGGAAAGGATAGAGAAAGGCCAAGGAATGAATCACAGCCATCTTTTAAGGTAAGTTTCTAGAATACACCACAAGATTAACTCTGTTTTCATAACTCATTGTACACAAGCTGGTCACTCCTCACTGCACTCACTGATGAGCAACAGTCTCTTCTTCACGGCCCTGTGCCCGGCCAATGATTCTAACAATTAACACTCATGTTGTGTTAATTACGTGCTAGGCATTGTTCTGGTGTAATAAGAAGCCTAATTGGCCAGCTATTGACATAATCTAGGCAACATTACAGTCATAACAATAATAGGAGTGGCCTCCCATTACTGAGAGTTTACCACTTGTTGGGCATTGTGTTAGATGCCTTATGTTTGATGTAATCAGCCCTCAGATTGGTCCACATCACAAGGTAGATATTTTCCGTGTTTTACAGGTGAAGAAACTGAAGATAAGGAGACTAAGGATTTGGCTGAGGGCACAGAGGTGGTAAAACATAAACCTACAATTTGAACGGGGATTTGGACCTAAATATGTTTTTCTAAAAACTCTCTTCACAGTGAAACACTTTCTCCTACTTGGGGAAAAGTGGGAGGCAATTAAATGTTGGAGCTGGGATCTGGAGTTAGATTTGAATCTCAGCTTTACTGTTAAAAGCTCTGTGAACTGGGACATTTGATTTAACCTTTTACGTTTTGTTTCCTCATCTGGAAAAGGGGATAATAACTTCATAGTAAAACTGTAAGGAAAGTGTTCATGTACAACACTCAGTGTAGTAAGGATGTGGTAAATCTCTAACTATTATTATTAGTAGTAGTAGTGGCGTTTTAGATAGCACTCTTTACGATAAAGTTGACAAGAGGTAAAATTAGATGTACTCCCCAGAAATCACTGCAATGATCAAAAGGTGATGGAACTTAGAAAAGAGTAGAGACAGTTGTACAAGAATAAATGTTTCGCTTATTATCAGAAACACAGGAAGATATTCTTATTACCCCCTTATTCTCTGTTCCTTACATTGACCAAGATGGGAACATCATATCAATTTACTGTATGAATTTTTCAGATCCTGAAGAAATAATGCTAATATACAAAGTATTTTTTAATGACTTGCTCAACAGCTAAGTAGCCATTTTTTATATTAAAAAGCATTAAAAAATTTAAACACAAATTTGTAAGGCAGAATTGTTCAGAGACACATTTTTTTTTTTTAAGTAGCCAGCTTATGAATGAAGGCTATGTGAAGCCATATTGCCCATGGATTTTTAACAATTAAGCATTTAAAAAAGTCTTAGTTAAAACTGCAATTTTTCTGGCACAAATAATTATGGGTATGTATTTTATAATAACTGTTGGAGTAGGAAATGGCAACCTCCTCCAATATTCTTGCCAGGAAAATTCCATGGACAGAAGAGCCTGGTGGTTTACAGTTTATGGGGTTGCAAAGAGTTGGACATGACTAAGTGACTGAGCACGTAATCACTAGAATAATTTTAGGAAAAAATTTAGAAGCAGACAGCCAGAAACCTAGAAAAATTAAATCAGAAACTTTGTAACAAAGTCTGTGGCTAAGAAGCAAATTTTTAGAAATCCCCTTTACTAGCAAATGATTTGTCTAGAGAAATCCAGTCCTCTTAAAACTGAGTTCCCCTGAGATTATGGTTAATACTTTTATCCCAAACTTTTCCCTTTCTTGTCCTACCTCTGTTCCCTTCCAGACTGAGGAGGATCAAAGCAAGGCCGGGGGGTGGGGTGGGGTGGGGCTGAAACCAAGCAGAAACCTGTGGAGTCTTCCCCGGTATAACAGTCCCTTCATATCCCCCCTTATCTTAACGATAAGAACAGTAGAGTCATAAGACTCCTAGTCCCTCCTGATGCATATCTATGAGTTGCTCAGTAAAAGCTAAGTCACCCCCACCCAGTGGAGGAGGGTGACTGCGTGCTATCCGCAAGCACACAGACCCCAGGCTGGAGACAGACAGCTGATGACAGATTCCTGAAACATCACTGTTACTTCACCACCAGCCAACGAGTCAGAATGTCCAGGAGCTGATGAGGCGTCCTGAGACCCTGTTATCTTCACCCTGCCTATCTTCCCTAACCCTTGTTTAAAAACCACTGGGGAGTTCTTTGCTTGCCACCCTGCAAACAAACCCTTACTTTGTTGCAAACACCCTCTGTCAGAGTTTGGCTTTCTGTACCACAGGCCCATGAGCCTTTGCTCTGTTACATTAGAGAAGTTCTTTATTGAAAACCTACGGAAATTTTTTAAAAAATCCAGTGGACTGAATGCAGCTTGAGGTAAGGAAAGCCTACAGATAATGATCAATTTTGTGGCTTTCACAGTGTTTAGATGTGAAGATTTCTGCATCTCTTCCAGAAGCCAAATGTAGGAATTTGTTCCTTAGATGTCACAATTGTAGTTCTTGGAATTTAGTTTTCCAAGCAAAAGGAAGTGTTGTGAAATGGAGAGTAAATTGGATTTTCATTAGGAAATCTGGTTTTTAAGTCTTTCTTGTCAGTCTCTCTCTCTCTCTCTCTCTCTCTCCCCTCCTCATTTTAGTGGTAGAGTTTACTCACCTCTCTGGGGTTGGAACCGAGGGAATTATTAGCGTCCTCGATTAACAAGTGGTGTGGTCTCATCAGTGCTCTCTGGACATGAAAGCTGTTCGTCGTGGAGTGGACTGGTGCTCCAGAAACATCAGACGGCTTCTTTTTTTTTTTTTAAATTGGGGCATAGGTGCTTTACAGTGTTTGTGTTAGTTTCTGCTATACAACGAAGCGAATCAGCCATGTGTATGCATTTTTATTGTTGTTGTTTAGTCTCTCAGTCATTGTGTCCAACTCTTTTGTGACCCATATACTGTAGCCTGCCAGACTCCTCTGTCCATGGGATTTTCCAGGCAAGAATCCTGGAGTGGGTTGCCATTTCCTCCTCCAGAGGATCTTCCCGACCCAGGAACTGAACCCCCAAGTCTCTGCATCTCCTTCATCACAGGAGGATTCTTTACTGCTGAGCCATCAGTATCCCCTCCCTTTTGGACTTCACTCCCACCCCTACCCCACCTCATCAACAGACCACAGATCTGAGCTCCCAGCGCTGTACTACCTATCTGCTTTACACATGGCAGTGCCCATATGACAGATGGCTTCTTGATTTCCCCAAGCTCCTTGCTGCATTCATACACTCAACAGTGAGTCTGCCTCTACTGGTGTCAGACATCTCGTAAGATGGCAAAAAAATGTTTAGAAAGGAAGAGCCTTACTACCTCCAAGGAACTCGCTATCTCGTGGTGTTTCAGCCTTCGTTCCTACCCCCACACTTTCTGTCAGGAAACCCTTACTTGGCTAATCTCATGTTTATCTCACCACTTATTTCAGGCATCATCGCCTTCTGGAATCTGTCCCTCACCCATCTCCACCCTCACAGGATGCCCTCCCTCCAGCCAAGTGCCCCTCCACTGTACCCCTCCAGCACCCTACGTCTCTCTCGTGCACCATGTTATACCTCTGTGTATTGCATATCACCTTTTCCGCTACTATTTCCCCAACTACCTTGCAGACTCTTGGAAGATGAAGACAGCATCTTATTCTTTGTAGTCTTCTCACTAGAAAGCCTCTTACTGAGTAAATGTATACAAAGTAAATACATACAAAGATATCTGGATTTATTACATGGTAAGTTAATAACTTTTCTGTTTAGCAAGATTAACAATGACCTGGGGCGACTATTCTAGGGAATGGTACCCTGTAGAAAGAGCTCTGGGACTCGCTGGATTTTCTCAGCTGTTCCATATGCTTCCTGAGTGTCACTTGCTAGAAGGGGACTTGTGAATGTCACTTCTCCTTGCTCTCGACATGGCCACAAAGCCTTGATTAGAGTTATTCTTCTAAATTGAGCATTTCCTTTAGACTTTTCTGAGTAGAAAGTGCAATTTTTATAGTATGAGAGCTTTTGGTTAACTTAGCTATGGTAATTTGAGGTTTTTTTGCACTCTCTAATTTTCTCTCTTGAAAATAAGTATCTCTTTTGGTGTAATCTTGGGTTGCAGGAGGTCACACTCTTCGTGTTTTAAAAATGAAATACAAACACAAGGAAGCAAAAGAAATTTATATTTTGAAGAAATTTGATTTTTGTGATTAAAGCTAAGTAATACATTTTATATATTATAAAAATATTTTTAGCATATTTTCTTGAAAACATTAGACTTTTTATTGGTGTACAACAAAACAGTTCCTAAATAAGCAGTTTCTGTATTTGTGTTTTCAACCTGTTCTTCAGAATAGCACTTCAGTTGCTTCCTGAAAAGCAAAAACAATACAAATATTTTTTAAGAACATATAGAGTGATTTTAAAATATGTTTAATTAATGTTAACTTTCTTACTATTTAATGGAATGGTTAATAAGACAAAAATCAGTATTTCAGACTTAACCTATTTAAGTTGCTCTTGTGTCGAACTGTAGAGAGAAAACAGTGGTCTTTATACATTGTAGTTTTCACATTCCAGTTTTCTTATTTTATTGAGTATAATTTCACTACTCTCTTAAAAGTAAAATACTGTTAATTCAGAATGCAAAGTTATTAAAAAAGAAAAACAGAATTTCATCAACGGTTGCTATGATCTGAATATGTGAGTGCATGCTGTGTCTGACTCTTTGCAATCCCATGGACTGTGGCCCGCCAGGCTCCACCGTCCACGGAATTTTTCAGGCAAGAATACTGGAGTGGGTGGCCATTTGCTCCTCCAGGGGAATTTCCCCACCCAGGAATCGAACCTACCCAGGAATCTCTTGTCTCCTGCATTGGCAGGCAGATTCTTTACCAATAGCGCCACCTGGGAAACCTCATCTGAGTGGGAAAGAAAGTCAAAGTGGCTCAGTTGTGTGTCCGACTCTTTGCGACCCCATGAACTATACAGTTGGAATTCTCCAAGCCAGAATACTGGAGTGGGTAGCCTTTCCCTTCTCCAGAGGATCTCCCCAACCCAGGGACTGAACCAAGGTCTCCTGCATTGCAGGTGGAATCTTTACCAGCTGAGCCACCAGGGAAGCCCCACCTTAAATTCATGTTTTAAAACCTAATGTCCAGTGTGATGGTATTAGGGATAGGGCTTTTGATAGGTGCTTAGGTCTTGAGGGCAGAAGCTCCATCAATGCGATTAGTATTCTTATAAGAGACTCCACAGAACTCCCCAGCCCCTTTGACCACATAAAGATACAGTGCAAGTCTGTGACCCAGAAGAGGGCCATGCTAGCACCCTGATCTCAGACTTCTGGCCTCCAGAATTGTGAGAAATATATTTTTGTTGTTCTTACGCCATTCAATCTTTGGTATTTTGTTATAGCAGCCTGAAAGCACTAAGAGAGTGTTTAAGTCTTCTCATGTCTTAATTGAAGAATTATGGATTATTTAGTAGCAAAGGGGAAGCTGTTAACTTTTTCATCTGGAAAAATAGTCCTAAAAAATACCAAGAACAGTATCAGTTACCAATGACTTGAGAATAGGACTTTCTGAATTTTGTAAAATTCCAAAGTTGTAAGATACAAGGAGGGAGAAAGTCAGTGAAGATAATTAGGGAAAAAATGTGTTTAATGTGGAAACACAAAATGTACAAATGTAATAATACTGTGCAAATACAATAATAATAAGCAGTACTTATACTTTATATTTTAATGCTTCTTGGAAGACAGAAGTGAAATTAAGCAGTACCTATCACATTATTATAAAATAAACAGCAAGTTTTACTCTTACTAGAATTCTGGAGACAAGAAAATTGGCATTAAAATACAATAACTTGTGTGCTGCTCTTTACCTTTGATCCCTCAGCTCCAAACCCATCCTCTCTACTACCTATAAGAGGCAGGGCTGGGACTTCTCAAATTGTGCTTCTCCCTTGACAGCTAATTAATTTCTACCAGGAGGTGAAATTAACAGATTATTTCTTCCTGAAGCCCCAGGCTCCAGTTCTGCCACTCTCCCAGAAAGCCAGCCTTATTGTTTCCTTTCATCCTGACTTTATTTTTTTTTAATTTTAAATTTAGTCTTGGCTTTTAGTACTGAAATACTTCATTCTCCTTCTAAATTATTCAGTTCAGTTCAGTTTAGTCATTCAGTCATGTCTGACTCTTTGCAACTCCAAGGACTACAGCATGCCAGCCCTCCTTGTCCATCACCAACTCCTGGAGTTTACTCAAACTCATGTCCATTGAGTTGGTGATGCCCTCCAACCATCTCAACCTCTGTCGTCCCCTTCTTCCACCTTCAATCTTTCCAAGCATCAGGGTTTTTTCAAATGAGTCAGTTCTTTGCATCAGGAAGCCAAAATATTGGAGTTTCAGCTTCAGCATCAGTCCTTCCAATAAATATTCAGAACTGATTTCCTTTAGGATGGACTGGCTGAAGTCCAAGGGACTCTCAAGAGTCCTCTCTAACACCACAGTTCAAAAGCGTCAATTCTTTGGCAGTCAGCTTTCTTTATAGTCCAACTCTCACATCCATACATGATTACTGGAAAAACCATTAGCTTTCACTAGACGGACCTTTGTTAGCAAAGTAATGCCTCTGCTTTTTAATATGCTGTCTTGGTTGGTCATAACTTTTCTTTCAAGGAGCAAGCATCTTTTAATTTCATGGCTGCAGTCACCATCTGCAGTGATTTTGGAGCCCCCCAAAATAAAGTCTGTCACTGTTTCCATTGTTTCCCCATCTTTTTGCCATGAAGGGATGGGACCAGATTCCATGATCTTAGTTTTCTGAATGCTGAGTTTTAAGCCAACTTTTTCACTCTCCTCTTTCACTTTCATCAAGAGGCTCTTTAGTTTCTCTTCACTTTCTGCCATAAAGGTCATGTCATCTGCATATCTGAGGTTATTGATATTTCTCCTGGCAATCTTGATTCCAGCTTGTGCTTCCTCCAGCCCAGCGTTTCTCATGATGTACTCTGCATATAAGTTAAATAGCAGGATTACAATATATAGCCTTGATGTACTTCTTTTCCTATATAGAAGCAGTTGGTTGTTCCAGGTCCAGTTCTGTTGCTTCTTGACCTGCATACAGATTTCTCAGGAGGCAGGTCAGGTGGTCTGGTATTCCCATCTCTTGAAGAATTTTCCACAGTTTATTGTGATCCACACAGTCAAAGTCTTCGGCATAGTCAATAAAGCAGAAATAGATGTTTTTCTGGAACTCTCTTGCTTTTTCGATGATCCAGTAGATGTTGGCAATTTGATCTCTGGTTCCTCTGCCTTTTCTAAAACCAGCATGAACATCTCGAAGTTCATAGTTCACATAGTGCTGAAGCCTGGCTTTGAGAATTCTGAGCATTACTTTGCTAGCTGGTGAGATAAATGCAACGTGCTTCAGTTTGAGCATTCCTTGGCATTGCCTTTCTTTGGGATCAGAATGAAAACTGACCTTTTTCGGTATTGTGGCCACTGCTGAGTTTCCCAAATTTGCTGGCATATTGAGTGCAGCACTTTCAGAGCATCGTCTTTTAGGATTTGAAATAGCTCAACTGGTATTCCATCACCACCACTAGCTTTGTTTGTAGTGATGCTTTTTAAGGCCCACTTGACTTTGCATTCCAGGATGTCTGGCTCAGGTGAGTGACCAACACCATCGTGATTATCTGGGTCATGAAGATATTTTTTTAATAGTTCTTCTGTGTATTCTTGCCACCTCTTCTTAATACCTTCTGCTTCTGTTAGGTCCATACCATTTCTGTCCTTTATCAAGCCCATCTTTGCATGAAATGGTCCCTTGGTATCTCTAATTTTCTTGAAGAGATCTCTAGTCTTTCCTATTCTATTGTTTTCTTCTATTTCTTTGATTGTTCACTGAGGAAGGCTTTCTTATCTCTCCTTACTGTTCTTTGGAACTGTTCATTCAAATGGGTCTATCTTTCCTTTTCTCCTTTGCCTTTCATGTCTCTTCTTTTCACAGCTATTTGTAAGGCCTCCTCAGACAACCATTTTGCCTTTTTGCATTTCTTTTTCTTGAGTATGGTCTTGATTCCTGCTCTTATACAATGTCACGAACGTCTGTCCATAGTTCATCAGGCACTCTGTCTATCAGATCTAATCCCTTGAATCTATGTCTCACTTCCACTATATAATGATTAGGAATTTGATTTAGGTCATACCTGAATGGTCTAGTGGTTTTCCCCCACTTTCTTCAATTTAATTCTGAATTTGGCAATAAGGAGTTCATGATCTGAGCCATAGTCATCTCCCGGTCTTCTTTTTGCTGACCCTATAGAGCTTCTCCATCTTTGGCTGCAAAGAATATAATCAATCTGATTTAGGTATTGAGCATTTGGTGACGTCCATGTGTAGAGTCTTCTCTTGTGTTGTTGGAAGAGGGTGTTCGCTATGACCAGTGCGTTCTCTAAGCAAAACTCTGTTAGTCTTTTACCTGCTTCATTCTGTACTCTACGGCCAAATTTGCCTGTTACTCCAGGTATTTCTTGACTTTCTATTTTTGCATTCCTGTCCCCTATAATGAAAAGGACATCTTTTTTGGACATTAGTTCTAGAAGGTCTTGTAGATCTTCATAGAACCATTCAACTTCAGCTTCTTTAGCATTACTGGTCGGAGCATAGACTTGGATTACTGTGATATTGAATGGTTTTCCTTGGAAACAAACAGAGATCATTCTGTTGTTTTTGATACTGCATCCAAGTACTGTATTTTGGACTCTTTTGTTGACTATGATGGCTACTCTATTTCTTCTAAGGGATTCTTGCCCACAGTAGCAGATTTAATGGTCATCTGAGTTAAATTCATTTATTCCAGTCCATTTTAGTTCACTGATTCCTAAAATGTCAATGTTCACTCTTGCCAATTCCTTTTTGACCACTTCCAATTTGCCTTGATTCATGGACCTAACATTCCAGGTTCCTATGCAATATTGCTCTTACAGCATCAGACTTCCATCACCAGTCACATCCACAACTGGGTGTTTTTTTTTGCTTTGGCTCCATCTCTTCATTCTTTCTGGAGTTATTAGTTATTTCTCCACTGATCTCCAGTAGCATATTGGGCACCTACCAACCTGGGGAGTTCATCTTTCAGTGTCCTCTCTTTTTGCTTTTTCATACTGTTCATGGGGTTCACAAGGCAAGAATACTCAAGTAGTTTGCCATTCCCTTCTCCAGTGGACCATATTCTGTTAGAACTCTCCACCACGACCCATCCGTCTTGGGTGGCCCTACACAGCATGGCTCATAGTTTCATTGAGTTAGACAAGGTTCTGGACTATGTGATCAGATTGGTTAGTTTTCTGTGATTGAGGTTTTCAGTCTGTCTGCCCTATGATAGAGAAAGATAAGAGGCTTATGGAAGCTTCATGATGGGAGAGACTGACTGAGGGGGAAGCTGGGTCTTATTCTGATGGGCGGGGCCACACTCAGTAATTCTTTAATCCAATTTTCTGTTGATGGGTGGAGCTGTGTTCCCTCCCTGTTATTTGACCTGGGGCCAAACTATGATGGAGGTAATGAAGATAATGGCAACCTCCTTCAAAAGGTCCCATGCAATGCTACACTCAGTGTCCCCAGCCCTGCAGCCGCCCACTGCCAACCCATGCCTCTGCTGATGACTCCTGCACACTCCCGGGCAAGTCTCTTGTGGGGTCACTGCTCCTTTCTCCTTGGACCTGGTGGGCACAAGGTTCTGTTTGCACCCTTTAAGAGTCTGTTTCCCCAGTCCCGTGTAAGTTCTGGTGGCTCTCTCTTAACTCTGGTGGAGTTAATGAGACCTCCTCCAAGAAGGCTTATGCCATACCCAGGTCTGCTGCACCCAGAGCCCTGCCCCAGGTGCAGTCCACTGCTGACGTGTACCTCCACAAGAGACACACGAACACATCTCTGTGAGGTCTCTGGGTCCTGGTGTGCACATGGTTTGTTTGACCCCTCTGAGCATCTCTGATCAGTATGGGTTTTGATTCTTAACACAATTTCACTCCTCCTACCATCTTGCTGGGGCTTCTCTGCCCTTGGACGTGGGGTATCTCCTCACAAATTTATGGCAATACGTGGCCACAGAGAATGGTTCAGGAATGGGCATGTGACCCAAGCTGAGTCAATGACAATGGCTTTGAGACTTTTGCTGGAAGTGTTGGGTTTGTCCTTTGCATTAGCAGCGTTAGAATGTAAACATGAAGATGCTGGTGGTATTTGTACCTGAAGGTTGGGGTGGATGATGGAGAAAGAGAGCCTGGGAGTGAATCTATTACTGAGGAGAATGGAGCGGAGAGATGGAGACTCAGGTTCTGGATGATGTTATTTGAGTCTTTGGTTCTTGCTCTGCCAGAAATCAGATTACTTCTGAATGTCTCAGTTAAGTGAATTCACTTTATTGTCCAAAGCAACTGGAGCTGAGCTTCTGCACCTTGTAACTGAAAAAATACTGATGTAACCTGAATTTCTCACTCCCCACATTCTTACACCCTATCATATAATGGAATAACACTTCCACAGGGTGGTTTTTGTCTTTACGTTTGAAGCAATCATCCCTTGGACAGCAAGAAGATCAAACCAGTCACTCCTAAAGGAAATCAATCCTGAATATTCACTGGAAGGACTGATCCTGAAGCTAAAGTTTCAGTACTTTGGACACCTGATGTGAAGAGCTGACTCATCGGAAAAGACCCTGATGCTGGGAAAGGTTGAGGGCATGAGGAGAAGGAGGCAAGAGAGGGTGAGTTGGTTGGATGGCATCACTGACTCAACCAACATTCATTTTAGCAAACTCTGGGAGATAGGGAAGGACAGGGAAGCCTGGTGTGCAGTCCATGGGGTAACAAAGTGTTGGACATAACTGAGCAGCTGAACAACAATAACAAGTATTACTAATTGAGGAGAACAAAGGAGGAAAGAAAAGTATATGTCTCAGCTTTGAGTACCAAATTCAATTCACTAGCTGTATCAACAAAGGATGAGGTGGTTAGATAGCACCGTGGACACAACAGACATGAGTTTCAGCAAACTCTGGGAGATGATGAAGGACAGGGAAGGCTGGGGTGTTGCAGTCCATGGGGTTGCAAGAGTCAGACACAACTGAGCAGCTAAACAACAACTTTTGTAATGGCTGAGACTGGTCTTTGTGTCCATAGTGGTGCCATGCTGCGGTCTTCATTCAGTAAACATTTTCTGATACTTCGGTATGTGGAGACAAACATAGCGTGTCCCATGCTTACCTAGAGTTGCGTTCAATATCAAAACTGCAGTCGTAAATATTTCCAAAAGCAACACCCTTCCCACCAGACAGCTTATTACTGTAGTCACTATCTGGGCAGCTGTGCCCACAGAGGATGCTTTGCTGTTGCCGCCGCTGCTGCTGCCCGGGCTGGAGACAGACTGCGAGGCCAGGCTGAAAGGCCTGGACTCCACCCGAACGAACTCATCCAGGATAAATTCAATCTTGAAATTTTTTCCTAGGGGGGGAAAAAAAAATCAGCAGTGTTTGACTTCCTTTGATAATCTGTTTGTTTTCATACACTTCCAACTGGGTTTTCATCAACTTACAAATACTGTATAATCCCTAATGAAGTACTTTTGGAAACTGAGTCAGATGAATTGAAGTATAAACAAGTGCAGAGAGGGTCTCAGAGTTAGGAGTGTTCTATCTGCCATAGTTGGTAAAGAATCCGCCTGCAGTGCAGGAAACCTAGGTTCAATCCCTGGGTCAGGAAAAGCCCCTGGAGAAGGGACTAGCTCCCCAATCCAGTATTCCTGCCTGGAGAATTCCATGGGCAGAGGAGTCACAAAGAATCAGACATGACAGCGACTAACACTTTCACTTCTATCTACTCATTGGCTATGGACAGGGGGAACCTCTGGGTAGATTTTCTTTCTGGAGCCTCAGTACCTACTTCTTAGGGGTTTTCTCCTAGTGCCCAGGACTGGCTGTTTGAAACAAAGGACAGTATGGAACAGAGCTGAGGGCGCTGAGCCTTGTCTGACCATTGTACGCCTGACCAAGGAGCATGAAGCTGAAGCATCAGTTGGGGAAGGTGGGCATGAATAGTGAAGTTTTTTATTTTGAAAAGCCTCAAACGTAAGAGTTGGAAGAGCCCACAGGCCCTCCACTTAGCTTCAACCATTTATAACTCTTCTCCACATTTGTTTCAAGTCAGATGCTATTGTGTGTTCCAAGATGATGATCCCTTTCTTTCCGCTTTAGGTAGACAAGCTCGAAGAAACACTTGTTAGATATATTTGCAGTAGGAAACAGAGCTCATCTGAATATTTTGTAATCCATGTGTTAAATCTTCCCACAGTTTTGAATATCAGATATCAATGTGGTTTTCCTTGACATAATTTCTTCTTGGGCTACTGTAATCATTAATAGTGGTTCTCACACAGAGCTGAGTGTGCCATATTTATATAATTCTGAACTTTTCATTCATTTTCTATTAAAAAATTTTTTTAAAATTTATGGCTACTCAGTGGACATGAGTTTGCGCAAAATCCAGGAGATAGTGAAGGACAGAGAGGCCTGGGGTGCTATAGTCCATGAGGTGGCAAAAAGTCAGACATGACTGAGGAGCTGAACACAACACTGGGTCTTGGTTGCTGCGCATGGGCTTTCTGTAGTTGTGGAGAACAGGGGCTCCTCTTCATTGAGGGGTGCAGGCTTCTTATTGCAGTCATTTCTCTTGTTTCAGAGCACAAGCTCTAGAGTAGGAGCTCAGTAGTTGTGGTACTAGGGCTTAGTTGCCCTGAGGCATATGTAATCTTCCCTGACCAGGGGTTCAACTCAAGTCACCTGCCTTGGCAGGTGAATTCTTTACCATTGGATCATCAGGGAAGTATGTTTTTTTCCTATTATCTAAAATTAAAAAAAAAAATCTTTCCTGTTTTCATTCTCTTTTTTTATCAGAGAATATACTGAGCACATTGTGCTTTCTATAGCAATGCATTCTATGACTTTAAAGGTGGGTAGGCATTGTTTTATATAACATTCTACTATACTGTTAAATTCATGACAATGGTATATTTGAGTCCTTTTTTTCGGTTTGAATAAACTGAATTTTTGTTGCAAATGTATTTTTCTTAATGATTTTGATGGGTAAAGTATTTAGATTGGTGTTTTGGTGGTGTTGTTTTATGTTTTTTTCTCCCGCAGTATTGTAAGGAATCCCAAGCTAGACTAGTGGAGAGGCCACTCCACAGAGGAGAAGTGAAGAACTCAGCCAAGATCCAAGATCAAAACTTCAGAGACGTGGTTCAATCAAGCCATCTCAGACATCACAGAGCAGAAATGAGCCATTCCAAATTCCTGACCCACAGTATTGTGAGCAAATGAAACCATTGCCATTTTAAGCCATTCGATTTGGGACTGGTTTGTTAAGTAGCATTAGAAACTGAAACAAGCACTGGATATCACAGAGAGATATCACATTGCTAAATAAATGTGTTCCAAATGTTATTATGCATTAGTATTATTATTCTAATCCAAGTTGCTCAAAAGACGTAGTCTCATCTGTTTACTTTCTTCTTCCACTTTTTTTCTTACCTGATTTTCACGTCTTCATTTTCTGTGTCAGAAACTACAACCCATGCTTCCTCTACCCAGATGGCCCCTGCCTTGCTCAGTAGAAGTGGGTGTGGTGTCACACCACCAGGCTAGTCTAATCTGCAAGGGGATTTCCACAGTGCTGTAATTAAGTATCTACTAGAAAGCATTACAGGAAAGACACTATCACTTTTCTTGCATATGCTTTGTTGTTTTTACAGTTTTACAGTGGTTAATCTACAAACTGGCTAACCAATCTAAAAATCATAAAGAGATGACTATATTTGACCTTCCTTACTGTACACAAGCAGGGAACTGAAAGCCTACATTTCATGGGAAAAAAGAAAGCAAGAAATAAGGAAGGAAGGAGGAAGGGAGGGAGGGAGAGAGGAAGAGAATTAGAAATAACAGATAGACACTCCAAGGGAAGCTTTGAACTCTAAAGGAAAATTTACTGGATAAAAAGAGAGCACTATTTTGTTATCATGAAAAGTGTCAAAATCTACATTATTGCTTCAGCACTCAGTTACTCTGGAACACTGCCTTTGAAAGTGGTAGTATGAAGACCTTGATCTTCAGGTTGGGTCTTTGCCACTGGGTACCTTCTGAGTCCACCTTCTCAGGGAGGTGGGTAACCTTTTCTCAGATGGGATTCTTGTCGAGTGCCTCATAGCCCATAGAAGGGTCCCATCATTTAGGCTGACTGTTAAAACTTACAGGACACTCCAGGTTCTTGCCCCAGAGCACAATGTTGAACTCACTGCCACTGGATTTCCATCAAACTCTAGGTTGAGATATTGCTGCCCAGTAGGGAAATCAAGCTTCTCTCTTTTGGAATGAATTTAGCTTTTGATATTTAGTTCTTATGAAAAAATCCCCCAGATTATTGTTAGAATTTCTTTAACTTCTCTTACTCTTTATTTTGTTTTTTAAAGATAATTTATTTTTGGCTGTGTTGGGTCTTCATTGCTGTGGTGAGCAGGGGCAACTCTCTGATTGCAGTGTGAGGGTTTCTCGTTGTGGTGGCTTCTCTTGTTGCAGAGCGTGGACTCAACAGTTGTGGCACACAGGCTTAGCTGCTCTGGGGCATGTGGAATCTTCCCAGATCAGGGGTCAAACCCATCTCCTGCATTGGCATGTGGATTCTTTACCACTGAGCCACCAGGAATGCCCTATTGTGGCTTTTATTCTGAGCTTTAGTATGTGTGTGTTTGAAATAACATTGGTGAGCAGAGTGGGGGCTGAGATAAAACTTTTTCGGGAGTTAGGGCCTAAAAGGTCCTAAGTGAGCCCTGCGTTGAGGTAAACAGATGCTGGTCTGTCTCCAGTACAGAGAGTCTATTTCCTTCCTTTTGACATTATTCATCAATTATCACTAGAGACTTATTTTTTTTGGACCCATTTTTTGCCACGGTAGAAAGGCTTTTGCCAGTTGAAGCTATACCGTCAGTCCACATGGAAATAATATAAGAAACCTCGCTGTGGGAGCTGTGACTGTACCGACGCTAACCATGTTGAAGAGATCATGAGTGTACTTCATGAGAACTCACAGGAGACCTTTGTTCTGATCCCAAATTGTAAATTCAACAGAGCGACTGTTTTATCTTTAGAGAGCCATGAATCATGACAATCCTCATGTTTTCTCCTTTGCATTGGCTTATAGAGAGACTAGAACCCACTTTCTAGCCCAACTCTGAACTTCAGCACAGGCCATTAAAATTACCTGACACTGGGACTTCCCTGGTGGTCCAGTGGCTAAGACTCTGAGCTCCCAATGCAGGGGAGCCAGGTTTGATCCCTGGTCAGGGAACTAGACCCCACATGCCCCAACTAAGACCCAACACAGCCAAATAAATAAATAAAAATAATTTAAAAAAAAATTACCTGACACTATATTACCCTTTCTTTTCTTGAACTAAAAACTCTACATATTAAATTTTCTTACTGTACTACTAATGTATATGTAATATATAATTCTCACATATTGAGAAAACTAGAAAAATTACACATGGATAAGGAAGAAAATATGAATCATGATATACTTTTGATCTATATCCTCAAATTATCTGTTATAATTCCCTTAATTGCTTATTTTTTCACCTTGTTTTGCATATTAGATATACTTCTGTAAGCTAGACATTCTGATTTCTATAATTTATTGACCAGAGTAGTATAGACTGCTTCCTTCATTAAAAGGAAATTATAATTATCCTTATTTATGGGTATACATGTGAAGATCCAAAATATAACACTCACCTGTTCTAAGAAGAGTAAGATCTGTGTAGTTGGCCCAACAGCTGCTAAATGGAATTGTTGTGTTTCCACTAAGTCCACTGATTTGGTTATTATTGGAGTCTTTTAGGACAGCCTTCAAAGCCAGTGCAGTAATCCCAACTGATACACAATTACCCTAAAGAAAAAAAATAGTAGAGAATTACAACAATTGGCCTGTTACCATGCTTTTTCCTTCTTTTTTCTAAAAAAAAAAAGATATATGGAACTTTATCTTTTTAAATGTCTCATTTCAAATTTTAAATCTACAGAAGCTCCTATTCCTACACAAGAAGTTCAAATAACAAGCTATGGCGCATGTTCACAGAAAAGGAACATTTTTACAACAGTAAAAGACAATATTCACAGATAACAGTCCAAATGTGAAGAGGCAGTGCCATTCCCAGGTTGCCAGTGTACCAGGATTAGTGAAGCTGGCTCACTGTCCAGAATTGATAACTTCATTCTTCCACTTTAAGTCTCTGTGTTATAACTTACGTCGGAATCTTCTGCCTTTACTGAAGGCTGTTGAGAAAACGGCTGTCCCAGCTGTGTTGCCACCGGCTGAGTGACCACTGAGAGTGAGGACACCAAGGCCACATGATGAACAGGAAATGAAAGCCTTCCAGCCGGGTGGGCAGTCACCTGTGAACGGTCATGAGCGATAGAGTGGTTTGCACGTGATAAACTGCATTCAGGAACAAACTCGTCTTAGCCAGGCTAAGTGTCATATTCATTGTTAAAAGTATGTTCAAGGCGTGAAGTCAATATTATTACAATATTTCCTCTAGAGCATATTCATGAAGCACTGTTGTAAATAATCAAAGCAAAGCACATTTTATACCAATAAATACTTTTTTAGAAGATACACTCCTTTTTCAACTACTTTGTCATTTTAGTAATACTGTAAAAAAAAAATAGGCAACAATTAGAAAGACATGCCCTCTAAACTACTGTATTGAAATAGAAGAACAGTTAAAATAAGAAAGAAGCAATGTTTCAAATAGCAAAATGCATCTTTCTAGTTGCATTTTCTTACCTTAGCCCAGCCAGAATCACTGGGGCTGGGGATGGGATCCGTAATAGACATGGAAGAGACATTAAATCCGAGGATACTACTGGTTTTTCCTAAAATTACAGCTTGTCCAAGAGAACCAGCAACTTCTTGGAGTTCAGATAACTGCATCTGACCTATGAGAAAAGTGTTATGGACACATGGACTGTAAGAATATGGAATAGTGAGAATGCGTAGAATAGTCCACTTTAGTTTTTGTTTGTGCCACTCGCTCCACCCACATTAAAGAATTCTACAGCTTTCTAACCGTACCTGAGCTAAACATGACAAAGTCATACTACAGAGGTCAGGAAAATAAAAAACTCTGTAGAATATATATATATATTAGCTAGAATTAAAGAAAAACAAAACAAAGGTGATAATATAATTTCAAGAAAAATGAGTGAGAGCATGCAGGGAAAAATGTTTAATTTAATACTTTCCTACCTCATTCTTTGTTTAGAAGTGAAGCACTCTCATGTATGTCTATCATCAAATACTACTTTTAAAAAAAATAGTGTTAATTGCAGAATGGAAGGATAATTAGTGTCATTGAATTTATAGTATGTATTAATGAGTGGCTAACATTATCATTAAATTACTAACAGAAATGTTACTTGCTCTGGACATTGACAATTTTCAAGGTTAATTCTAACACTGTAGGTAGGTTCTGTTCCCTTTTTCTAGCTTTGCAGTTCCTTGTAAACCTACTTCCCCCGCTAAGGCTCTTTACCTTGTGAAGCAACACCTCATGTCAGAAAAGCCTGAACTCTCACTTAAGCCCTTCTTCTACTTCACTGCTCCCCCACACCATATAATCAGTTCTCAATTTCTAATTCTCTCTGACTCCATTGCCCAAATCCTAGTTAACCCATCAGCAGCAGAGATACAAAAACAGCTTTCAAACTGGCTTCCTGGCATCCATTCTCTCCCTCTTGCATTCTGTTCTACACGCTGCAGTCGGAGCAATTGTTGAAGAAACTACTACAGAGTGAAGCCCATCAGAAAGAGAAAAACAAACACTGTATAATAATGCATATATATGGAATATAGACAAATGAAACTGATGAATCTATTTGCAGGGCAGAAACAGAGGCACAGACATAGAGAATTGACCTGTGGACATAGTGGGAGAAGGAGGGTGGGATGAACTGAGAGAGTATCATTGGCATATACACACCACCATGTGTAAAATAACTAGTGGGAAGTTGTCATATAGCACAGGGAGCGCAGCTCAGTGCTCTGTGACAACCTAGAGGGCTGGAGCCTGTGATTATTTAGATGGGAATGGAGAGTGGGGGGTGGGGCTCAAGAAGGAGGGGATATATGTACACATATATACATATGTATCCCCTCCTTAGGGTAGTATTAAAGAATGATCTAATCATTGGACAATTGCCTCGTCTCCCAGGTCTAATCAGACCTGCTTAATCATCTCATACTTAAAATGCATGCTAGGCTTCAGCATTATGAGAACCAAGAACTTCCAGACATACAAGCTGGGTTTAGGAAAGGCAGAGAAACCAGAGATTTAAACTGCCAACATTCGTTGGTTCATAGAGAAAGCAAGGAAATTCCAGGAAAACATCTACCTCTCTTTTATCAACTACACTAAAGCCTTTGACTCTGTGGATCATAAAATACTGTGGAAAACTCTTCAAGAGATGGGGATACCAACCATCTTACTTGTCTCCTGAGAAACCTGTATGCAGGTCAAGAAGCAACAGTTAGAACCCTGTATGGAACAATTGATTGGTTCAGGATTGAGAAAGCAGTACAACAGGGCTGTCTGCTGTCACCCTGTTTATTTAACTGATACAGTGAGCATATCATGAGAAATGTTGAGCTGGATGAGTTACAAGCTGGAATCAGGATAGGTGGGAGAAATATCAATGACCTCAGATGTGTGGATGATACCACTCTAATGGCAGAAAGTGAAGAGGAACTGACGAACTTCTTGATGAGAGTGAAGGAGGAGAATGAAAGAGCTGACTTAAAACTAAATATTAAAAAAATTAAGATTATGTAATCCAGTACCATTACTTCATGCATATAGAAGGGGGAAAGGTGGAACTAGTGACAGATTTCCTCTTCTTGGGCTCTACAATCACTGCAGACGGTGACTACAGCCATGATATCAGAAGACATTAGCTTCTTGGCAGGAAAGCTATGATAAACCTAGACAGTGTGTTGAAAAGCAGATACATTACTCTGCTGTCAAAGGTCTGTATAGTCAAGGCTATGGTCTTCCCAGTGGTCATGTACTGTTGTGAGAGCTGGACTGTAAAGAAGGCAGAATGCCAAAGAATTGATGCCTTCGAACTGTGGTGCTGGAGAAGACTCCTGAGTGTTCCATGGACAGCAAGGAGATCAAACCAGTCACTATGAAGGGAAATCAACTCTGAATCCTCATTGGAAGGACTGATGCTGAAGCTGAAGCTCCAGTATTTTGGTCTCCTGGTGTGAATAGTCGACTCATTGGAAAAGTCCCTGATGCTGGGCAAGATTGAAGGCATAAAGAGAAGAGGGCATCAGAGGATGAGATGGCTGGATGGTATCACTGATGCAATGGACATGAACTTGGGCAAACTCTGGGAGATGGTGATGGACAGGGAGGCCTGATGTGCTACACTCCATGGGGTTGCAAAGAGTTGGACATAAGTGGGTGACTTAACAACAACAACAATGGCTGATTCATGAGCTGTACAGCAGAAACGAACACAACATTGTAAAATCAATTATATTCCAATAAAAAAGAAACAGAAAAAAATTAAAACAAAACAAAAACAACCGCAGCCAATGTTTTAGTACACTGTTCCTACTTCTCTAGCACCTTCCGTATCCAGATTCATGCCCTGAGGGCTTTAGTCATTGAGTTTCTTCCATGAAGGCTAGGCCCTCAAGCTTGGTGCTCAGGCCGCAGGACGCAGTGCTCTCGGGCAGCAGGTCTCACGTGACACTGAAAAATCACAGTCTCGGGTATTTTTAGTCCCTGTCCATTTTCAAGGCCTCTTCTGGTTGATTCGGTCTCTTCGGGATAAGTGGCAGTCTTTCAGACTCTCCCTACCCACACACTCTCCTACAAGATGGCTTTCTGGGTACGGGAGCTCACACGACCCCATAGCAGCTGCACAAAGGTGCTCCACATCCACACGCCGCTACTCCCCTCCCTGCTTGCTGGTTTTCGGTGCAGGGTGGCACGTCTGACCTGTAAGCATGGCTGACAGGTTCTCTCTGACCATCTTATACGCGAAGGCATCCGTTTCTGCTGACTGCCAGCTAGAAACCAAAGACTTTCACTTAAAGAGCTGTTTCTCCTGACACGCCTCTCTGTCCAGAGGTCCCCTCAGTACTTAAGCAACCACTTTCTAGGACACCTGGACACTTATGGATGTCCTAACATTTTGTGAAGGCTGTGACAGGCCAGAAGTACTACTCCATGCATATCTTTCTTGCCACTTTCCAAAATTTTGCTGTGATGTCACTCCTAGCCAGGTAGTAGGGCTTTCTTGAGACCGCAAACCCTAATTCAGTTTAAGTCTTAGAAACAAGCCGTTAGCCTATCTTTCCTCCTGCTCCTATTTCCATGTTCTTAAACTGAAGTGTGCCTATATCTGGGTATCTAATATCCAAATTTATATCTAAATCTGGCTAGCAAGATAAAACTGCTTTAAGAGAATGGAGGGTAGGAGAGGTTGTACGTGAAGCAATTTAGATTACATACCGGAAATAAATCACAGTTTCTTTTGACATTAGAGTGGCTAGTGTAGTAAGTACTGGACTCAATAGATGTAATAAGGGCTTACCAGGGATTTTTTAAGAGTCAGTTAGCAATCTGTATACACAGACCTGTATCCGAACCTGATGCAACTCCTGGACTAAATTAGAGACTATGTTGATCCCAAAGCCCTGACCCTGTAGATATAAGGACACCCAAGGTCGATGAAGGAGAATAACCTATGACTGGGCAGAGAGTGAAAGTTGCTCAGTCATGTCCGACTCTTTGCGACCTCATGGACTATACAGTCTATGGAATTCTCCAGACCAGAATATTGGAGTGGATAGCCATTTCCTTTTCCTGAGGATCTTCCCAACCCAGGGATCGAACCCAGATCTCCCACATTGCAGGTAAATTCTTTACCAGTTGAGCCACCAGGGAAGCCCAGTGGAAAATCTGGCTGCAAACACAAGCTTGTGCTTCCTATTTCCTTCAACAGAGAGCTGATCAGCACTTCCTTCCGCTCATGCAAGCCTTTTCACAGTCTGATTCCCACAAGAGAAGAATCTCTTGTCTGCCTAGCTGGTAGAATTCCAGAAGAGCAACATGGCAGGTGCATGGGGTTAAAGCTCAGAAGCAAACCTCCTGGGGAAATGAGTGATGACCCTAGCGGCTGAAGATGCGAACACTCAGTACCTAAGTGGACACATAAGGGAGCCCGGGAGTTGAATGAAAAAGATGCTTAACAGGTATAGGGTAGATGAGGATTTTCTGAGTCTGAAATTCATACAACATGGAGACTCTTTTTAAGAATAAGTCTTATTTGTACAACTTGTATAATGATAGTCAATTATTTGACCACATTATTAAGTGGACCATTCTTCCAGGGCTTTGAAAGTTAAAGCCCATCCCAGGACTTGTACAAGTAGAGGGACTTGAAGCTTAAGCTGGATGCTAATCTTTCTTCTACAGAGACCCAGATCTCAGCTTCTTGGAGGGGTGTATGCCTAGACACTTGTGCTTGACCACCAGAGACAATGGCACAGAATTACAGCTGAGATCATGATTGCATGTCAAGAGGCCAGGAAAGTTCAGCTGCACCCCAGAGAGGTTCAGGCAGAATAGAGACCACCCGGCCTATCACAGAAACTATGAGGACAAGAGGGCGATGTGAGGGTCTGAGGTCAAGAAAGCCCCTTGGTATTCAGATACCAACTTGAAAAGATGGAGAGGAAGAAAACCTGAAGGTCTGAACATTTATGCAAATGCTCAACCAGAGTCAGCCTAAGGAAAGCATAATCTAAGCCACCAAAGTTACCTCTGACAGAATTGCCGAGCCTATTTTC
Source organism: Antilocapra americana (assembly GCA_007570785.1). Lineage (NCBI taxonomy): Eukaryota > Metazoa > Chordata > Mammalia > Artiodactyla > Antilocapridae > Antilocapra > Antilocapra americana. Next base: position 32,103,514 of record ML661885.1, read on the forward strand.
ATCTCTGATACCTAGAAAACAGGGTAATGAGCAAAGGACAGAGAAAGGGGAGATGGCTAGTAAGGCTGATTAGGTCATTCACAGAAATGAAGGACAGGACATATTCTTGTGCATTTGTACTTATCAGTGTAAACAGGTGACTTTAGAAATCCAACCTACCACTCCACCTCTCAGAATCTCCAAGGGTTTATCTCCCTTAGGAAGACCCTTACTGTCCTTCTCTTGGCTTACAAAGAGGAGATCCTCTTGGTTTCCCACGATCTAGCACCCGTCTGCCTCTCAACCTCGTCTCCAGCAGCTTCTTCTTCCTGGAGCCTTCTGCTGCAGATCTTCTGGGTCCTTTCCACTTCTTCAATTGGACCAAACTCTCACTACCTATTTCTGCAGCTCCAGTATTCTTACTGCCTACTTTTCATTGACCGACTCTTTTCATCCTTAATCTCTCAACTATACGGTCACTTCCTTAGGTCATTTCTTGTATCTTTTGTTAGCTCAGATCCTATTGTGGAAGTAATTAATTGCTACAATAACAAAATAGAGGGTGAAGTTTCTTCATAATTCAAAATAGTTTGGGATTACAGGAGTAGAGCAGAGAAAAGGGTCTCCGGGTCCTTAGAGGGTTCAGGACATGGGTTGGTGGGATTTCCTGAGGCCTGGCTTACCAAGCCTCAATAGTATTATTTATGGATGTGGTTTTGGTAATGACAGTACCCTTTCTCAAGTGTCTGCTTTTCGTACCTGCGGTGTCATTGGTTATGAACTGAGGGGGAGGATCACCAATCTCCAGTTCAACCGTGAGCTCCATGGATCTCTTCCTCCGCAGGCTCTTCCCTCGTATTACTTTGCTGACACGGATTTTGTCACTTGGTATCTTTAGGAACAAGGCAAGATTTCTAACCAGATTATGAGAGCTATAAAAGTCATCCTCTGTTACAGCAGGTAATTGGAAAGAGACAAATATGACTGCAGTGGTATGAACTTCAACAGGTATAGTTCCTTTAACCAAAAGGTAAAGCATCTGGTAGGTTCTATCAAAGTAGTTTTCACCAAGGACAGTGGAATTCAGGTTAGGAAGTAATTGCTCTATAAAGGAAAAAAGCCAAAATAGCACAGTTAAGTTTATTTATATTATCATAATTACCATGCAGTATTTAACATTTATTTAAATGTATGAAATTCCAAAAAGTTCAATATTATCATTCTTTCACAGGAAAATGTGCATATTAAAAGCAAAAACATTTATAGACCTGACATGCAAAATTATTTTTATTATTATAAAATATATTTTATAATAATAACATTTATTATTATTTTAATTTTTAAAATAATACCATTTATAATCTTTATATATTAAATTTAGTTTAAAAAACAACTAGCTATAGATATACTAATGAGAAATAAAATCTAACTATAAACTAGAAATCTATGTTGTATTTATAACGTTCTTTACATTTTCAGAATTTTAAAGCCTTGACCAGAGGCATTTTGTAATTAAAAAATGTAAGTTTAACTTTAATAGCCATTTAGTTTATGCAGTGCTCTATACCAGCTCTTAAGGAAAACTGATGATTCAGTGCTTCTACTTTTACTAAGGACAAAAGTATATAATATAAATGAAGTTTATATGAAAACATCTCAGAAGGATCTCACATCAATAACACAAGTTTACATTTCAGACTGAAAACCCTTTAGTTAATGCAAAACAAATTCTTCTAGGGCACTTAAGTTTTGTAAAAGTGATAGAGATTATATATACCTATATATGTAATGAATAAATATATATAGGATTTTAGGGCACCGTATAAACAATGTATAAGAAGTAATAAATCCACTACCAAATACTGAACACAAAGTCTGACTGTGCAATAATACTGGAATGTGGTATGAAGCTTCTAACCACATTTCATAGTGGGGCATCCTGAGGAAAAGAAATTAGAATCTTAGAAAAAAGAGATTATTTCTTGCTAACATAATAGATATTCATAGCAATGGCATTAAGAAGCCATTTCATTATTACTATATATTTTTGAGCATCTACTAGTATAAGTTCTACTTGCAATTTGGCTTAAACAGTCCATGAATCTGTTGAAGTCCATGAAGCATGTGCTTTTGTATTATAAATTGAAGCTGTTCTCAAGCTAAAATTAGAGATGCATATACCACTTATTCTAGGTAACTTTCTCATGTCTTCACATTCTGGGCAACCTGAAGCGATATGTACAGTCATGATATAGGGATGTTATTTCGCATTCCAAGTGTCAAAGCAAAATGTTTGTCTAAAAACAATGCTACTTCAGAAAAAAGTTTTCTAAAAGGGCAGTGGTAGTATTGTTTTGCAGACTTCTGTAATCAATTCCCTGTCACCAATTTATTAAATTCTGCCTGTTGATATTCTTTCTATTTCCTTGACTTGAATGATAGAGTACTTTGTATGTTGTTTTTTTTTTAAAGAGTTAAAATTTATAAAAAGTAAGCTGCAAATAGGTGCAATCATTTGTATGTAAAAATAATACTGACTCTCCTAGCTTATAAGGAGGCCATGGAGCATAACAAAGTGCGTGGGTTACAGAGCTAGACTCTACGTGTTCAGTACCTTGCTTTGCCCCTGCCAGCTTTGATATTGCTCTGGACGAACTGTGTCCCCCTACTCAACTTCACGTATAGTAGCCATAACCCGCAATGTGACAGGATTTCGAGATGAGGCCTTTGTGAAGTAATTAGGTGTAGATGCAGTCGTGAGGGTGAGGACTTCAGGATGCATTAAGGCCCTATAAGAAGGGACGCCAGAGAGCTCCTGCTCTCTCCCCAGCCCCTCCCTGCCACCTGAGATTACAGCGAGAAGGCAGCCATCTGCAAGTATTCAGAACCAGACCGTAATGGTATCCTGATCTCACAGCCTCCGGAATAGTAAAAAATAAATTTCTGTTTTTAAGCCAATAGTTAATGGCATTTTGTTATGGCAGCCTGAGCTAAGACAGAGACCTTGGCAACTTACTTCCCCCACTGTGTCTCAGTTTACTCATCTGTGCCTACCTCGAGGGTTATTATTAGGACATAGGAACAGCGAGTTATTATACACAAAGCACTCAGCACAGTGCCTGACACATAGCAACGTCTCTGGAAATAGCAGCTATTCACATTAGTAGGAGTAGGACTTGCTTCCTAGACAGTAATGATTATGGGTTATTCATTCATACCCTCCTGCCTAGCTTCTATTATGATCCACAGCACACACTGATGTAATCATTAACCAAGATTAGGGGGCGCAGCTAAAATATGATTATAAGTAGCACATGTGGAAAGGAGTGGACTGGCCTTATTAGGACCCTGTTTAACAAAAAGACTTCGAGGAGCAGAGATAAATCCTGGTTTTGCAACACTGGTAAATGGGCAAGTTAGCTTCTTCCATATATTTCCTTTAAATCCAGAGTTTTTTACTTCACATATTTACTTCACGGTGTTCAACTGGTGCTATGCTAACTTTCTCGGCAATACTTCTGGCGACTGCCAATGAAGTTAGGCTCTAACCTCTATGAAAGAGAAGTGAAGCAAACATAGGGTAAAAATTCTAAGTGAAATCTCTTCTGTGCGCAGGAATAACTGAACTAAATGTGTAGCATATAAATGTTCCCGGGGCAAAGGAAGAGCCACAGAACACACAGACTTTTATCTGCAGCTGTGCAGATAGATAAGAATTCCATCAGGAGGGATCTTTCAGGGCACACATGTTCTAAATGAACACATCTTAGTGTGTGGTGGGCCGTGGGCAAACATTTATTTTCTCTGTACTTGTCAAGGGCTAAGGAACTAAAAATATCAATAATGAAACACAATGAAGAATTTTATACATCATTAAGTACGTATACAATGAATGCTGTATTTTTCGGAGCAAATACCTGAATACAGTTGTCTAGTAAGCTCACAGTGTTTCTGCTGGGAGTTCCACACTGTATTTTGAGGGCAGACCAGTGCATTGTTCACATAGATATCCAAACGCTGAAGTGTGGGGAAAAAAATTCCTACCAGAACAGCCTATTAAAAACAAACATTTTTACATCTTAAGAGAACAATGAAACAGAATACTTAGAATTTAGCACTTAGAAATAATTCTTTATACATGCCTTCCATAGAATATTAAAACAAAGTTTTATGGATTTAGGGTAAATATTGAACTAAAAACTTTAAACAGATTTACATTCAACATGGGATCGCAAGGAGTTGGACATAACTGAAGCGACTTAGCACGCATGCAGGCATGCAAGGTGTGTGTGAATTCATGGAAAGGGCTTCCCATGTGGTACAGTGGTAAAGAATCTGCCTGCCAATGCAGGAGAAGCAAGAGACTTGGCTTCGATCCCTGGGTCAGGAAGATCCTCTGGAGAAGGAAATGGCAACCCACTCCAGTATTCTTGCCTGGGAAATTCCATGGACAGAGGAGCCTGGTAGGGCTACAGTTCATAGGGTCTCAAAGAGTAGAACACGACTGAGTGACTGAGCATGCATGCATTCATAGGAAAGAATGTAATGTAAGAAAAAATACTAGAGGACAACCTCTAAATTAAAGAAAGAATTCCTTTAAAAGATAACGTTCAACACAGGCTTTCAACTCCAGGAGCAGGGGAAATGGAGTGTTAGCAATGCTCTCTGTACAACGCAGCCACACAAAATTAGGTACTTAATGTTGAAAAAACTGCTCATCTCTGAGAAAATTTTGGTAGTAAGATAAAAAATATTCAGTCAAAATAACTATCCTGGTTAAGTTTGGGTCATCCTTCATGTTCATTCCCTATATTGCATGCTATCAGATAAAGTAAGGAGACTTGGCTTTTGCAAAGATGGGGCAGAATTGACAAGAAATCTAATAAGCTACACGTAAATACTCTCTTTCAAAAAATAGAATCCCTGTCTGATTCAGACACTATTTTAGGAACTTTCAAAAATCCCCGCCCTCTTTGAGCTTACATTCTAGAGTAGGGAGAGACAATAAATAATAGAAATAATAAAAATTAGAGTATGAAGCATGTTAAAAGGTGAGAAGTGCCATAGAAAAAAAGGAAAGGTAGATCAGAGTCTGAGTAACTGGGTGAGCCAGCAGGGAGGCGTGGTCAGGGTAGGCCTACTAAGGAGAATGAGAGTTGAGGAGATTGGGGAGTAGAATGTAGAAAGTTCCAGACAGACTTACCATCACGGGAAACGCAGGCCCAGAGGGTAAGATGTCTGGTGTGGTGAGGAACAGCAAGGGGCCCAGTATGGCTGGAGGAGTAGAAGTCGGAGCGCTAGGGATGCAGGAGATTCCCAGGTGCCCTGTAGACCACTGTGGGGACTCGGGCTCTTGTATGGAGACAAGGGTTTGGGGCACAGGCATGGGTTTGGGGCACAGGCTGCAGGGTTTGGGGCACAGGCGTGGCCTGCTCTGACCTGCGTTTTTGAAGGTATCTCGGTGGTTACTGAGGTGGGAACAGACCACAGAGCAGGCAAAGGCAGAGCAGGAGGAGGAGTCGGGACGGAACTGCCTTGCTCCAGCGAGGAGATAATGTTGGCTCAAGCTGGACAGGGGCACTGGAGGTGAGGAGCGGTCAGATCCTGGACATTTTGCAGGAATATTCAATAGGATTTGCAGCTGGGCTAGATGAGGAAGGTGAGAGAAAGGGAGGAATCAAGAATGATTCCAAGGTTTTATCTCAAGCAGCTGAAAGGATGGAACCACTCTCGCTGTTCTCAGGCATCTCATTTCCTTACTCCTCTCTCTGCCTCATCTCATACTCATTACTGATGAGTATCAGTTCCTGATACTCTGGGACTTCTGAGTCTCATACTCTTAGGAAAAAAATCTATAGTATGAGACTTCTACTTCTACTCATACTCTTTTCCCACTGACACAGCATAAAGTTAATTATCCCAGCTGAGTTCATTTTATAGCAAAGAGCTGACATTATTGAAGAGATTTTAGATAATGTGTTGTGATCTCTGAAAGTAAAAGTCACTCAGTCGTGTCCGACTCTTTGTGCCTGGAATTCTCCAGGCCAGAATACTGGAGTGGGTAACCTTTCCCTTCCCCAGGGGATCTTCCCAACCCAGGGATCAAACCCACGTCTCCCGCATTGCGGGCTGATTCTTTACCAGCTGAGCCACAGGAAAAGCCCAAGAATACTGGAGTGGGTAGCCTATTCCTTCTCCAGGGGATCTTTCCAACCAAGGCGTCGAACTGAGAGGTCTTCTGCACTGCAGGTGGATTCTTTACCAACTGAGCTATGAGGGAAGCCCTGTGATCACTGAAGTAAGTTCCAAAGGTGTATTTCTGACATGTCTAAATAATAGCAGCATGGAAGAATGACAATATAATCCTAAAGGACCAGTCCTAGATGCACGCTGTTTATGCAAAAGTTCGGGTTTGCTTGCTAATCACACAAGTCGCAGGACTCACTGCCACACCTCAGATGTAGCAGCACAAGCCAGAACATACGGGGAGGGGTGTTGGGGACTCCTATGTGCTCTGAGGCTGATAAAGCCATCCGGATTCACAGCATTCTTAGTGGTACCACACTGGTTCCTGAAAAAGAGCTCTAAGGCTGATGATGTTCCAGAGGACAGGGAAGGCAGTACAGTCCTTAGCAGATAGAAATATATGCAAATAACCCAATAACTCTTTTTTTAAGCATTTGATTTTTTAATTTATTCATTATTTTTTTTCTGGCCATACTGTATGGCATGCTGGATCTTAGTTCCCGGGCCCATGCAGTAGAAGCCTCGAGTCTAAACCACTGGACTGCCAGGGAATTCCCCAGTAATCCTTTTTGTTTGTTTGTTTTTAGACTTTTTAAAATAAATTACTTCAAAATAACTGAACAGAAATAATCTTCACAGAATTACTGAATGACAAAGTGCATTTCTTGACAAGGTCAATAAATGAAATAATTTTTATTATTTTTTACATAGCTATCATAATTATCTATTTATTTAAAAGATTTTTTATTTTATATTGGAGTATAGTTGATTAACAGTGTTGTGTTAGTTTCAGATAGACAAATGTATATGTACAACTGAATCAATCACTTCGCTATACACCTGGAACCAATAATAAATTAAGAAATTATTTCTATCTTGTCTTACCTTGTCATGGTCAACATTAAGCAACATCAGTCGAAGATTCTGAGGACTGGTGCCCGTGAAGTAGACCTCGTAAGATTTGCCCAGAGCCACGATGCTGTGAAACAGGGACAATCTTCTCTGGCATGTGTACCCGGCACACCAGCCATGATCCTGTGGGCCTACATCCACACAAATGAAAGTTCATGTTCCGTATTATGAATATTAACTAGCGCAAAGCCTGAAGTGTAACTGTATTCAAAATAAATTGCAGTGGTCAAGTTCAGTATTTACAGCCACTATCCATCCACCCGTCCATCCAGTGATCTAAGCTATTTCTCAAGCTTTGCCTTAAAAAAGAAGCAGGGGTCTTCCCTGGTGGTTCAGTGGTTAGAATCTGCCTGCTAATGTAGGGGACACAGATATGATCCCTGGTCTCGGAAGATTCCCACATGCCATGGGGCAACTAAGCCTGGGTACCACAACTATTGGGCCTGTGCACCACAGAGCCTGTGCGCCACAACAAGGAAGCTACTTGAACAAGGAGTCTGGGCACCCCAACGCAGTGGCGGGAGAGTAGCCCACGCTTGCTGCAATTAGAGAAAGCCGTGCACAGCAACCAAAATCTGTGCATGGCTACAAAGACACAGTGCGACCAATAAAGACTCCTAAAGGACTTTAAACAAACAAAAAAGGGTGATATGGAAATTTTTTTTTTAAAAGGAAGGCAGGGAAGCAACTCCCTCTCTACTATCCTTACTTTTAGACAGCCCAGGGTCAGAAGGTAAATTAATCTGTTGAGGATCTGGTTATTAAAGGAAATAGCAGATTTACTTATATATCTATTTTAATAATCATGTTTGAGTCAGGCCCCACAGTGAGGAAGAAAACACTTGATGCTTTCTCCTGTTTCTCCTATCAAATATGACTTTGGGTGGAGAACCAACTTTCTCAAATCATTTATTGAGAAATACACTGTAACAGAGCTAATTTGCTAAAAATACAGCTTGCACCTAGAAAACAAACACATTTAAATATACAAATCACTGATGTATTAATTATTTGTTTCATTAGTTAATTTGTTCATTTGTTCATTAGTTAATTTGTTAACTTGACAAACTTTTAAGTGTGTTTTTATTGCCTTTAACATTCCTTCATGTTATTTTAATATTTTTGTTAATGAGGATAGGTACTATTGGAGGGTCAACATCATAAATAAACAGAAGAAATGTGAAAAATAACACACCATTAAACTCTCTCAAAAGCCAAAAGAAAGTAGACAATTTTACCTGAATCCAGACATTTCCAGAACACATGTAACGTGACTTGTAAGAAACTTCTCTATTGCACTTCAGTTTTAAAGTGGCTGGGATCACATATATACACAAAAGTGAGACATGGAATGATGAATTTTCTTGATGTATTTATTCATTAGTTTTGCTCGATTTCCTAGCTTGCTTGGAATTATCAATATTTATAACTGAACTTCAATTGAATTTTACATCAATAAAAACTTCGGAAGCTCAAATAGAGCACAACATATCCCTTAGCATTAAAAACATAAATCCTGCTTTTAAATAAACCTTCTTTGTGGGTTTTGGACACAGACATTTCTATGCATAAAATAAAAAATTTAAAGTGACATAAGCCATATTTTAAAAACAAATAAAATTGAGGGAACCTTTAGTGGTATGTACAAATTTTATCTTGGAATTTTTCTTTCCACCTAGTAGAGACAACCCAAGCTTCAATAATCCTTCTAACACTGTCATAATTTTTGCCACTTTGCTGTTATTTATCAGTAAACTATTTTCTCATTAAACTGATGTGCATGTGTGCTAAGTCAGTTTAGTCGTGTCCAACTCTCTGTGACCCCATGGGCTGTAGCCCACCAGGCTCCTCTGTCCATGGGATTCTCCAGGCAAGAATACTGGAGTGGGTTGCCATCCCCTCCTCCGGGGGATCTTCTCAACCCAGGGACTGAACACACATCTCATGTCTCTTGCATTGGCAGGTGGGATCTTTACCCTTAGACAGTCACTTTTTAAAATTTAAATTTATTTAAAAGAGAAATGTCATATCACTATTGTAAATGGAAAACTTGTATTGCCTTTCAGGAAAAGCAAAATGTAAATATAAATAGAATAAAATCTTCCCCCATGTAAAACAGAGCAATTTGTAAACCTCTTTATTAGTCACTTACTGGTCTAAAATTCTTTCCATGATTTCTCTGCTTTATAAAATCTGAAAGGTAGAATTTGAAACTGGGTTGACTGTAGGCCATAGAAACCAGGCAGATTATATGTCGGAGCAGAATTGAGGAGTGACTTAAAATCATGTAGCTGACATAGCTCATTCTAGTCTCTTCATAAGTTAAAAAAGTGAACTTGCAGAGTACTGGCTATTTGGGAATTTCAGAATATTCTGGTATATGTTGTGACATTGCCAGGACAGAGAGATCTTTCTGATCCTGGTTATGTGCCCCTTCAGCATTTCAAAGACTCTAAGCATGATTAGGGACTAATATTGAGCCCCCAATGCCACTTCAGGGATACACAATGAGTCCTTGTCCTCTGTTTTAAGTAGCTTTTAGAACTTCACCTGTTTATTCAAAAACTCTTGGATACCAGAGTTGATCTGAATCCTCAGGAGACCGTTGCCTTCCATTATATGAGAGCCACCAAGGGCCAGAATGGAAGAGACCTAGCCTCTGGAGCTGGACAAGATAGTCTTTATAGCCAAAGGAATCAGGATGGAGAAAAACCAAAGCCAAACAAAAAACCCCACAACACACTGATTCAAGATTAAGTCTTCCAAGGATTCATGAAAATGAAAGGTGTAGGTTGACACTGTTCATTCTCAAGTATTACAAATATCGCATATTCAGTTTTTTCATTTATGTAAGGAAAATTGGGGTTTTTTTTGCAGACATTCAGATCAAGGTTTTCTTAAATGTACTTAAGCCACATTCATACCTATAAAGATCACTCGAGGCATAACCTTCCTCCTCTTCTTTCAGTGGTCAGTTTGGAGTCATTGCCTGCTTTCTAATGGGAGGGGTACTGCTGAAGAGGCAAGTCTCTTTCCCTTCCTTAGAGTTTTCTTACAATCAGAACGCAAAGAAGTTCAGATGTTTGCTAGTTCTTTGCTAGATAATTTATGAGATATGTCCACGAATGTAATAAAGAGTGAATGCTTTGAGTAACTCTAGTTGATTTACATTGAATACCTACCATTAATGAGATCAACATAACCACTGCTCACTATAGCCACTGGGGAGAGTCTTCGAGTTTCTGTGTCGGAATCCAGGCTTTCGATAACCATCATTGCATATTCCATCCCAAAGCACCGATGGCCCTGCCATTCTGGAATGTATTTACAGGTTGAATCTCTAATGATTCCTGGAAATGGTAGAACACACATTTATAAATGAAACAGAATCCCCTTACAAAAGCATTCACATATTATCTTTTGCTTGTACATATGATTAATAAGTACAAAATATACATTAGAGTATATTAAAAATTAAATAAAAATAAAAGATATATTTTGTTCCATGAACCTGAAGACTAAAGAATAAGATCCAACAAACCTTTATAAGGTGCTTTTTCAGTGACAGGAATTCTACTTCCATTTGGGAATGTGAGCATCACCTTAGGAATTCTATAGTCTCCAATTCCAAACTGGCTATTTCCATTCCATTCATATTCTGCTTCAGGTATCACTGAACCAGAATTCCCCAAGAAGGAGCCATCCATATCTCTAAGTAAAGATTTCCTTTTGGCATCACAAACCATATCTACACAATCTGATGGATTCACCTTACTGTGGAGAAAAGGTGAAATGCATAAATACTTAGATTTAGTATACCTCCCTATTTCTAGAGAGCATTTGAATATACTTGCATATTTGATTAAAGTACCACAACATTGTTTGATTGAATCTTATTTCGGAAAGGATTCAAAGCGGGACCAAGTAGCATATATAATTAGCATTGTAATGAGACCTGCTTTCCCATTGTATTGATTTGGTCTATTATTATGAATTCATTAACATTTAAAATGGACAATTTATACCTGTGAGAAAAAAATCAGAATTTCATTTTGCTATTTTATATTTTGTTGAATGATATATTTCATATTTGTCCATTGCTCAAAATATACTAATACTGCTCAAAGAACAGGTAAATTACTCAGTACTGCAGACATATAAAATCCTTATGTTGGCAGGAAAGTCTTAATGTTTTTCCCTTCTTTTTCTTCTTTTTAATAGTTCTTCAAGAGTTATAAATGTACTGCATGTTTCCTATAAAATAAATCCTTAATAAACGCTCAGCCCAGTTCACCTTTCTACCCCAAGTTCTTAGCTGCTGCTGCTAAGTCGCTTCAGTCATGTCTGACTCTGTGCGACCCCATAAACAGCAGCCCACCAGGCCCCGCCGTCTCTGGGAGTTTCGAGGCAAGAACACTGGAGTGGGTTGCCATTTCCTTCTCCAATGCATGAAAGTGAAAAGTGAAAGTGAAGTCACTCAGTCATGGCCGACTCTCAGCTTAGGCTCATCAACAATTATAGATTAGTATATATTCTTATAGACTTTTGTCTATGTATATACAAGCAGATATACTTAAATTATAATTTTTACGCTACATATTTTAATAACCATTCTGTAGATATCCAAATGGTAGGAGATGAAATACTATAAACCCATCATGCAGTTCAATCATAGATGGTATTCTGCTTTTATTTTGAGCCACCTGGAGTGTTGACTGTTATTAGGTATAATAATAAAAATGGCTGCTTCATTTGCAATGTACTAGACATTGTATATACATGGTATGTAGTATACTTACACTATATGATATATACAATGGGGAAATAAAATTTATTCCAGAGTTATAGCAACAAAATACTATCTAGTAGACCTGAGCTTTTTGCTAAAAAAGACATGAAACTATAAACTATTCCTTACTCTACTCTACTAGTTTTGGAGATGATTTGAATAAATATTTCTGTAGGTTATGTCTTCTTTGTGTTCACGTGTGTGCAGAGTGTTTTTGTGAGCAAGTCTGTGAATAGAGTGTCCAGGGGCACTCTTACTTTATAGTGTAGGATTCTATCTTACTTCAGGTTGCAAAGAAACAGAACCTGAGATGCGGCTTTTTGTTCAAGTGAGATAAAGAGAGTCCTCAATAAGGAAAGGAGAGAAGAGGGAAGGAGAGAAGCCATATACAGCAAGGGAAAGAAAGGGGAGACAACTATGGTCTACATACCAGCTTCAATTTGATCTCAAGAGAACCTCTGGATCATGAATTACACCCAGAGAGGTTCTACTTCTTCTTGCATAAATTAATCATTTTTTTTTTTATGGACTGCAAGAAGGTGGTAGTAGGAAGAGCTTTAGCCTCTCAGAGCTATTCCTGTTTGAATAATCTTCTGGAAAAGCAGGCAATACTAGCCAACATTAGAGCATCTGAGGACCGGATGAGCTACCTAGTAAAAGGGATCTGGGATTGTGCCAACAGTATCCCAATAAAAGCACAGAATTCAAAGACATTTTAAAACGTAATGTTTTCTCCATGACCTAGATCTTAAAGTTATATATGAAATCTGAAAGATTCAAGATAACCAAATAGGAGCTAATAGCTCTCTAGAGGCGAGAGCCTCCAGTGAGCCAAAAAGCACTTCGATTTAATAATTGTTGAGGAGATACTGGATTTTCATCAAAATAAGATAAGATGAAATCAAACTAATTATGAAATATTGCATTTCTCTGAAAAGATGTCTATCTAATTAGCATTATTTCTTGTCTATCTAATTAGCATTATTTCTTTGACCTGAAATGGTCAAAGAGTTCTAATGGAAATTTTCTTTCCTCCAGTAGCTTCTTAATCTAAATTCCTGGTCTGTCCACCTTATGAAGAATAGCAGTTATTAGCTATATTCTTTCAAGACTTAGGATCTAAGTGGTTCAACTTCTAGAAACATTCTGACACCAACTAACCTTTGTGATTGAGAAAAATCATCATTCAAAATTTCTGCATATTCTCAATCACAATAATTATAATGACTCTCATTTAATTTCCAAATATACACTGTGGTGCATATAGAAGATATTTGGAAAACAAAAGGAAACAAGTGGGAAGGAGAAGAGAAGAAATGATAGACATGACTTTCATTTCTAATGACTATTAATGGAGAGATCTTAATGTACAAATACACTTCAGACTCGTTCTGTTACCTTTCATGTTTAAAGATGGTGCTATTTATGATACACGAGCAGAAAAGCATGAGAAAATATACATAATAAGACCTAGATTCTTCAACTTACCTGAAGGCATAGATATACTAGACACTTTCATAATGCCGATTAAAATTTCATAGACATGAACAGTTACTTTAAATATAGCAACTTTCTCAGATCTATGGCAGGGAAATGAAACAATGGAAAACTGTGATAACAGGGAAGAAGCAGCTTAATTTACATATTTTACCTTAAATCAGGCCTATGGATAAATATTTTTGATTGTTCAGTAGTGTCAACCAGCTGTATGTTCTTCACATGGATTGGATGCTGTAAATCCTCATTTAAAGGGTTAGTAATGAATATTACATTAGTTTCACCTGAACAAACATTTTTAAATCCAACAAATGTTGTACCTAAAACAAAAATAATAGGAAAATCATTATCTGCTGTAGAGAAAGTGTTGAATCAGTTTCGTTTCAAATCTATTGCACCAACATATCATTCAATACTGCCTTGAACATGGAGCACTTATGTGTCAGATAAGTGTTAGTCGCTCAGTCGTGTCCGATCTTTGCAACCCCATGGACTGTAGCCTACCTGGTTCCCCTGTCTTTGGGATTCTCCAGGCAAGAATACTGGAGTAGGTTGCCATTCTCTTCTCCAGGAGATCTTCCCGACCCAGGGATCGAACCCTAGTCTCCTGCACTGCAGGTGGACTTTTCACTCTCTGAACTACCAGGGAAGCCCATGTGTCAGGTAAGGCTACCACTATTTGTGAACTAAATCCACACCATTGAGTAGTCTTCTCTTGTATTTTCTCTGAGCTTGGCATATTTTCTCTGTGATTTGCTTTAGACAATGGGACAAGAGCAATATAAACAGATCTGAAAAGAGCTTGCATATGAGGGCTCACTCTCTCGGTACTTTGGGGGAATTCTGTGATTATCAGCATGTGAATAAACCTAAGAAATGTTTGGTTCAGTTATTCCCATTATCCCATCAAGGGCCAGCACCAATCACCAGACGTGGAAGTGAATCCCAGACTAACCAGTCCCTAAGACATCTTGTAAAATGACAGCAGCTCAGTGAACAGTCCTAGGTAAGATTAGCAGAACTACTCAGCTGAACAAAGCCTAGACAGCCAGGCCACAGAATCATGAGCTAATAAATGATTGTTTAAAGGCTGTGAATTTGGAGGATGGTTTGTTATGCAGCAAAGGCTACCTGAAACATGATTGCTCCCTTGGTTTTACTGCAAATATTATGTGGTCCAAAGATAAAACTGATAGGATCAAAAAACAAGCTCTTTGGCACTTAAAATTTCATTACTCAAAACTTAAAACAGTAAAAAGTGGCTCCAAAAAATTCTCAAATTAGCTATGTGCCATTTACTACTCTGCTTGATTACATTTTCTTGAAAGAAAATATTGCATATGCATGAATATAAACCTGTAGAATAATACTAACAAAATATTGCAGCAGTAGATACTGTTCATACACCATGCAGATATTCTTCACTGGTCTTAAACCTATGCGGCACGTTAAGCAATTTTTGGCAAGGCTATCCACATTATAACGTGAAAATTGTGTCTGACTCTTTGCAACCTCATGAACTACACAGTCCATGGAATTCTCTAGGCCAGAATCCTGGAGTGGGTAGCCTTTCCCTTCTCTAAGGGATCTTCCCAACCCAGGGATCAAACCCAGGTCTCCCACACTGCAGGCGAATTTTTTACCAGCTGAGCCACAAAGGAAGCCCATCAACAGACACCAGGTCAATAACTTAGACATCTAAGTTTTGACATACTATTTCTTATAATTTTATCTACTAAAAATGAGAAATTATAATAGTTTTCCCAACTCTGTCCTCACTATGCTCCTCAATGGGCCCTGAGTCTGGTTCTCACGATGGTCCGAACTTGGTCCTCACATCAGCCTGTCTGTTGTCCTCCCTAGGGCTGAAACTCGTCCCCTAGAGCCTGACACTAGTCCTTTCTATGGCCTGACTCTTTGCCTAGCAAATACCTCACTCTCTGCCTCACTACAGCCTGAAAGCTTTCCTCACTGAAACCTAATTCTTTGGCTCACTGGGGCACGACTCCTTTTGTCAGTAAAGCCTGAATGATTCCTCACTGGGACCCGATTCTGGTCCTCACTACGGACAAATGATGATAATTTGTTCTGCATTTCTAGGAACTAAAATTATGAGAAATAATATGTCACAACTTAGGTGTCTAAGTTACTGACCTGGTTTCTTTGAGGGGACACTCATTAAAGTTTTCATGAAAGGGAGACTTGCTAAACTGAAGTAGAGGATGGTTCAGTGTATTTAATGGGGAAAATGAAAATACTTGGTATAATCTCTATATGAATTTGTATATAACTTTTCTATTTTTAAGGATGCAGCCTGGTTCAGTGAAAAAGCAGCAGATTTTTAAGTCAAGAGATCTCGATTCTAATCCTAGCTCTGCCAAAAGCAGTGGAAGTTTGGGGAAACATTTAAGTTCTATGAACTAAAATTTTTTCAGCTGTAAAAGGTTCTAATAAAATATAACCCAAATGATACAAAAGGGCATTCTAGTTTAGAGAAACTAAGCAATATTAAATCATTATACCAGTGCCTTTTCTGTTGTTTGAGGAGGAAAATGTAATGTCAGTTCTTTAATATATATACAAATTTGGCCAGGGAACCATTTTTTAATTTTTCTGGCCACATCATGTGCAGAGTCTAACCACTGAACTGCCAGGGAATTCCCCAGGGAACCATTCTTGAAATTGACTCTGACGTCCAGTTTCTTTGCTTGTCATATTGAGTAGACTACTTTAATCATTATTTTTTTTTAATCATTATTTTTTTAACTAACAATGAAATTGCTAGTTATATTCTACATAGTCTTTACATAGCTTAATTGAGTAGATTTTCAAAGACGATGTTTAAACTTGCCTGAGATGTCCAAAAGACCACTGATGGAGTTATAATTCATGATCCCTGCGTGGGGTTTCCGAGGCGCCATGTTATGTGCTGAAGAAAAGGTAGGCCAGCAAATCCCACTTCTCCCACCTTTTATGAAAAGAAGAAAGTCAATTTGAATATGCACTCTTATGAACCCCAAAGTCAAAAGTTCTAAAATCTTTACCTGATGGAGGTCTAGAACTTCGATGGGCAGCAGAAAGTTCAATATTGGGATCATCATTAGTTAGGACATCAGAGCAATTAAATTCAGGGCTACTTCCAACAATTAGGGAGTTCTATTTAAAAAAGTTCAAAAGGTAAGCTTTAATAACAACTTTTCTTAAAAGAAAACATGACAGTGAATAGTACTGAATTCCACTGTAGCAAAGCACAACCTACATAACTTTGAGAAGTGGATCCTTCAGTAAACCAAGATGTAAAAGATGTGATTTCTACCCTGAGTGGATGACATTCAAGGCAGGAGTGGGGAGACAGGCATATAAATAATTATATGTAATGGCATTTTGTGTTTCTGTGATAGCGATTTGTGCAGGGAACAGTAGGAACAAAAAGAGGACAAAGTATCAAAACTACCTAAGCGGGTTCAGGAGACTTCATAGTGTGAATGAAAATTAAACTGACTGTGGCAAGACTAGTAGGTGATAAGCAGGAAGAGATGAGGGAAGGATGGAGAGATTCCTGGCAGAAGACGGTGAGCACAAAAGCAGGAGGTGTGACTAGAAGGGCAAAGAAGTCGAGAAAATCATTTGTATTCAACAATTTTACCCTTCTCAGAGTTGTTCTTTCTGCTTTGAGTGGCTGCATTCAATTCTTACCTTAATTTGCACGGTTTTACTGGAAATCTTGTGAGATACAGCAGATGGCATGTAAATCATAGAAAAAATGGCCATTCCATTGTCAATCAGGGTCACGTTGTAGATATGCACACTCTCCGTGGTCTGTAATAGAATTGGTAGGTTACAGAGTACAGAATACAATCATTAAAGAAAATAAACAATCACTTTTTGGGGATCCATTGACCTGAAAATAAATTCCGTAATCCCAGCATGACCAAATGGTAAATCCCTGTATAAGTGAACATCCAGGAAGGCCATCTTGGTTCATATAGATACCAAATAAACCTCCATGGGCTTCATTGTCAAACCACTTTTCCAGAGAATTAGACTGACCTTTGAAGGAAACAGAGAAACAAAGAATTAACATTATGAATCAAATGACAGTTATAAGCAGTATTGGTTAAAGTTGAAATTCTTTTAAAAATTAAATATATAATTCTGATGCAAGTTTTAACAGGATAATCAAATATTTGCATGGCTCGGCCATTTATGGTTTACTTTATTTAGCATTTTTCTAATCTAATTTGTCTCTTCACTGTTATTCAGAATAATTGTATATTCATTTACAAAAGTTTGACTTAGAGTTAGTACCCTTAACTTATTATATCTGATTAAAGATGAGTTTCCTTAGGAAGATTATGAAGTTGGGATTCAAACAAGGCTAAACTGAAAAATACAACGATACCACTTGTGGCCTGTCAACGTTGCTGGTGTCTTCTGATCATCCTTTTGTCAAGTTAAGAGTCACTTCCTTAAAAAGCTTTCTCTGACAACCTGATTCAAAGTAGCACTTCAGGGGAACTTTCCTTCTGGTCCAGTGGCTAAGACTCCAAGCTCCAAAGGCAGAGGGAGGAGGTTCAAGCTCCAGCTGGGGAACTAGATTGTGCATGCTGCAACTAAACAATCCCCTGTGCTGCAACTAAGACCTGGCACAGTCAAATACATAAACAAATATTAAAAAAAAACAAAAACAAAAACGAGGTAGCACCTCAGTCACTTAACATGGCATTACACTTTCTTCACTTTGATGTTTAATTACCACTTATTTGTGAATTATTCATCTCCTCTCTTCTATTAGAAATAAGCTTCACGAGAGAAGAAACTGTGTCTAGCTCCTTCACTGCCAGATTCCTAGAGCCTAGAAAGTAATGAAGAGGTAGGTGCTCATCGAATATTTCTTGAATTCATGCATGCATGATCTTGGGAAAGATGTTTAAAATTGTATAACTTCAGTTTCCTCATATATAAAAAATTTTAATGCCTAATTCAGGGTTGTTTCAAAATGAAATGAAATAATCAAATAAAGTACTTCAATAAATGGAAGCTATATCCATTATTAATATACAGGATAATTAAAGTGGATTTTTACTTATGGACAAACAGAGCAGTAACCCTAAACACCCCCTCCTAACCATGCATAAATTTAACAATTCCTTACAAAGAGGAGCACTGTCTCCTAAATTGTACATTGTACCAGCTCTCTTGTCCAAGTTCCCCAAGATCTCACTTCCTCCATCTTCTACTGCTTTTCCCATCTTCCTTTGAGGTTGACATTTCACCTATGGTCACTTTGCCTGATTTCTGTTCTGTTTGCTCCCTAAGAGGCTGTGTTCATGTCTACACCTGGCTTCTGCGCAGTGTAGCCCCAGGGACAAGCATGGCTTCATGTCTGGATATACCTGTGTCAGAGTCCCCTTCTCGGCATCCCAGCCCCTCCCTTGTCTGGGACATGAATTGCATACATTGACGTTGCATCCCAGGAACTTAAATCTTCAGTTCCTTTGTGATGTCTCATTTTTCAATTGCTTTAAATCTAAAACCTCTTTATAAACACTCCCAATTATTTAGGAAGATCAACATAGTAAAAATGTATTATATGGCATTATACATATTAGTAAATACTCATATTCACAGGTCATATTTTGATTTAAACAAACCCACAACAACACTTCAAAGAAATTTTACAAAATTACATTATTTTAAAATTTTAAGTCGAAGAAAAGCCATTTTTAAGCTGTTGGGAACGACAATATTTAAAAGGGGCATACATCAAGGAATCAGTTAAACCTGTGCCAAAATTGTTTTATTCCTTCAAAATGTATTTTGCACAAAAATAAAATTAGCTGAAGTCCAATATTCTTTGAATTTATAGAAAAAATGCTTACTAAAAGAATTTCAAAAATAACTACAGAGATGTAAAAAAGATCAACTATAGAAGGGCTATACATTTTTCAGAGAAAATTCCATTTCCTTTAGCTAAGTTTCTCAAGAGGTAAGGCCTGCAGGTCTCTTATTCTATTTTTTTTTTGATTCAGTAATTAATTTACCTGGTTTAGAAGTCAAGAGGTTATAAAAATTTATATAGTAGTAAGTGACCAGGCACCCTGTCCCTACTTACCTTCAATGACTTTTTGCTTCAACACTTTCAGTGTTTCTTTCTGTAAATGTATATACTCTGTGTGTGTGTGTGTGTGTGTGTGTGTGTGTGTGTAAGTTGCTCAGTAATATCCAACTCTTGGTGATGCCATGGACTGTAGCTTGCCAGGCTCATCTGTCCATGGAATTCTCCAGGCAAGAATACTGGGTTGCCATGCCCTTCTCCAGGGGATCTTCCAAACCCAGGGACTGAACCCAAGTCTCCTACATTGATGCCTTAACCATCTGAGGCACCTGAGAAGCTCGCATAGTCTTTTCTTCCCTTTCTTCCACAAAACATACTATACACAAAACAGTTCTACATATACTGTTCTGCAACCTCCACCTACCATTTTAGAATATCCTGGTAATTTCTCCATGCTAATACATAGATATGCATCTTTTTCCTTCTTTTTTAGAGGGGCCTAGTGTTCCAACGTTTGGCTTTCTATAACTAGCCCACAATAACTGGACACAGGGTAACTTTTTTTTTTTTTTGCCAGTACAGACAACGCTATGATGAATAACCTTGTTCACAAATCTTTTTCTCACTGTTGTAGAGGCAACTGTTAGATTACAGGAACTAGAAATGTTGAGTCAAAGGTAAATGTCTCTATAATTTTGGTAGCTCTTGCCAGATTCCCCTTTGGAAGGGTTATATCACTGTATGAAGAGTGATGTGGGTGAAGGAGGAGAAGAAAATCGGTTTCAATTTTTTCTTTAAACCCAATATTACATAGAAAAAATTTTGTTTGTTGATTTCTTTCAGTGCCCAGGAAGAGGCAATGGTACATATTTAGCTGATATACAATAATTATTTATATTACATATTCAACTGACAAACAATAATTATTTATTTCTAACAAATTTGGACAAGATATTTCCTAATTTTAACGACCCAAAGACTTACTTGAGCAAGGTTCACCATCGATGCGGTATCCAGCCCTTCCAAATCCAGCCACTATATTATTTTGTAAGACTGTATTGGTCCCTCTATTTATCTAGTACAATGATAAAGAAAATGCTTTAGGTCAGGCTTTTACACGATTACATAATGAGAGCAGGTATGCAACATACACTGGTAAACTAATCACCACAATGCTTTCTGAAGTAAAAATTTAATTCATTATTCAACCACATTCAAATTTATAATACAAATGAAGTACTGAAATTACCTTAGGTTCTTGGTATAAACCCACCACTAGATACTATACCTTAGTCTTCATTAGAAAAGTATATTAAAGTACATTTCAGTCACAAAATCCACTAGATGTGGTTCAATATTAACAAGCCATACACCAAATTCCAGTATTATAGCAAGATTACAAACATTTTGTCACTCTTTTTGGTTATATTCTCTCACCAATTTGATTAATTAAGAAAAAGGCAACTAAGGCAATTATAGTGGGTCATTAAATTCAGGAGAGGGCTTCATTAATTTAAAGAAAATCCACTATAATAAAAACAAGGTTAGAACAAGCACTAGGTAATTACTAAACAATTTTATTTTACGAGCCAAATCAGAGCAGTAGAAATGAAAAATACCAAGCATAGAAGGTTTATTTATTGCCTAATAGTATCAGCAAAACAGACAAAATCTAACTGAAAGCATATTAAACACCCTTATCTTTAAAGATGATAAAAATAGTCAAATACAATTCATAAAAGTAAAATAAGTGTCTTTTAAAAGGTATAACTAAGTTTAATTGACATTTGGTTACATTCTAACATCTATAAACAGATGAAAAGAGAATATCACTATCTCATAAATGTATACTAAGGTCCAGACTTTTGGATTTTGCGTTAAGGTGATTATTAACAGCTGCACAAAAACAAAGTTCAATCCCTAGCCCATCTCTCAAAGTGAGCTATTTTTAATTCCTTTCCCTTCCTATGGTTTAAGTAAGCAAAATAAAAACAAAAAGAAGCTGTCTTTCCTCCAAATCCTCCTTCTATACTTTCTATTTTCTCGTTCACAATCTCACTCTACATCTAAACAAGCGGCTAAAGTAACTGAAGAAATTTCACGGGAAATGGGGTCCAATTAGTAATATCTGATAAGAGTAAATAACCTTGCATATAGAAGAATTTTAGATGAAAAATGAATTTTAGACCTTCTATATAAGTCTATCATATAAGGAAGGAAACTAAATTCAGAGTTAGACAGTAATATGGGTAAGGCATTCAGTCAATTGGCAGCAGAGAAATCCCATAGTGGAGCTTGAAAGCAGTAATCAATGTTGGAGAAGCAAGGCAATAAGGGAAAACTACTTAAACCAAAGGACGCCAACACAGAAAAATCCAGTGGCTACTGGAGCTCACCTTTTTTAAAAATCAGAGTATGATTGCTTTACCATATTGTGTTGGTTTCTGCTGTACAACAAAGTGGACCAGCTACATGTACACAAACATCCCCCCTACTTGGAACGCCCACCCATCCCACTCCCTCATCTCACCCTTCTAGACCATCACAGGGCACTGAGCTGATTTCCCTGCACTATACCACAGGTTCCCACTATCTCTCTCTTTTACACATGGTAGCTTACAGTCTTTAAATTTGTTCATACTACCTCAATTGCGGCATGCCAGAGAGTGGAACTCAGATCTTTTCTGTTCTGATAGGTTCCTGGCCAAACTGAAAGTGTAACCAAGTTTCCTCGGACTCTGTTGTCATCCCCCCATATTCGTATGCCTAGAAAAAAATAAAATCCCCCCAATTCATATAAATTTGTAATGAGTACTATGGAGAATGTTGTTCATTTCTTCCATGAAATCAGTTTTCTAGTTTGAGCCTGACAAATGAACCTCTTCAATTTCAGAGCAAATCCTCTAAACTCTTTGATACTCTACCTCTTTAACAAATTTCCTGAAATAGAATCTTCTGGGGTGTTTGTTAAATATGTGGGTTCACAGGCTCTGCCCTAGATTTTAACAAACACACACTCATACTGTATACACCTTCATTGAGTTTGTATTATGCTTTAGACTGATATTCAAGAAAGGTTAATTCCCTGCAATCAAACTTACTTTTTATAAAATAATAGCATTTATTTGTGAATAATCTTTTTGATTGATATGTGAGAGGTATGTTAAAAGTCATAGTAATTTAAAATATTGGTGATTAGATAACTCACATAAGATCACCGTCTAGTAAATATTTCTAGAGCTGTACTGTCCATAGATACATATGACTCCTTACATGTAAAGTAAGTACAATTAAATTAAGTATAATTAAACTTAAAAATACAGCTTATTAGTCACATTAGCCACATTTCAAGTGTTCAGTGGCCACATGTAGTTTAGTAATCCCCATGGCTATCTCAGAAAGACAGATTATTGGACCAAAATATTATCATATTACCTTCCCCCACTGTAAAGTGAATGACATTATCATCGATGTCCAATCCATCTGTCCCAAATACACCAATTGCAGGGGAAAAGGCATTGTGAAAAGCACAGCCTCGAACATAGGATGAGCCACGTTCTTGAATCTATAAAACATTGAGATTAAGTAAACATTTAAAAAATAAAACTAAAGTATATTTAAAGAAAAAAAAATTGAAGTAGGTGATTTTCAGGAAACAAATCTCGATAAATAAAATACTCAGTTTATATTCCATGAAAGGATATGATTTCCCAGGAGATCTTTTAATCCTAGGAAAAAGCTATATTCTTCAATTTATGATTAAATAAAGCAAAAAAAAGTTTGCTTACTTTAAAAGTAAATAAAAAATTCTCCAGTGTTTTTCTATGCATTAATATTTTATTACTACTTATAAAATGCAAAGAAATTAAAACTTATTTTTCAGAACAGTTTATTATATGATGACCAGGAATTTTTTTTTCACCACTAAAGTTGATACTCTAGGCAAGGGACTCAAATTCAAATATCTGTAGGAAAACAGTCAATGAGTAGTTTAGGGGTTTCAACTTCAAATCTACATGATTTTTTAAAAATTTTATTTATTTCTATTGACCTATAGTTGATTTACCATACTGTGTTAGTTTCAAGTGTAAGCAAAGGGATTTAGTTACACACATGTATATTCTTTTTCATAGTTTTTTCCATTATACGTTATTACAAGAATATTGACCATAGTTTCCTTTGCTATACTGAAGGTCCCTGTTATTTATCTATTTTACATACAGTAGTGTGTATATGTTAGCCCCAGACTCCCAATTTATCTCCTCTCTAATAATATATGTACATATTTTATTTAAACACTTTTATTTTATATTGGAGTGTAGTTGGTTACAATGTTGTGTGAGTTTCAGGTGTACAGCAAAGTGATTCAGTTATACATATATGTACCAACTTTTTTTCAAATTTCATATAAGAAATACACTCTTTCTCATTTTTTTCTTAAGTCACCAGCCCTCTAGGCATATTTATCTAGGAAGATAGAGGCATGGATATTCAGACATGCTTTTCATTTGAGAAATTTAAGCAGTACTCACTTTGTTAACAGTAACTATTTGGACATATTTTTGGTCATTGTAAAGCAAAGTAGAGATGTGAAATACTATCATAGATCTTCAATTCTTCTACCTCCTGTGCTCCATTTCCTTTTTTTCCCCCCTTACTGGCCTTAAATAAATGAATGTCATGGTTGGAATCAAATTGTTCCAACATGACATGCATACATAACCAGCAGGATATGGTTAGACTCCTGCTGTGAGTCTAAAAATGTTAATGAGAAATAGAGAAGTTTTTATTATATTAAATTTAGTTTTAGTAATTCTAAGATATGGCTATTTAGCAAAGTTAAATGAAAATAAAATTAAAACATAATATATGCAAAAATTTAAGATAAAGTACAAACCTGTCCAAGGTTAAGAAATGTTACAGCATATCTTGGGTCTGTGCTATCTCTGAAGCCTTCTTGACCACTGTGATAAAATTCTACATTACTTATTCTTGCATTTCCTGGTGGGGGAAAGAGTTACACATTTTTTTCTTTGAAACGAAAAAACAAAATTTTTGAAATTTTTGAAAGACTACAAAAGTTCTAGTAATTTTCCAAACTACAAATTTGTTTTCAACTTTTTCAAGGAAATTACATTCATTTTTTTGTTCTTTTAATCCAAATAAGGTATTGTTTCTACAGTTGTTTTTTCACTGCCCTTCCAAAAACCTCTTTAGACATTTTTTTGTGAATAGCATTCATTCTCCATGAAATTTTAATATCACAGAGGTACTACACACTGGGGTTGCAAAGAGTCAGACACGACCTAGTAACTCAACAACTATATATCTGTATAGTGGCCCTTTGTAGGACCACAACTGTTTAAGCTTTTTATACCCCCGAGAGTCAGTTTACACCTGTTGGTATTATACTGTCCCTGTTAAGAATGCATGACATGAGATACAAGTTATAATTTACATGACATTTCAATTTTGATGCTCCAAAGAGCTTTTTAAAGACATTATCTTTACATAATTTTTTTCCAGAATATACACTGCCAAGTATCTGCAAATCGAGTTTGAAGTGACAAAAAGCAATTTCATCGATTATTAAGAACAGCCATAACAATCTCTGAGAGATGACTCTATGTCAAGTTCTGTACCAAGTGCTTAACAGGCAATGTTTAATTCTCATACAACACCTATGAGTCAGGAACTCTGATTATTCCTGTCTTTAATACAGGTTAACTGGGGCACAATGATTCATGTCTGAAAAAAACCAGTAGAGAATATTCCTTGTTTCAAAAACTTGCATATCTAATGAAATGCATTGGGGGAGAGTTATTTTACACTAGAAGGGAAATTGATTTCTGTCTGGAAATCCCTGAGCCGGTATTTGGATATATGGTGAAGAATATAAGGACTTCATAATGATACTAATAAAAAAACAAAACTAAAACTCCTTGTCACCTTCAGAGGATGATTTGGAACCAGTTCATTATTTTGAAAACCAATAAGTAAAAGGAAAGAATTCAACATTTTTTTAATCTAAACTATCCTTAAAGGTGGTCAAATAGTTGTCTGGGGAAGCTTCTCTTTATAGAAATATTCAAGATTATAAAAGAGGAGGGAATGGTAGTATTACCTTTCTAAACCTCAGTGATTTAATAGATCCAATCAATGATTATTAATAACAGCTAACTTCACAAAAGGAAGAACAACTGTATATTATGTATCTATTAATGGAAAAACAACCACCAGTTGTGAGGAATTCTTGCCTAAAAATTGAGTCTGGGTCTAGTCATTTTACTAGTTCTAAATTTGCTACTTATTCATAGAGAACACAAAGTAGGCAGGAACATGTTAAATTCTAGGGGTGCATCACTAATTGGGGTTATTGCAGACACTATATGACAGATGACCTAGCTTCTTTAAATTACAAGGGAAGACAAATGAATCAGAGATTTAAGATTCATAACCAGTTGCAATATGGATCTATTTAGAGTCCAACTTGAACAAAAAGAGTCAAAGAGAAAGAAGGAAATAAAGAAAGGAAAAAAAAAAAGAAGAGGAAAATGGGAAAGGGGAGGAGGAAAGAAGAGGGAGTGGGAGGGAGGGAAGAAAGGAGAAGAATGAATGAACTGGAGAATTCTGAACAGTCGTTTGATGTTTAGAAACTATAGCTAACATTTTAAAATCTGATTCTTACAGATGTTTTTAAAGATGTCTTTTAGATTTACACACTGAAATATCTCTAGATGAATATGTGATTGCTTCATTAATAATAGCCAAGATATAGAAACAACCCAACTGTCCATCAATGGATGAAAGGATAAAGATGTGAGATACCCTCCCCTCTATCTATCTATCTAAAATATTCCACTCTATATATACATATATCACATCATTCAGCCATGAGTAAGAAAGGATGAAATTCTGTCATTTGGGACAACATAGATGGACCTGGAGGGAATTATGCTAAGTGAGGTAAGTCAGACCGAGAAAGATAAATACTCTATGATCTCATTTATATGTGGAATCTTAAAAAGCTTCTGCATATAAATGAAATGGACTCGGGTCAGGAAGATCCCCTGGAGAAGGAAATGGCAATCTGCTCCAGTATTCTTGCATGGAAAATTCCATGGACAGAGGAACCTGGCAGGCTACAGTCCTTGGCATCATGAAGAGTTGAACACGACTGAGCGACTAACGTACACAGGAAAGCTGAACTCATAAAAACAGAGAATAGAAAGGTGGGTATCAGGATCTGTAAGGTGGGAGAAATAGAAGCTATTTAAGGGTATAAACTTGCAACTAGTAGATAAATAAGTCCTGGTGATCCAATGTACAGCATAGGGAAACAGTAAAAACACCATATTATAAACTTCAAAGTTGCTAAGAGACTAGGTCTTAATTGTGCTCACCACAACCAAAGAAATAATAATTATATGACATGACAGAGATGTTAGCTAACACTACTGTGGTGAAATCAAATGGCAATATATAAAAGTATCAAATCAACATACTGTACACCTGAAACTTACATAATATTATGTGTCTGTTATATCTTAAAAAATATATGCTTGCTTCTTCAAAATAATCTGGGGCTAGAAGAAAGTGGGTGAGCACATACGTAAAACGAGATTGGCCAAAACTGATACTCGTGATAATTGGTGATGATAAGCGTCATACATTTCTCTATTTTTAAGATATGTTAGAAATTTTCCTTCACACGAGAATAACAGATTGGTTGTGCTTGTTATGAATTGATTGGTCTTTGAGTGTGATGCTGGGCGGGCTTCCCAGGTAGCACTCGTGGGAAAGAACCTGCCTGCCAATGCAGGAGATATAAGAGACGCAGGTTCGATCCCTGGCCTGGGAAGATCCCCTGGAGGAGGGCATGGCAACCCACTCAGGATTCTTGCCTGGAGAATTACATGGACAGAGGAACCTCGTGGGCTATGAGTCCATAGGATCACAGAGTTGGACATGACTGAAGCAACTTGGCACCAGGCATGTGAAGTGGGTAAGCTGCTACCTAAGGTCATTATTAATTTAATAATCACTTTGTCTATGAAGATAAAATTAGAAGAATAATGTTAGGAATTTGGTTCTGGAGGGTGGTACCTGGACTATATAATACATATCAAGGCTCTATTTTTCAGTGTTAAAAACAATACATCAGGCCCAAAACAGAGTCCCTTTTGCTAAGCCCTGCATCACCAAACAGACTTAATTACAGTTTCAGCTCTCCTGAAATGGAATCTTAAATCAGGAATTGCCTGATCAGCACTGATTAGGTAATCTGCTTGATAAACTTCTGCTCCCCCTACATGAAAAGTAGCCTTGCAATTGCCAATCCTCTTTTTGTCTAGTATAACTACCTTGTTGCTGCTTCCTTCTGCCTGTAAAAGTCTTCTGTTTTGCACAGCTCTTTGACGCTCCTTTGCATTTGTTAGATGGGCTGCTGCCCCATTCATGCATCCTTGAATAAAGCTATTGAGATCTTTAAAATTTACTCAGTTGGATATATATACATATATATTTTTAACGCAAGTGATCCTATAAAGGAGTGAAGATTATTTAAGAATTAAACATGGAAGAGACCATGCTATATGTCATTTAGAAAAATAAACTGAATCGGTACTAACCTTTAAAAGTCACCATATTTTCAGTGAAGGAACTGACTAGGACGCGTGCTCCAAAAGATTCCTTCAACCAACCCGGATAATCCTCACCAAGTATTTTGATGTTCCTACTCAGTATCCCAACGTCAGCGGCTAAAGTGTAGCTCTGACTAGTTCCAGGAACATGGTATCTTTTAGCTGCAGCAGAAGGACAGTTAGATTATTACCAACACTGAGAAATATTTGTCTTTATTAGTTTCTTTGTAGCTTACAGGCCACATAACTTTCTAATATGCCAAAAGTCAGAACAAATACATGAACTGATTTGAGTTATATGCTTAAACATACACAGGTGGCAGATAGAAATTACACCTTTTTATTTATAAAAAATAATCAAAAGTAGTTCTTCTATTTATACCAAAGCAATTATCATAATTGCTTAGAAAGTTGTTGCTTCATAGGTATTTTGTGATCACTTCAAATTATACAAAAAAATATACTTGTAAGGCAAGTTGGAGAGCTCACTGTAATTTTAACAGATGAGGAAATGAGATAGAGAAGTAAAAGAACTTGCCTATGGCCACGTGGAGAATCAGTAACACATAGATAATACCTCTCCTGATGCTTAAACCTTGGTTTGCTCTGCTTTTCCTGTGATATGTTTTGTACCAAACACAATTCTTTATAAATATGTAGTATATCCTATTTATCAAACACAGTCTGTACATTTACATTTTCATGATTTAAAAACATAATCTAAATTACATTCTACATGCTGTGAAATGAGGCTTCCCTGGTGGCTAAGATGGTAAAGAATCTGCCTACTATGCAGCATACCTGGGTTTGCTCCCTGGGTTGTGAAGATTCCCTGGAAGAGGGCATGGCAACCCACTCCAGTATTCTTGCCTGGAGAATGCCCATGGACAGAGGAGCCTGACTCATGGGGTCGCAGAGTTGGACATGATTGAGCGACTAAGCTCAGCACAGCATGTGGAATGGGAAAAGGCTGGGGTGCCAGGAAGGCCCTGACTCTACAAGATGAAAGATCACCTCCAATTGATTCTGATTAATTCCTTCTCTCCTTGAGAATCAAGAGTTTACCATTTTGTGGTAGCTAGTCTAAATGCAGTTACCACTGAGGAATGTGTCAGTGAAACCAATGAGGGCAAAGATGCTCTCGGATCAAGGTTTCTCAGATTTCAGTGTGCATAAGTATGTCTAGAAGCTTGCTTAAAACAGAAAGTGCCAGCCTTATCCCATGGAATATAATGGTCACTGCCGAATATTTGCTGAATAAATGAATACATATAGCAGGAACTCTTGGTAGCCAACACATGGAGAGTAGCACCCTCTGGGTACCACTGCCAATATCACTGAAAGGCACCTATAAAATAATTGTGAGATATTTCATCAAATAATTTCAATTACAGAGGAGAAGACTAAAATGTGACTTTTTCAAGACATTTGAATGATATAGCTATTTGGTTAAAGAACAGCCACCTACCAAAGTGGGTGTAGGAAAGGGTATCATTGAGAATGAGAACTTTGTGATCATGCAGGATTTTAACGATGCTTCTAGTTTCCGTCTGGTGGAAGTCATAGCTTGTGGTTGTTATCACAATCTCTTCACCCTCCTTAGAAAAATTCCAAATGCAAGACAATTTTAAAAAATAGGCTTATATCTCTTAATAACTATTAAATAATTCTAATTTAACTTACATTGGTTACAATCAGAGAAAACAAACCATACCCTTAGGTTTCTAAAATAAATATGCTTTAGTTTGATACCAAGAATTCTATATCCTGAATTATGTCAACATTTCCTCAAGTTGAATTCAGTCACTTAATATACATTTTTAAAATTAGATAGATCAAAGCAAATATATTCATATTTTTATTAAAAATTGGTCAGAATAATATTCTTAAGACTTAAAAAAATTTCCCCCAGATTTTTTTTTTACACAATTAACTATCACTGGATATTCCTGAAATGTGAGAAAGGCAAAGAAAAGTGACAGTACGGGGTCAAGTCTTAGAATCTCTATCATATGTGACAAGCTCCTCTTTGTTATCCAAGCCTCTGCTCAACTATACTTGTAGAGGAGGAAAAAGATGTTTTTCCTCTGCCCTACCAAGTTCTCCACTAGGACCCCTGTAACAAAAGACTGCATAACAGGAGAAAAGGGTATCAAGTTTATTCAGTGTAAGTTTTATATGACAGAAGACGTGAATAAATTGTTAAACCTGAGCATTAAAAAAAATTTATTTATTCAATTGACTGATGCGCCGAGTCTTTGTTGCTGCATGCAGGCCTTCTCTAGTTGTGGCAAGCGAAGCTCCTCCAGTTGCAGTGCACGGGCTTCCCATGCAGTGGCTTCTCTCGCTGCAGAGACCAGGCTCTAGGGCACATGGGCTTCAGACGCTGCAGCTCTTGGGCTCAGCTGTTGCAACCTGGGGGCTCTAGAATGCAGGTTCGGTAGTTGGGGTACACAGGCTTAGTTGCCCCACAGCATGTGGAATCTTCCTGTACCAGGGATTGTACCCATGTCCCCTGCATTGGTAAGCAGATTCTTAACTACTGGACCACACACCTGAGCACTTTTGTGGAACAGTGGAGAGTATAGGGAAAATGTGATAGGGTATGAGCTAAGTGTAGGAAACTGAGATAAGCAGCAACACTTGTCCATTCTGACTCCTCTCTGTGTCTCTTTGTCTTTAGAGCTGAGGATGGTCCTTTCTTCTGGGTATAGGGTGAGTACCTTTCACATGAAGGTTTTATGACCTGCTTCAGGGGAGGGTCAGAAAGCCCTCCTGCGTGTTCAGAAAAGTTTCAGCTTAAAATAGTCAGTATTTTGGGGTAGCAAGTCCTGAATCCTGTCACACCTTTGAGAGGGGCCTTCTTTGGCAACTCAATTTAATGTCATCTGTCACCCTCTACCATGGCAGTCTCTATCACGCCTGATTTATTTCCTTCATTACAAAGATTATGATCCAAAATTAACACATATTTATTTATTCATTTAGTATCTGCCTCTCCCACCTCAATGCAATTTCCTCTATATTTTGACCAGTTTCTTCACAAATGAATCCTCTGTGCCTAGAAAATGTTTGACACTCGGTTAAATGTTAACTGCATAAATAATATGCGTAAAATATTAACTGGATAAGTAATAACAAATGATAATTGGATAATGGGGATATTTAAATCACTTAATCACCTTTAAAAAGTAATCACACCTCAACTATCACAATTATCATATGCAAACCGATGAATGTAGTAGAGATTGGTAGAATATTCATATTCTACCAAAATCTCTTACTTAACATAGGTCTTTTTTTGAATATCACTAGGCATCAAGTTCTGCTTTCTTGCCAAACACTTACTGTGTAAAATCACAAATTAGAAGCAAATCTCAGACAAGTGAGATAACACAAAAGTGCATTTTAAAAAATTGCTTTTTCTGTTTGCCAAGAATTTGTAAACAATTTTTTTTACCCCAAGACCTTCATATTTCCCTTTTGTAAATTATACATAACGTTCTTTATATATTCTGAAGAACCTCTGACACCACAATTTTTAAATGCCTGCTGTCAAAGACAGATTTTTGAGTGCAAGCTAATTGTAAAACACACATTTCTTGCCTGGGTAATCATGTGAGAAAATAAATGTCCATGAAAATAAAGAAGAAACCTCTTTAAGTTGACCCACTGCATGTTTTTACCTCCCCCTACAGAGTAATTTCTCTACCTGCCAATCCACAGCATCCATCAGAGAAAGGACTTTGGAACCTGCCTCTGCAGTTTCTGAGAGCTTAGTTTTATATATCGAACGTGGAATTCCATGAAGGTCCAGTTCACCAAATACCCCTGAAGGAGAAAAATCCACTCTTATTTATTCACCATACAGAACTAGTTAGGTGCTAGTATATAAAATGAAACATCAGATATATTTCAGTAAGTGATTGAACATTTTAGAATTAATGCAAAGGATTAGGGCTATCTGCTCAGGGCTATAGAAGAAGGCTTTGGCTCTCTGACCCCTTGCTAGGAATCTGGTCCCTAGAAATTAAATCCAGTACACAAGGATATATGAATGAGGATGCTTAATGCAACAATATTTGGAAATATTAGAAAAACCAGAATTAATCTAAATGTACATCAATAGCAGACTGAAGGAGTAAATTAGAATATATTATAATACTGTAGTGTATTATGCCATAAAAAGGAAGAGTTTTATATGTAAGTATCGATCTAGAAAGATATTCATATGTTAACAAGAAAATGCACAGTAATATATTTAGCTTGATCATGTTTTTGTATAAGGCTTCAAGTCACTTTATGTAATATGAATATAGACATAGATAAAAAGCATGAAAAGAACATGTAGAAACTGCTAATGTTAGTTTCCTCATGCAGAGAGGAGAATTGGTAAGATGTATGTCTTTTCTTGATATTGTTCTGTGTTGTTAGAATTGGTATTTTTGAAATAAAAAAAAAAACACATAAAAGCAAAAAAAAATTTTTTTAAGGTTGCATTTGTCTGCCTCAGGAAATTTTTCTTTTCTTAAGCCTACACTGTGTGGGATTTTTGTTACCCGACTAGGGATCAAACCTACATCCCCTGCCCAAGAAACAAAGGAAACTTTTAAGATTTGAATTTGTCTGTCTCAGAAGAGCTAACTCAATTTTAAGCCATTTAAAAAATCCCCTTACATACTATCACTGTTTTAGAAACTGTACATTAGAGCGAGTGAAACACATTTATTGAGTTGGCCAAAAAGTTCGTTTTCGGTTTTTTCATAAGATAGTATGGGGAAAAAAAACCTGAACGAACGAGCTTTTTGGCCAACACAGCATGTATCTTTTAAGTAAAGATGCAGTGATGATTTGAGAGAATAGCACTGAACCATGTATATTATCATAGGTGAAATAGATTGCCAGTCCAGGTTCGATGCATGAGACAGGGTGCTCAGGGCTGGTGCACTGGGATGATCCTGAGGGATGGGATGGGGAGGGAGGTGGGAGGGGGGTTCAGGATGGGGAACACATGTACACCCATGGCTGATTCATGTCAATGTATGGAAAAAACAACTACAATATTGCAAAGTAGTTAGCTTCCAATTAAAATAAATAAATTAACAATAAATTAAGTAATAATTTATTAATAAATTTATTGAAAATAAATTAAATAATTAAACAATAGATTGAATTAATAATAAATAAATTGTAAATTAGCCTCCAATTAAAATAAATAGATTTTTAAAAAAGCTGCAGTGGTATTAATAAAAGAGGTTATTTACTGGGACCAAATTAAACCCTCTCAGGTCCATTGCTTTTTAGGCTCAAATGGGAATCTGTACAACCATACAAATGCAACTGGAAAATTAAAACATAGCAATAGTTACAACTGGATAACTGACAGCAGAGTCAACTGATCCACAGATTACTAATATTGTGTAGGAATAACGTGCAGGAAAGCTATCTTTTAGGGGAAAAGTCCTAATGTATGAAAAATATTATTGTTTATACAAAAGAAAGATTATGAAGAAAATCAGATTAGAGAAATAATCTACATATGGAGTGATCAATGTTAGTATTGTAATAAATTACATTTTGGTTTAGAATTTAATGTGGCATGATTTAATTTTTTAAAATCTCAGCAACTTTTATAACCCAGTACTACAAATCAGTGTTTGTAAAAACTTCTAATACTGTAACATTATGAACTGAGGGCAGGTCTGTTAGTGCTCCATGTTTTAAAGCAGATTCTCAAAACTAACACAACTCTTTCCGTATCTGGGAGCACATACCTAAGACCTTGGATCCTTGATTTGGTCCTTCTGAAAGAGCCCACTCTGGAGTAGAATGATTCCCTCTCAGAACAATCTGTAATTCTCCTTTGAAAGGATTATCTTCCCAGCCACCGATTAATCTACCTCCCTGCAGTGAAGCAGAAAGTTGTTAATACTTAGAAACAGAACAGGAAAAACTTCCCCATGAAAAAGGAATTAGGAAGGCTTGCAAAGCCTCCCCTAATGAAAATATATGAACTGTTGTTTTACAAAACACAGTATTGTGACTAGAAGTGATCTTAATTTAACTCCTCCACTTTGGGAGAGGCAGTTTAAATGATTTTGTCCAAGGTCAAAGTCAACCTCTACTCATCAGAACTGGACCTAAAACTGAGACCTCCTGACACCTAAACTAATGCCATTTGAACAGATCGCACTATATCTTAAAATAACGCAGCATATATAAAGAATATTCTTTTCGTTTTTGTTCAGTTGCTATGACTCTTTTGTGACCCCATGGGCTGTACCCCACTAGGCTTCTCTGTCCATGGAATTCTGCAGGCAAGAAGACTGGAATGGGTTGCCATTTCCTTCTCCGGGGGATTTTCCCAACTCAGGGACCCAACTCCTGTCTCCTGCATTGTGGGTGGATTCTTTTCTGCTGAGTCACTGGGGAAGCCAAGCTATGCTATTCATGAGCCATCACTGTTAATAAAAATTGCTATTACTAAATGGTTTCTGATTCTATGCCAGGTATAACATGTGAGGCTTTACGTATTTTATATCTTTTAACCTTTACATTAAACCCATGAATTGGAATTATTATCCTCATTTGATAGGTGATAAAACTGATGTGGAAAGAAGTCAAATAACTTAACCTGTTACCCAACAATTTAACAATGAGTTAAGGATTCAATTGCAGCGGTAACTTCCCTCTAAGCTCTGCATGTAACCAAAATATCACATATCTTTAAAGCTTTAAAGGCCTAGTTTTATGAAAGAAAGGCTCCCACTTATTTTTTAGTGGTGCTTAATAGCTTTTGGTTAAGCTATTCTTTTAAATGAACACCAATAAAAGACTGACAGAACAATTAAATTGATTAAACTACTACATATTCAAGACCAACTGAGGTTTATGAAAGAATGAGGTGATTATTTCAAATAACTGAAATATTTTTATTAGCCTGCTTCTGGTTTTCATAATCCCTTCTACATTCATTCATCTTAAGAAATACTGTTCACTTTCTTTCTTCTTTTTTTTTTTTAAAAAGGCTTAAAATCTTTCTTTTTCCCCAGAACTCCAGGGAATTCTGTTAGAGCTGCAACTAACATATTTAGTTTTGCCTAACAACGATATAAATTATTTTAAAGTATTGAAAATGAGGAGACCTCACACTACAAAGTAGCATGATAATTACCACGTAAGGAATGTGTTGTTAAAATGTAAAGGAGAGCAGAAATATAAGTTCAGTGTATTGAACTTAGGCTTGCATTTCATGGGGTAGAGCCAGCTGTGTTTCAATTCACATCATTTGACTGTACTTTCTTATCGTCTGTTCAATAAATCTCCAACATTTTAGCATTTGGCTAGTAAGGGTGAAAGTTACAAGACCTTCAGTCTTACCTGCAGTGATATGTAGGTAGCATTCAGAACAACTTTTCTGTAAGAAGACTCTGCAGCTCCTACATTATGTTTATCTTCCAATTCTAGAACCCCCCAAATAACAAGCCTTTCCATTGGTGGAATATCTGTGTCTGCCACAATCCATGTTCCTATAAAACAAGACTTTAATGTAAGGAATATAATGTAATCCATAGACTATAGCCTATAGATAAAACACTGACAGCCTTATTGGTGAGTCCTAATTTTGAAGTTAGTGAGTCTTTTTTGCATATAATATAACATCCAGGACACAAGAACGGAACCCATCTCTTCACATTTCCTTTCTCCAAGGTGTGCTGTGTAACAGTATCTACCCTAACTGCTAAGTACTATGGCATCTGTCCTAAAGGTGATAAACGCAAACATTTTATCTATTTACATTTATGCATTTACCTTCAGGAATAACCACATTTGCTCCTGGGTAAGGTATGGTATAATTATTTTCTCGAGATGATTGCCAAAAAGAATTATTCGACCATAAGCTGAAAAGAGAAAAGAAATATTTCCATTTAGTCTTATCTCTGTTTATTTAATAACCATCTCCTTAGGGTGTAGTACTATACTAGATGTTTTGGGGATAACAGAATGCAAATTAGACAGTTTGTAGTTTCACTGACAAGCTAATGTATGCAATTAGTAAAAGACAACACACATAATACATTGAGATTTTTCTCCATTGAAGAAAATAATCTGAATTACTTATTCTCCTACTAAAGCCTTATAGTGATACCCTAATTTTGTCTATCACATGAATAATTTGATTTCTTTAGAAGGTTGCTTTTTTAAAACTTTTTATTTTATATTGAAGCATAGTTGATTAGCAATGTTGTGATAGTTTCACGTGTACAGCAAAGTGATTCAGTTATACATATACATGTACCTATTCTTTTTCAAATTCTTTACCCATTTAGGTTGTTACACCATATGGAGCAGAGTTCTCTGTGCTGTACAGTAGGTCTTTGTTAGTTACCTACTTTAAACATAGCAGTGTGTGCAGAGGGGGAAAGGTGAAAAGAAATGCATCCTTTGTCCATGTAAAGATTCTTAGATATGGTGCTATTTCAGGGGAAAGTGACAAGAGGGCATATAGTTGGCTAGATTCTGTGAAGGAGGGCTGGAAGAATGGTCTCTGAATTGGCAAGGATGGGTCAATGAGAGTAAGCCTCTGGGCTGGGGACACAGATAGCAGTCTATAACCAGAGTGAAAAGTGTTATGTTAAATTAAAATAAATATGGAAAGTGTGTGGCTTTCCAGGTGGCACCAGTGGTAAAGAATCCTCCTGCCAGTGCAGGAGATGCAAGGGATACAGGTTCAATCCTTGGATTGGAAAGATCCCCTGGAGAAGGAAACAGCA
The DNA here is from genome assembly GCA_007570785.1 of Antilocapra americana. Classification (NCBI taxonomy): domain Eukaryota; kingdom Metazoa; phylum Chordata; class Mammalia; order Artiodactyla; family Antilocapridae; genus Antilocapra; species Antilocapra americana. The sequence goes on from ML661885.1 coordinate 32,140,411, forward strand.
ACTCACTTCATTATTCTTGCCTGGAAAATTCCATGGACACAGAAACCTGGTGGGCTACGGTCCATGGGGTTGCAAAGAGTCAGACACACCTGATCACACATGCATAGCACAGCATATGGAAAGCGTGTTGGAGGAGACACCATCTCTACTTACTATCACTATGCCTGCCAGAAACTATCTCAGTACAAACTGTTACAAACAATATTATTACACAGTTGAGGGTGTTTTCCTGTTTAAAAAGGATCACAGAGGTTGCTCTCCTGCCTGAATAAGAAATTTAAAAATTTTTCTGATACTAATGCAGGAAGTCTAAAGAATAACCAATACAGTTTGTCTGGTTAAAAGTATATTCTTATGACACATTTTAATTACTCAGGTGTATTACTAAAAAAACTGTCGTTCAGAAATCCTGTTATAAAAATTTTGTCTTCATGGGTTTATAAGAGAAGTTAGTGGATCATTTAGGATTATTTATACTCACAATAATACACTTTTTCATGAAACCATCTCAATGAAGGTTGTTTAAAGGTTATATCAATCTAACTGAATAACTCAATCATGATTGTGCAGATTCAAAAGTTGAGTTCATCTAGCTTTTCTCAAGCTTTTCAGTCTTCTGCCCAGCAGCACTATACTACATGCTATATATTCTTCTAATTGCCCATTGTTATGATCAGTTGCTCGGTCATGTCTGACTCTTTACGACTCCATAAACCACAGCACGCTAGGCCTCCCTGTCCATCACCAACTCCCGAAGTCCACCCAAACCCATGTGCATCGAATTGATGATGCCATCCAACCATCTCATCTTCTGTCATCCCCTTCTCCTCCTGCCTTCAATCTTTCCCAGGATCAGGGTCTTTTCAAATAAGTCACTTCTTTGCATCAGGTGGCCAAAGTATTGGAGTTTCAGCTTCAACATCAGTCCTATCAATGAATACCCAGGACTGATCTCCTTAGGATGGACTGGTTGGATCTCCTTGTAGCCCAAGGGACTCTCAAGAGTCTTCTCCAACACCACAGTTCAAAAGCATCAATTCTTCGGCACTCAGCTTTCTTTATAGTCCAACTCTCAAATCCACATATGACCACTGGAAAAACCATAGCCTTGACTAGACGGACCTTTGTTGGCAAAATAATGTCTCTGCTTTTCAATATGCTGTCTAGGTTGGTCATAACTTTCCTTCCAAGGAGTAAGCATCTTTTAATTTCATGGTTGCAGTCACCATCTGCAGTGATTTTGGAGCCCAGAAAAATAAAGTCAGCCACTGTTTCCCCATCTATTTGCCATGAAGTAGTGGGACCAGATGCCATGATCTTAGTTTTCCGAATGTTGAGCTTTAAGCCAACTTTTTCACTCTCCTCTTTCACTTTCCTCAAGAGGCTCTTTGGTGCTTCTTCACTTTCTGCCATAAGAGTGGTGTCATCTGCATATCTGAGGTTATTGATATTTCTCCTGGAAATCTTGATTCCAGCTTGTGCTTCCTCCAGCCCAGCCTTTCTCATGATGTCCTCTGCATATAAGTTAAATAAGCAGGGTGACAATATACAGCCTTGATGTACTCCTTTTCCTATTCGGAACCAGTCTGTTGTTCCATGTCCAGTTCTAACTGTTGCTTCCTGACCTGCATACAGGTTTCTTAAGAGTCCAATCAGGTGGTCTTGTATTCCTATCTCTTTTAGAATTTTCCACAGTTTATTGTGATCCACACAGGGGCTTTGGCATAGTCAATAAAGCGGAAATAGATGTTTTTCTGGAACTCTCTTGCTTTTTCGATGATCCAGCAGATGTTGGCAATTTGATCTCTGGTGCCTCTGCCTTTTCAAATACCAGCTTGAACATCCAGAAGTTCACGGTTCATGTATTGCTGAAGCCTGGCTTGGAGAATTTTAAGCATTACTTTACTAGCGTGTGAGATGAGTGCAATTGTGCAGTAGTTTGAGCGTTCTTTGGCATTGCCTTTCTTTGGGATTGGAATCAGTAAAGCCTAATACCTCTTGAACTAAGCACTTGTGTGTTGTGTAGCTAGAACTATATATTCTCTTCCTGAGGTACAATTTTGGATCGAGAGTCTATTTGTTCTCACTGATGCTGCTGCTGATTAGTTGCTTCAGTCGTGTCCAACTCTTTGTGACTCTATGGACTGTAGCCCACCAGGCTCCTCTGTCCATGGGATTCTCCAGGCAAGAATACTGGAGGGGGTTGCCATGTCCTTCTCCAGGGAATCTTCCCAACCCAGGGATCGAACTTGGGTCTCCTGCATTGCAGGAAGGTTCTTTACCACTGAGCCACCAGGGAAGCCCACTCTCTCTGATAGCTATCTGCAAGATGCAAACTAACAAGTCCAACTGCAACTATTTCCAGTGAGCAGAATTCATACTGTGGGAGGAAAAGACCCATCCTGTGGTATATACATGAAGCGTATGTTATCGGGGCAGGGGCCACATCTCTGTTGTTCTCAACCTAATCTCAGCACTCAGCACAGTGCCTGGAACATGGCAGGTACTCAGTAACATTTTTTTTTTAATTGTTGAATGTATAAACAAAATCAGTTATTATTCTTTTGTGCAACAGTTATTACAGTATGTGTATATTTTGAAATTATAATTCACTCAATAAATATTATTGATTTGTACTTGATGCACAGTACTGGGCTCTTACATGCCTATCGATTGTCAATTTTTATCATTACCAACATTATTTTTATGATTATTATTTGCCTGTAGGGGACACAATATACATCATATCAGGATCATGCCTTTAAAGGTCTTAAAGGCTAGTTCTGTCATGTACTAGTACCACCATGATTGGTAACTACTATAATATGAGGTAGAAGGTGATGTTTCATATGAGAAATATAGGTAAAGGGCTTTACAAGTTTCAAAGATAGAAAAATTATTTTTAACGAGGAGAGTTAACATATATTTAGGAAATCAAACATCTGAAATAAACTTAACAAGTATTATGAGATTTGACCAAGACAGTTATTCTATCTAAAAAACGATACAAATCAATTTTATTTACAAAACAGAAACAGACTGACACACACAGAAAACAAATTTATGATTACCAAAGGGAAAAAGGGGTAAGAGGGATAAACTAGGAGTTTGGGATCAGCAGATATACACTACTATGTATAAAATAAACAATAAAGTCCTCCTGTATAGCAAGGGAATTACACACAATATCTTCTGATAAACTATAATGGAAAAGAATATGAAAAATATTTATGTATAACTGAATCACTTTGCTGTACACCAGAAACTAGCACAACATTATAAATCATCTATATTTCAATAAAATACACACACACACACACACACACACACACACACACACACAAAGACTGTTCTAGAGAAAGAAATGCCACCTGCTAAGAAAGCTTTGCTTCCCTGGCAGCTCAGCTGGTTAAGAATCTCCCTGCAATGCAGGAGACCCTGGTTTGATCCCTTGGGTCAGAAAGATCCCCTGGAGAAGGGGCAGGCTACCCCCTCGAGTATTCTTGTGCTTCTTTGGTGGCTCAGAGAGTAAAGAAACTGCCTGCAATGTGGGAGGCCTGGGTTCAATCCCCAGGTTGGGAAGATCCCCTGGAGGAGGGCATGGTAATCCATTCTAGTATTCTTGCCTGGAGAATGCCCATGGACAGAGAAGTGTAGCCTGGCGGGCTACAGGCCATGGGGTCGAAAAGAGTCAGACACGACTGAGCAGCTAAGCGCAGCGCAGCACAAGAAAGCGCTGGATCAAGGAGGAGACAGCTTCTGGTGCTGTTCTGAGTGTGTCATCGAGGAGTTCTGTGATCTCAGGTAATTCATTTAAGGTCTTTGGGCTTCAGCTCTCTCATCAAATAATAAGGGAGTTGGTCTAATAATTTAGGCCCAACATTCTGCAAGTGTGAGATCCCCGTAACTTTCACACATAATCTCTGTGAGATTTTCCCATCTTGTCGTCAGGGTGGCTGCAATGTTCAAGTGAAGCAACGAGTGTGGGAGTGTTTGGGAACACTCTGTGCAGGAGGGGGGCGCGGTATCTCAGCCGGGGTGACACAGGAAAAGGCTGCTCTCAGGAGCTACTGAAGCGGATTAACGAACAGAAGGCCTGTATACTTATGCACGGCTGGTCGCTTCCTGGGCATTGGCTTTCTTGATGGAGGACGTACAGGAAAGCAATCCTGGAGAACACAGCAGTAAGCTTGGAAATTAATAATAACGTCCTTCACATCAGGATCCAGGGTCCCAGAAATGGACTGGCTCTGACGGAGGTCATTTTTTCCTGACACTGGAAGTGAAATAAAAGCAGTTTAAACTAATATGATGATTCAAAGCATTTGAATGCAAACAAAATCATGGCAATTTGAAAATGCTCTTTAGATAATAACTTAGTGTAATTCAAATGTATGGAATAGGTATGAAGAAATTCTGACAAAATGCACATCTGAGAAGTAGAGTCAAAGTATCTTGACAAAAACAAATATTTGAGAACTCAGACTGTATTCTTAAATATTTTTATTTTCCAAAAATAGTTAAATAAAAATGGAAAATAAAATGACAGTTCATTGTACTCATTTCTTCTAATTTTGTAAAATAAATGTTGGAGTCAATTATGAGTCATGGTGCTACCTCCAAGCATAAAACGTAAGTTCCTAATTCAATTCAAGGCCCTTTCCCACATAAATTTAGTCTCCATTCTCTAATTCAACAAACACTCATTAAATCCTGCTGTATACAAGACTCTACATAATGCATTTGCCCATTGAGCCACTATTCTCCTTTAGATGAAGCAATAAATAAATCACTTTTGCCTACTGAATACATACCCAGGTAATACAGAGTACTAGTGTTCGCTTCAAGGTGCCAGTCTCCATTCTTGCTAGTATTCCAATTCAATGGATTTGAAGAGCCATTCCTCATATCAATGATATTAAACATATCAGGATTTTGAGTGAAATTATGTGATATGATTACATAGTCTTCTTCCTATTAAAGTTTATTTTAGATGTTAATATTCTGCATAATATACACTCATTTTGATGACATGAATCACTTAACCCCTATATTCAAAGTTAAGTTTTGGTTTAGTTTGTTTTTCATCTTGCATTTATATTTTGTTTAACATTTTATCTGTCTATGGCAATCATACTAAGTTTATCACTAAGGCAATGAAAGTTTTTTTTCCTTCTCTCTCTCTCTCTATATATATATATATATATACACATACACATTTACATATGCATACATTCAGAGAATATTTAATTTCTATAATATTTCAAAACATCTGAAACAGCGCTAGGCATTTTTTTCTTTTGGTTGCCACATGTAGTATAAGCAGAAAAATGTGAACAGGGAGGAAAATACCCAATTCAGGAAACTGGTGACCATTAGTGGTAGAGAGTGAAGATTGATATCAGAGTAAGCCATGCAGAGGACTTCCACTTCATCCAAAAATATTTATTTCTTTAAAAAATCTGAAGTAAAGAGTCACAGAATGTTACAGAATATTCGATTCAGATAGCTAGGTAGTGGGCATATAGGATTTGGGCCTGCTATTTTTTGTAATTTTCTGTATCTGCTGTATTTCACAGCACAAATAATAAAGCCCTTAACTCTTTTCCAAAACATCATAAGTACTCAATAAATGTTAGCTAATATCATGGATATAGTAAGCTTAGTACTACAGGAACATGGCAGGAAGATTGCTTACTTCTGATTTTTGAAGCATTTTTTTGGCTTTCTTCTGAGATTTAAGATGGGTCATGAAAAGTGTCAATATGTGAGGCAAGGACAGTCTGGGTCCCACAACTGGTGTGAGTGAGCTGCGTTAGAATAATACGCAACATAAATGATCAGAAGATGGATTATGCAACTCTTTGTTTACCTTAAAGCCATAGAATGTTGATGTATACGATATATTGGTTATGTGGTCTACACCTTTAAAATACCAGTTAATGTGTTTTGCATTCGGAATCAGGGCCATCCAGCCAGACATGTGAGTCAGTCGTTTCTTCTGAAAGGGAACAATGCTTGTGCCTATAGGACATAAACAAACGACAGTAACCTACCTCTAGAAAAGTTCTCTTATGAGTAAGTGCAAAGGTAAATACTAGTCTAGTCAATAGAAGTCTCTAAAGAGATCAGTATAGGGTTTCATTACTTATGTTCTAAATGCCTTTGTTGACTTGAAGACCCCAACACATAATATCACACTTAACTGAAACATAAAATGTTTTCTCACTTGGAATTTTGAATTGATATGGAGCTTATATTCCCTGGGGAAAAATAAAATTGAAATACAGTGACATAATGACTAAGACGAAGTGCTTAAATATACCAATACAATTTTTAAAATATCATTGATCTGAAATATAATTCCATTTCTATTTTTTTCTTCAAAATCCTTGATTTGCAGAGTATGTAAATATATGTCCTAAACATTATTAGATTCTCTTATACTTGCTGTGTTAATAAAGATTAGGCTAAAGAGTATGAATGGAAATCTTTGGTTGATAGCTCTTAGGGAACTAGGCTACAAGCAGCCTCTAACACTGGCTGTGATACTCTAAATTTTGCGGATGACAAACCTGGAACCTGAACTACCTGTTATGAGAAAAAGATTTAATCTGAGAGAATGTCTGACAACTTCGGGTGAAGATTTGAAAATATCTCTCACAATATAAAGAAGAAAATCTGTGATTAATTAATTATATTTTTTCCTCTCCCTTCTTTCATCTTTGATTTTTACATTAAATTTGCAACCTTTTCCCTTTCCAAATTAGGAGGAAGAAGTCAGAAATGAGATTACAAAATAGACTGTCAAGCACACACAGCTATATTTAAAAAGGATAATCAACAAGGTCCTACTGCACAGCACAGGGTACTCTGCTTATTGTTATGTGGCAGCCAGGATGGGAGGGGAATTTGGAGCAGAATGGATACATGTATATGCATGACTGAGTCCCTTAAATGTGTACCTGAAATTATCACAATATTGTTAATTGGTTATACTCCAATATAAAGCAAAAATTTTTAAAAAACAAGTAACAAAAGCACACCAAAGTTAAAAAAACAAAAAATCAACAAAACAAAAATAAACTGTCATTCTTTTCCTTTGAGGATGTGTACATGCATGCTAAGTCACTTCAGTTGTATCTGACTCTTTGCGACCCCACGGACTGTAGCCCGCCAGGCTCCTCTGTCCATGGGATTCTCCAGGCAAGAATACTAGAGTGGGTTGCCATGCCCTTCTCCAGGGGGTCTTCCCAACCCAGGGATCGAACCTGGGCCTTCTGCATTGAAGGCAACTTCTTTATCATCTGAGCCACTAGTTCAGATCAGTTCAGTTCAGTTGCTTAGTCGTGTCCGACTCTTTGCGACCCCATGAATCGCAGAACATGAGGCCTCCCTGTCCATCACCAACTCCCGGAATCCACCCAAACCCATGGCCATTGAGTCGGTGATGCCATCCAGCCATCTCATCTTCTGTTGTCTCCTTCTCCTCCTGCCCTCAATCTTTCCCAGCATCAGGCTCTTTTCCAATGAGAAGCTACCCAGCGTCAGAGGTAAGGGGCGACAGCTGTGCTTTGCTGGAGCAGCCATGAAGAGTGACCCCGCGTCCAAGGTAAGAGAAACCCAGGTAAGACAGTAGGCACTGAGAGAGGGGATCAGGGGGCAGACAGGCTGAAACTACAGTCACGGACAACTAGCCAATCTGATCAATGGAACTAAGCCATGCCGTATGGGGTTACCCAAGACAGATGGGTCATGGTGGAGAGGTCTGACAGAATGTGGTCCACTGGAGAAGGGAATGGCAAACCACTTCAGTATTCTTGCCTTGAGAACCCCATGAACAGTATGAAAAGGCACAAAGATAGGACACAGAAAGATGAACTCCCCAGGTCAGTAGGTGCCCAATATGCTACTGGAGATCAGTGGAGAAATAACTCCAGAAAGAATGAATGGATGGAGCCAAAGCAAAAACAACACCCAGTTGTGAATGGGACTGGTGACAGAAGCAAGATTCGATGCTGTAAAGAGCCAGTAGGGAATAAAGCAAAACGAATTCCAGTATCAAGAGTGAACATATTCTTCGGCTTATGAATTAGCATTAAGTTTTGAAGAGCCCATGACCAGAGGCACTAAAAACAGTTTTTAAAAGATGTGCAGTATATGAGAACAATGATAATTTGGATTATTCAGCAAATATCCACTCCTCTCCTCTCCTTGAGGGCGGCATACACTTTCCTGTTCTGTTGATATTGGGTGACTTCTATGGCCCAGGAACTATTAGCAGAATTGACACTGCAAAGACTTAAAAAGTGCTTGCTGGGTGAAACACACCCTCTTGAGCCTCTGTCACTGTAACACAAAGAGGCTCCCCTAGGAGAACAGTGGGTAGCACACCAAGGTGACGTTTGGCATACGTAGATAGAAAAAGTATATAGATCTTAGGGACATAGATTTAATTCAAGTTACCCAAGTGGCAACTTGCTACTTCTCATCTATTTCCTAGATCCAAACCAATTCACAGACTAAAAACACCTAACACTGAGTGGGAGAAATCTAGCCATTTATGGGGCTACTGCCTACTAGGGAGAGCAAACTATCCGAACCTTCCAAGAGTTGTTAGTTTCTGGATCCGAACTGACACAAACCCTCAAAGACGCTAAATGTCACCAAGGTCAACCAGCTGGAGTGGCAGCTTACAAAGGCCACGCCATAGAATGAGTCTCTGCTCATCTCATGGCTGGCCCATTGAGGCCACTGGGTCATCTTATGGTTATTCCTCCAGTTCCAAAAAGTATAGTGGGAATAGATATAGAACTCTGTTTGGAGAAAGAGCAGAAGTTGAAATGCTCACAAGAAATATCCTACCAAGAGGATCTGATAATATGGGGTGGAGTAACAAAACCCCAGCATGTCCTGATGGATTTGACATAGCTATAATTTTGGCAGCTATAGTATTACTGGTATAATCATGCTACATGTTTTCAAACTTCATTTGGCTTACATTGAGATACATAATTTTAGTTTCAAATTGCAAGTTTCTACCTTGTAAATATCATTAAATATGGAAATTTGGAAACACTGTCCTCATGAAACTGCATCATTTAGATCTATGCAGAAAATGTGGAAAACTATATTTGAGAATCATGTTTAGCAAATCTTTGATGCACCAATGCTTTTCCTATTTTCCAAAATCTGCAGTCTATCAGAACAGTGTATAGGAGAGTGGATTAATTGTAGGTATTTTAACTAATACAACTTCCAGCTGGCTAAGCGGTAAAGAATCCACCTGCCAACGCAGGAGATGCAAGTGGTGTGTATTCAATCCTTGGGTTGGGAAGATCCCCTGGAGAAGGAAACTGCAACCCACTCCAGTATTCTTGCATGGAAAACCCTGTGGACAGGGGAGCTTGGTGGGCTACAGTTCATGGTCACAAAGAGTTGAATACAACTGAGCGACTTCTCATTTTAACCAATAATTCAGAGAGATGATGGATGCGTGTGTAAAGGGATGGATGGAATGATATAAAGATCAGAGCCAGTCCAGTCAGGCCAGGTCAGACATGATGAAAATAGACATATTTAGTAACTGGAAGAGTTCCTAGTGGAGGGAAGGAAAGTCAGGTAGGAAGGACTGAGTGAACACTTTAGGAACCATACTTTCTCCTGCACCCCATTATTGAGATAATAAATTAAAAGCAATTCCAAACCCTTGAGGGGGGAAAATATAGAAAATAATGCTACAACAAAAAATCTGAGCGATGTGATGATCAGGATTTCTACCAATCTCCATTTAACTTGCTCATCTGGCTGGTGCAAATGCCAGATGGATCATGAATAATGATGGTAAATTAATGCAATCTCATCAGGCAACGATGTCAAGCACATGTGGTGTTCCACATATAGTATCTTTACTCAAACGACTCAGTAAATCAACAGCCTCTGGTACCTGGGGTGCAGCCAGGGACCTAGCAGATGCACCCCCATCCTACATCAATCAGCAATGGTAATCAAAATAATTTGCTATCAGGGGCAGAAACAATGATGTATTTTCACTGTCTTAATCCAAAAGCTATGCCAACTATCCTGCTCTCGGTCACAGAATTGGCTATGCTTGCACCCTACTTAGTTCCTCAGTTGTGTCTGACTCTCTGTGACCCCACAGACTGTAGTCTGCCAGGCTCCTCTGTCCATGGGATTCACCAGGCAAGAATACTGGAGTATCCTCCAGGGGATCTTCCTGACCCATGGATCACACCCAGGCCTTCTGCACTGCAGGCAGATTCTTTACCAGGGAAGCCCATGATATCGGGGTGCCTTTATCAGCAGAATGTTGTGCTCTGCCACGCATTTACTCAATACCCTTCCTAAGTCATTTTGGGGTGTGTTATTAGTTTCCTGCCTGGCTTCTGACTGACATCAATATTATTCTTTTTTCAGTGTTCTAAATAGTGAGTGAAAACTCAGGAAGATGATGATGAAAATTGAGGAAAACATATTCAAATGAGCAGTTCACATGATTACATTCCACTCACCAAAAGAGTCTGAGAGAACCACATCCTTTTCAAGCAGGGACACTGGAGAAGGCTTGTTGAATGCTAGCCGGTGGAAGCTGACCGAGGCATCACAGACAGACCCAGGGAACCCTACGCTCCACTCGGCTTCTTGAGTGCAGTGAGAAGGGTCCAGAAGAGGGCTGTGCGGAATGACGGTGTGTCCTTTGTGACCTAGGAAATGGACACAAACAGCACATTTCATGTCAGAAAACTAAAAAGCCAAACTGTCTACAACATATGCTTACTATGATCCAGAGTGCCACCAATACAATCTAAAAGTCTTGGTACATTTTTCCTATTTTTGTCCTGGAGTAAGCTGCTGCTGCTGCTAAGTCACTTCAGTCGTGTCCAACTCTGTGTGACCCCATAGACGGCAGCCCACCAGGCTCCCCCGTCCCTGAGATTCTCCAGGCAAAAACAATGGAGTGGGTTGCCTTTTCCTTCTCCAATGTGTGAAAGTGAAAGTGAAGTCGTGTCCAGCTCTCAGCGACCCCATGGGCTGCAGCCCACCAGGCTCCTCCATCCATGGGCTTTTCCAGGCAAGAGTACTGGAGGGGGTGCCATTGCCTTCTCTGGTCATGGAATAAGGGGCCCTCCTAAAAAGACTTTATAATGGACTCTTTGCTCAGGGAGCTTATCACAAACAGAGCAGAAATATGGGATCTGAAGAACCCATGAGAGACAAAGTAGGGGATGGATGGGGAAAAACTTGGTCAAGGACACAGGGAAGGATGTAAATCCAGCTGTCTGATCATAAAGCCTGGGCTCTCAATTGAGAGTCTGTCAACAAACATTAAGAATCTATGCTGAGGGACATCCTTGGTGGTCCAGTGCCTAGAACTCCATGCTCCCAAACCAGGAGGCCCAGGTTTGATCCCTGGTCAGGGAACTAGATCACCAAATGCCACAACTAAGAGTTCATATCCCTCGACTAAAGATCCTGCATGTTACAACTAAAACCTGGCACAGCCTAACACATAAATATTAAAAAAAAATTAAAAGAATCTAAGCTGAATTCAGAAATAAAGGTCAATAAAGCTCTGTATATTGGAATTATCCAAATGTTCTCCTTCCTAAAGCCACAATTAGAATAGGAAACAAATCAACAACTATAGGAGAGTATTCAATCTGTTTGACTATTGAGATGAACCCTCTTTCAAAGGCTTTCATAAACATTTGTTAATATCTGCAGGTTTACATGTCAGCTGTTTCTCTTTTATAAGGCATTAGGCAGAATCATACATACACACACATCCTTCCTATCTTATTTAGCCAAATCGTTATCATTGTTTAGTCGCTAAGTTTTGTGTCAGACTCTTTTGCCACCCCATGGACTGTAGCCCTCCAGGCTCCTCTGTCCATGGGATTTCCCAGGTAAGAATAATGGAATGGGTTGCCATTTCCTTCTTCAGGGGATCTTCCCAACCCAGGGATTGAACTTGTGTCTCCTGCATTGGCAGGCAGATTCTTTACCACTGAGCCACCAGGGAAGCCAAATCGTTATCATTAACATTTTATAAAAATGCTAAATTCTAGAAATCATATCTACAAAAAGATCTGAACTTCAGATGGTAGAAAAATTTAACCTACAAAGAATGTTGAATTTTGTACTAGAGTTCAGATATTCTTTGAACCAATCTAAATTCAGAATTTAGATTGGAAAGAAAAAGGCTAACAGTAGGCCTATGACTTACTACTTCCTTCTAAGGTACTTGAACAGGATGTATCCAGTCTATTTACATTGCTTATGTAAATAAACTTGGAATTTATATGTCTATGGGCCTGACTGGCTGGAGAATTTGGGTAGTCATGTAATTAATTGAATAAAAGATAGAGACATTCTCAGACTGACATGGCTTTCTTTTGTGATCCCTAATTCCATAAATATTGTTTAAAATTTGCTATTAACTCAAAACCAAAGTGCAAATGCAGGGGGGGGAGGGGGAAAGACATACATGGAGGCTGCATCTGATAGCTTTGGACTTCTCCAGAATAGGATGTGTCATCTATGCCTAGTGCTGACCTACATCTTTAAGTTGTTAGGAAAGTTTGGTACCAGATAAAATCTGTGATTCACTCAAATATGCTATGACAATTCAACTCCATGTTGACAAGAGAAAAATACATTTCCAAAATATTTTGTCAGAAATGAAAACATCACCTTACCTGTAAGTGAACCATCAAGATCAATAAGGACCACTTCATGTTCCCATCGAAAGCCAGCCTTGTTCGGCGTGTGAGAATACTGGACGCCAGAGAATTTTGCACTCCACCCTCCACATCTGTGGTTACAAACGCCAGTGATGGATGTCACTCCCAAAGCTGCACAGCCGGGACGGTCAAAGTTCATGAAGTGTACAGAAGACACAGTCAATCCTTCACTAAATGGGAGAACCAGGCCTTTTGTCGTGCAAAATGCAGACCCCATCCCCAGTTCATCAAGATGACCAACTATTTTGGCATTTTTAATCACTGCTCCATTGGCTTCACCCCATCCTCCAGCGTAAGGAGCCAAGATTCTCTTTGTTTCAATTCCAGCCTCATCATTATTTACCATCACAAAGTTATGGAACTGAAGGGCACCTCCGTTGACCCATTCGGCGCCTTTTTGACAATTCCAAGTTGTGAGTGAATGAAATACTGCAGGCATTGGTACGGAAGAAGTACATGATCCTGTCTGCATGGGGAAATATTCTTCAAAGATCCACAATCCAAACCAACCTTGAGAATGAACAGTGTTGTTAAAGAATTCTCCAAGAGGGACTCTTTTTTGGCAAATGTTTCGGTCATAGGATGGCCCATCAGGGTGGTTGTTCATTCGGTACCAAAAGCCAAAGTGAGTGCCACCAGCAGCCGCGTTGTGTCGTATGGTGTTGTTTGGATTGGTTACCCAAAATGCGGCTGGAGTCACATCGTCATTCAGAAGACTAGTACTCTGATGTACAAATACTGCCAAGTTGTATTGCAGGATATTGCCGTGTTCAATGCCATCTTCTATAAAAAATGCTCCTCCTCTGATATCATATATAATATTCCTCTCGACCAGGAGGTGATGTGTGTTATGGATAGTAACAGCCCTGTTATAGGTCTGGTGAATTGCACAGCCTTTTACATAAGATTTAAACTGTAAATCTCCAAGCAGGTGCCAATGTATTGGATATCGTCCCAACCGGAATGCCTGACCAGCATGGAATATCTGTCAAGCCCAGAAATCACAGCTATTCAATGATACACATAGAGTTTGCCTGACTCATACTTTCTTGCTTCAAAATAATATCCACTTTCACATTAATTATTATTATATTAATGCATTGATCTCTCCCATATTATGCCTGTTTATCATTTTAAAATGTTCTTTGACCCCCAACCCACCTTGTTTTATTCAATATATTAATATAACAGCCCATGTGTACTCATGCTTTTTATCAAATGAATGAATGAACAAAAGCCATCTTCAACTCTTCCATTTTTCACCTGACTCCATTACGAAATTTTGGTGTTGAGCAAAACACAACCTCTTAAAATACTTCTTTTTCTCCTCCTTTTAATCCTTACTTAATTATAAGAAATATTTCCTGAATATATTTTAAGTACCAGATATTGTGTTAAATGTCATACACATGATCACACTCTTCACTACAATCCTAGGGAGTAGCCACTCATCATAAGCTTCATTTTATAGATGAAGAAAGTGAAATTTAGAAATGCTGAGTATCTTTCATAGTCACAAAGCTCCATTTAAACCCACTGGTCTGATTACAGAGTTGGTGTTCTCATTAACCACTCTGCTGTACTTTCAATGGTCTACAATCCACCTGATGCAAAGGGCCGACTCACTGGAAAAAAAACCCTGATGCTGGGAAAGATGGGAGGCAAAAGGAGAAGGGGGCTCAGAGGATCAAATGATTATGCAGCATCACCAACTCAATGGACATGAATCTGAGCAAATTCCAGGAGACAGTGAAGGACAGGGGAGCCCGGCATGCTGCAGTCCCTGGAGTCACAAAGAGTTGGACATGACTTAGTGACTGAACAGCAAAAACAGTCTAAGACAAAAGATGACCCTGTGTGTGTATGCATGTGTCTCTGTGTGATATAATCTTATGAGGTTTGGAAATAAAATGTTGGGGCAACCATTTATTTTCATTCCTCATATAAAAATTAAAATTAACTATTGCTAATATTTACTATACAGGTCAACCCTGGTAACCCCACTTAGTCCATATAACAGCCTAGGAGGAGGAGTGTTTTACCAAATGTAGCCATTGACTCTGTGACCCTTACTATATTTGGGTGTTCTCAATTTAACAGATTTATGGATTTTACTATCTCTCCTTCCTTCACACCCTCCTTTCTTTTATTGAATACTTATTGAAAACTGTGCTAAACCCAGATTATATGGACTGGCTACAAGATACGGAGGAGCTCCTGATATCTTGGGCATAACTTGCATATTTATTCTTTTATTTATGTATTTGTTCAATTTATAGTCAATTAAGAACCTGCTATGTGCCAAGCACTGCTCCAGCTACACAGGAATCAGTAGAAAACTAGAAGGACTGTTTATGTTCTAGAAGAAGAGATTAAAAAAAACAGAAATATATCTGGAGTTTTGAGTTAATAAAGGGAAATAGGAGTTTGGCAGCTCTTTCAAATAAAGGTGGTAAGGCACGGCCTCTCTGATGAGATACTTTTGAGAAGAGACTTGACTGAAATGAGTGTGAACCACTGAAGTACCTGGCAGAGAAGCATTCCAGGGAAAAAAATGAAGAGCAAGTGCAAAAAACTGAGCTAGGAACATGCCTGACGTGGTCACATGACACAGGGAGGCCCACGTGGCCAGCATGGGTGCCAAGGCTAGTCCACACAAGACAGAAAGAAGCCAGAGTGGGGTCAGATGATGTGGCTCCTTTGGGAAGAGCTTGAACATTTTGTTTTAAGTGTATTGTGAAGCCACTAAAGAGTTTTGAACACAGTGTGGCAAGATCTGACTCACACTTTAAAGCCCTGCAAACAAGTTCATCATACCATCTTTCTAGATTCCATATACATGCATTAATATATGATATTTGTCTTTTTCTGACTTACTTCACTCTGTATAACAGGCTCTAGGGAGATGGGGGGGTTCAGGAGGAAGGGGACGTATGTGGTTGATTCACGGGGATGAATGGCAGAAAGCAGCACAATATTGTAAAGCAATTATTCTCCAATGAAATAAAATAAAAAATAAAAAAGCTGAACTTTGGCTATGGCATGGAGATTCTGTTGCAGAAAAGGTGGAAGCAGGAAGACCAGTTAGGAGAAAAGCATAATAGTCCAGGTGAGGGGTGGCAGTGGTTTGGGTTTGGAACCAGGTGGAGTGCTGGAAAAAAAGTGGATTCAGGATACACCATTTTTGGATGGAACTTGTTAATGAATTTGGCATGGAGTGGGTGTAAGAAAAACAGAGAAACAAAATTTCGGCATGATGAAATACATAAATAACAGATATATTGACACTGTCTGCTTATTTATCTGTCTCTTCCACTAAACATTATTATAAGCAGCATCTGGCAAAAAGTAGGTTCTCAATACATACTCATTGTATAGACAACTTTGGACAAACCACTAATACTAGCACCTCTTACCTCTACATATTCTATCCTTCCAGTTACCATGTTAGCACCAGCTATAGGAGCATGAAGCATAATGCAGCCTCCAAACTGATCACTTCCTATTTCTTCTCCAAACTTCCCTTGGAGACATGTCTGTGTAGCAAATTCACCTTTAAAAATAATTTTTAAGATACAATAAAGGAAAACCATGTCAAAATCCTCTCATTATATAAAGACTGCTTTTCACACCTAGCTATACCTTTTTATTTACATATAATTTTACTCTTATCCTAGAACATAATTGTTTGCATTCATGTTATCTCCTCCTCTGCACAGTAAGGAAGGTAAGTGACTTGTCTTGTTCCCCTCTGCATTCCCTAAAGTACTTACTTTGCTGTGCTGTCCTTAGTCACCCAGCTGTGTCTGACTCTTTGTGACCCCATGGACTATAGCCTGCCAGGCTCTTCAGTCCATAGGGGACTCTCCAGGCAAGAATACTGGAGTGGGTTGCCATGCCCTCTCCAGGGGATCTTCCCAAATCAGGGATTGAACCCAGGTCTCCTGCATTGCAAACAGATTCTTTACTGTCTAAGCCACTAGAGAAGCCCAAAAGTACTTACTTTGGTATGTTTCAAAGATACTAGATAAATATTTGAATGGTTGAATGAATGCTGATACAGGTATTTTGCTTTATTATCTCTGAATTTATTTTCCGCAACATTTGGGATTGACATAGTTGATATAATCTTATACTGGTACAAGATTAGAACATGCATTATCTTGCTTAATTCTTATAATGACAGTAGGTTGGCAGAACAGGAAGTATTTTTATATAAAACAGGATGAAACTAGGTTTACAATGGCCATAGTGAGATGATGCAGATGAACTGGAATCAGAATGCAGGTCCCTTGACATGGAATCCAGTGAGCTTTGTCTTATGCTTCCCACTGAAGAAAAGGCTGTACCTAAGGTGTACCAGTTATTATTCAACTGTTTATAGGATTGTAATGGCAGTGGGCTTCCTTGGCAGCTGAGCGGTAAAGAATCTGCCTGCCAATGCAGGAGACGCAGGTTCGATTGCCTGGAGAAGGAAATGGCAACCCACTCCAGTATGCTTGCCAGGAGAATCTCATGGACAGGGGAGCCTAGCCGGCTGCAGTCCCCAGGGTCTCAAAAAGTCGGACATGACTTAGCAACTAACCAACAACAACAATGGTAGTAGTGGTCACATAAGGTATTTAAAGAGACTTAAATGCACTGTGCTTTGTAACTATACACATTTACATAGTTATGCATAGTTTTATGTAAACATATATACATGCATATGCATATGTATATGTGTTTGCATATATATATACACACATATGCATGTCTGTGTGCTAAGTCGCTTCAGTCGTGTCCAATGCTTTGCAATGCTATGGACTGTAGTGTGCCAGGCTCCTCCATCCGTGAGATTCTCCAGGCAAGAATACTGGAGTAGGTTGCTATGTCCTCCTCCAGGGGATCTTTCTAACCCAGGGACGGAACCTGCATTTTCTGCAGCTGCTGCATTGCAGGTGGATTCTTTACTACTGAGCTACCAGGGAAGTCTATATACATACATATATATTATATATATATGAGAACTATGGTAAGTTAAGGAAAGCCACAGAATCAGTACCGACTATTGACACCTGAGAAGAGACACATGTCCCTTCAGGACCAAAGTAACTTCACTGCTGGTGCTTAACTTCCCAGCCTTCTGATCTCCTGTCTCAGAGACCATGAAAACCCATGTGGAGATGAAGCCTCCATCAACCCAGACCCTGCAATATTACAGTGATCAAAGAACACTTATTGACTCATACTGGACACACGTAGCATAAATAAGTAATAAACCTTTACCATTTTAACTCACTAAAACTTGGGGCTTATTTACCACCAGTGGATAACCAAATCTATTAGTTCTGAACAGGAGCTGATTTTGCCCACAGGGAATATTTCTGCAATGTCTGGAAACATTTAAGTTGACACACTAAAGCCACTAAAGTTACCTGTGTCAAATCCATCAGGACACGCTGGGATTTTGTTATTCCACTCCACGTTGTCAGATCCTCTTATTAAAATATTTCTTGTAAGAATTCCAATTTCTGCCCTTGCTTCAAAAAGAGTTCCATCAGGGAGGGTGACAGTGATCCCCAAGTGAGTGTAATTCAGTGGATCAGTGAGCGTAATGTTCCTGCCATCAGCAGATACAGATGCGATGGTCCTTTTTTCATTTTCTCGTTGGCTGTGTCTGTAAAAATTTTAACCACAAGCTCTTGGAATTAATATAAATTAACACACTATTGCTTTGGTGTATTTGTTTTATTCTATTTTGAAAAATTCATCTGTATAATAGGAAAAAATCTTTTATGTCATACAATATGCCGAAGAGGAATTTGAAGATGGTATTTCACTCTTTCTAAAGTACTCTAAAGAACAACTTCTTTACAACTTTGAGGATCACACACAGTGGCTCCCAACCAAGGGTGATTTTCTCCCCCTGGGGACATTTGGCAATGCCTGGACACGTTTTTGGCTGTCATAACGCAGCAGGGCAGGGGCTGTTGTATTGGTGGTGTTGGTGGTGTTGCTACTAGTAGGCAGTGGCTGAGGATGCTCCCAAGCTTCCTGTGATACACAACAAAGAATTAACCTGTCCAAAATGTCAGTAGTGCCGGGGTTGGAAAAACCCTTACAGAGGGAGTCTACTGGAGGTTTCAGAGCAGGGAAAAGAAATGACTGAGGTGAGTTCAGGAGGTCTTATTTCTACCCATTCCTTCAACATACCCCAAGTTCCAACAAAAGGACTGGCCAAATCGATAATATACACATTCATGTATGAATCCTCCCAACAAACGTTTATTGAGTGTCTAGGAAGAAATGGCAACCCACTCCAATATTCTTGCCTGGGAATTCCATGGAGAGAGAAAATTCTATGAACAGAGGTAAGCTACAGTTCATAGGGTTGCAAAGAGTCAGACACTACACAGCCACTGAACAAGAATAAGCCTATTTTCTAGACACAGAGTTAAGTACTGGGAGGTGGGTACCAAGCAGAAGTGCCCCTAACTTCAGAGAGACAAGTGTTTCTAGGGCTGATTTTGTCTACTAAAGCGTGTGACTGGTGCCGTTGACAGAGGTGCCTTTAGGGGAGTTATTTATGAATATTCCTGACACTGCTTTCTGATTCCTGTCTTCCTTGGCAAATCTTTCTCCTCCTTTAACTGCCAGGTCAAATAACAATGCTGCATCTGGGGTAGATTGGAAGGCACCTGTCTCAACTTTCCCAGCCCTTCTGGATTCCCAATAAGCACTGCCTGATGCCCCATTAGCATCAGTTACCCCCACTGCAGACCTATCACCCATTTACTTCTCTGTCCTTCCCAAACCTGTCTGCTCCTCCAGGTGAGGCAACTGCTGAATCATTCTGCATGCTGAGTACCCGTCACAACTCAATCATAGATGTGACTGACTGAACAAATCAATGCAGACTAAATTCCTGAGGGAAGAAGGTAGAGGAATGGAACCCAAATAGGAAGATGATGGAATATTCCAGTGTGAGGCACTGGGAGTCTAAATTCAACTGAAAGTAAGGAAAGCTGGTGGAAGAGGCATTTCAAGGGCAGAACCCAAAGAACTTGGTGATGTGCAGGAAGTGAAGACAGCTGATAGAAGGTCACTAGGAAAATTTTTATGTAGATGAAAATTAGATTGTAGGGTTTAAAGGGGAAAAATGGAGAGTGAAAATGAAATGGAAGAAATGGGCATGGTATTTAAGTGATTCAATAATTGAGAGAGAGAAAGTGGGGGGGAGAGAGACAGAAAAGCTAGAAGAAACAGGAGACCAAAGCTGGTTTTTTTCCAAGAGGGTAAGTGGATGGAAAGACATAATCCCCAAAGACCCAAGGTAGGAGGGCAAAGTGGAGATTAAGGATATTTGAGATAAGCTGTATCAATAATATTACAAGATCCCTCAGGTGATTTGGACTAACCTCTCCTAATTCTCTTGGATTCAGATGATACAGACATGATATTTTTAGAAAAGTTCTCAAAAGGATTTTTATATGTTAGGTGCACTTAAATGTACCTTTCCGTCTTTGTAATAATATCCAACATACATAGCACTAACTTTGAGCCAAGTTCCACTTTGTTTTACACATATTAACTCATTTAATCCTTACAATAATTCTGAGATATATACCAACAGCATTCCAATTTTAGTCAAGTACAGAGAGGCAAAATAATATGGCATTTAGCCTCATAAGTGGTATTGCTGGGGGTTGGACCTAGGTCGACTGACTTCAGAAGTAGTATTCTTAACCACCTGCTTTGCAAACTCTCAAATAGGACTTACAAATGAAATAGTGAACAACTAATTAGATTTGGAAATTGGAAATTCCTAAATTCTTGTTTATTAAAACTTTGTTTTGTTTTTCAGTCACTCAGTTGTATCCGACTCTTTGCAGCCCCTAAATTCTAAACTTAACTTTTCTTTCACCCAGAAAAGCTATGAGGACTTCCTATTCTATAAGTAAGCTCTGTCATTTTGCTGCTTTTTAAATTTGCCATTATATCATCCCAAGGGCAGAGAAAAAAAAAGAAAAGAAAAAGAGGGTGCTTATAAAGCTAAGTATATATTTAACTCTTCTTAACATCTGCAAGTCTATTTTAATTTGGAAAGGGACAAATTCAAAATGCAATCTTGAATTTTAATTCTAAACTGAGTCATGACCTTAATACAACTTAGCTGTTTCTTGTCATAAATTACTGTTTGTTCCCTGATCCACATAACTATATCCAATTTTGCTATTATTCATAATTCGAACAATAAAGCGAAAATAAAGCTCCTCTTGCTTTATCTCCCCACCAGTATTCTTGGTGTAGCTATATTAGTTTTGCTCCTCTTATTTTTTATTTGCTAAAATATATAATTAAACAGTAATAAAGGGTCATAAGCAGTTTCATGATAAAAATGTCAGACATCAAAGGTCATGTTAATCATTACTTACACTATAATTTCATCTCTATCATTCAATCATTACTAACAATTTTGCTCCATGGGAACCACTGCCAAGATTGTAAGATTAAAAAGACTTAACCAGCTGCTTTCAACTGTTTTCTTCGTTGGTGACCCCAAACAAAGAAGCTCATTTACATTTTTGCATGTGTTGATGTACTCAGCTAAAGCACTCACTCAGGGGTTTTCTTCTTTTTTTGTGGTGGGCGTATAATTGCTTTACGATGCTGTGTTAGTTTCTGCTGTACAATGTGAATCAGTCATAAGTATACACATATCCCCGACTTGACTCTCTCTCCCACCCCAAGCCCCCACCCAACCCCTCCAGATCATCGCAGAGCACTGAGGTGCGCTCCCTGTGCCTTACAGCAGCTCCCCATTAGCCCATCTATTTCACACGGGGTCGGGGTTGTGTATACATGTCAATGCTGCTCCCCCAGTTCCTTATGCCCTCCCTTTACCCTCTGTGTCCACATGTCCGTTTCCTACATCTGTGTCTCTATTCCTGCCCTGCAAACAGAAATCATCTGTACCATCATTGACATCATCTGTATCGATCTTTCTAGATTCCACATTCATACATTAATATACAGCATTTGTTTTTTTCTTTCTGACTTACTTCACTCTGTATGACATCAGTAGAGGTTTTCAAATAACTTTTAATAGCAGAATGTTCTTGTCAAATGAAATCTTACGTGGGAACCGAACCATGAAAAATGACTAAAATCTTTTATTAGTATATATTGATACTTTTTCTTATGGTAAATTCAGTCAATAAAAACTCAACACACTGGGGAGCAACTCATTGTCAACATTTGGCAAATGACAAGGCTTCTTTATTTGAGGTTTTAAATTTAAATTAAATGGCTGTGGACCTTCTGAATCATACCTTTTCTACAGTTACAAATTTCTACTCTAAATCAAAATTATCAGATCCAGAAGATATCATACCTGGGTCCTGTGCTTGCAACTACAATCTTATCTCCTGGTTTCCACGTTACTGCTTCTTGTAAAATCAAAGTCCACTCCCCTGCCTTTGCAGTATAAGCCAAACGAGTCCAGACCACAGGAACAGGCAGACCTGGAGCCAACATACAAACCAACTGAGAGCTTCCTTGGCTATGTCTTCTGGAATATTAAGAGCTTTATGCATTTTAATCTCCTGGATTGAATAAATTTTGAGAAGCCTCATTTTAACTTAGCATCTTATACCTTTCTAAAAAAAAAAAAAAACATTTAGAGAGCTTGCTTTATAAAAGTAACAATCACATTTGTAATAACATGTATGGGTCTACACATTTTGTAAAAGTCCTTCTGCAATGATATGTTTCATTTATGACAATCTCCTTTATATAAATTCAGTATAAATGGAGTCACTTTGCTGTTTAGTCCCTCAGTTATGTCCGACTCTCTGTGACCCCATGGACTGTAGTCCACCAGCCTCCTCTGTCCATGGGATTTCCCAGGCAAGAATACTGTAGTAGCCATTTCCTTCTCCAGGATAGTGTGATACTCTTGATAAAGTGGCCAGAGGCATACATTGATATAATGGGCAGAGGCCTATTACCTTTGTTGTTGTTGATAGGAATTGCTTAAATTGATAATCTGCAGACAAATGAAATGTGTAAATTTCTGAAAATTTCATTAGTGTGTATATTTAGCCCAATGCAGGACATATATGATCATAATGAGGTATCGTGTTTATATATTATAAACTTATAAAAGAAGTAGATTATCACAATAGAGAGGGCTTCCCAGGTGGCACTAGTGGTAAAGAACCTGCCTGCCAATGCAGGAGACATAAGAGATGTAGGTTCAACTCCTGGGTTGGGAAGATCCCCTGGAAGAAGGCATGGCAACCCCCTCCAGTATTCTTGCCTGGAGAATCCCATGGACAGTGGACCCTAGTGGGCTACAGTCCATAGGGTCACACAGAGTCAGACACAACTGAAGTGACTTAGCACGCATGCACACTACAACAGAGAAGACTTCACATAAAAAGGTTCATACCATGCTTCCTTTAAACAATGCTACCCTGATACCACAAACAGACTCATGATCATTTTTATTTACTGATAATTTTCCAGAATATAGTTACAGAAAAGTGCAACTATAAATTTATAATTGTGTGTTAGAAAGAGCCTGTTTTAAAATACAAATGGAAGACGTGACAATTTTTGCTTCCAGACTTAATGCTTTTCTATTTAGATAAGATGAATAAAGAAAACAATCATATGTGAAATCAATCGCCAGCCCAGGGCTGATACTCGGGGCTGGTGCACCAGGATGACCCAGGGGGAGGGAATGAGGAGGGAGGAGGGAGGGGGGTTCTGGAGGCGGAGCATATGTATACCCATGGCGGATTCATGTCAATGTATGGCAAAACCAACACAATAAAGTAAAGAAAATTTAAAAAATAAATAAATAAAATAAAAAAATATGATTTGCAGTAAAAAAAAAAAAAGAAAGAAAACAATCAGTATGGGCTGTCTCAAGTGCTTAATTAGGCAAACATCGTCACAGAAGGGCTTTCCAGGAGTGACCTTGGTTGTGAGTTTTGGTGGTCTGTAGGGGTTGACCCGGCCTTTGTGAAGGATGGAAGAGCTAAAGGGGGTAAAGAGAGAATACATAAAGACAGGAGAAGCTTGGCAAGGCTGCATTTAGAGAGTTAGCAGGAGGATTATCTCTGGCTTCTTGGCTAGCCCTTTGGCCATACCATGCAGATCCAGGATTCCTTCCCTCACAGCCAGCGTTTTGGCGCCATATACCGGGAGTTCAGGAGACCTCAAGTGCCCGTGCAAGGTAATGACAGCCCTGTGTTGAAACGGGGCTGCTTCCGTCCCAATCTGCAAGGGAATTCAGGAGCATCAATCAGAAAGTTGAAACTCATTAGCCATGATTCTCAGCAACCAAAAGCAAATTCCTTCCTTCTCTCGCGTCTTTTGAGAATGGATTACTCCATTCTCAGTATCTTTCCTCCAAAAAATAAACCTTACATTTTCCAGTCAGTCAAATACACTGTGCCAGATCTTTGGAAAGAATACTGATTGACTTTGCCCACACACATCTCAGAGGTCATTTTTTTCTGCACTATTTGAATTTCTGCTCTCTGAAAGTATGCTTTATCTTCCCATTAAAAGCACAAAAATATTCTGGGAAACTTTTACAATCCAGAAGAAAAAGAGTGTGCTAAGAACTGAGACCTACAAAAAGGTAAATTGATGAGAGTCTAGCATAATTAATTGTCTATTTCACATGTGATATTTTAAAAAGAAATGGAGAGAGGTTATCAATAAACACAGTTCAATTTATCTCATATACCTGCAGAACGCCTCCATCTGTAATTAGGATATTCTCTGCCTGGAGTTCAATGTCAGCTTCATGAAATATTAGAGTTCCACCTAAAAACCATACAATTTTGAAATACATCACAAGGAAAACTCATATTAAAAACTATTTATTAAATTATATATTAAAAATTTGATTTCTTATTCCTATCTGCTATCACTATGCATGTCACTTCACTTCAGTTCTTTGGCAATATGAAGTAAAATCAAACCCCAAGCCAGATTATTGTCCCTTGATCATTTGTTATTTTAAATGCTACTAAATGCTACAGTTTCTAGTTCTACAAACACAGCTCCTCAAATTTAAGAATAAAAAATTGAAAGAAAAGAAAAATACTTTTTGTAGAAAGTATTGTAGTGTCTTCATTAGCACCGAACTTTTATCCACTAATTTGCACCAGCAATAGCTATAGCCTATGATTAGCATAATTAAAGAATATGCTGGGATACATTTTTTAAGAGACTGATGTAGGTTTGTGGACAGTAAAACTTGACTTTTCCAAATGTTCAATAGTTACTAACTTCAAAGAAGTGAAACACTGCTATTATACCAGAATTTGAAACAAAAACAGAATGCAAAGGTCTTTGATTAGCTAAGACCATTATGGCAAAGCTTTATATGTTAAAGCTCCAAGTGCTTTATTCTTGCCAATTATTCTTTCTTTTATACACAGTTGTAACAGTTCTGGTTATTTAATTTTCTGTATTAAAAATAGAACATTAAGAAGCAGAGAGAACTTTGGGTAACAGTTGAAAGCAGGTTCACAAGCAAAGGTTAAAGCACAATCTGACATCCAAGAGGAGCAAGAGGGAGTCATTTAGTACAGAATTTAATAAATCTCCATGGTTTCTACAATTCCCAGGACCCACTATACTAGTTTTTATAAATATGAAAAACTATTTTACTGTTTAATTCACTCCATGTGGATTCACTTACACATATACACACACAAACACATACAGTTATCGAAACAAAAGCTTCATGAAATATTTAACTTTAAAACATGCTTACCCATATGAATGTGGAACACTCTGACATTTTCTATTATATTTCATTAAAAATATTCTGGTGGCAACACAATAAATAATTTCATAATCACAAATGCATAATAACACTCAATTTAATAAATTCAGCACTCACTCTGAATCTGAAACATAACTGTGGATGTTCGTAATCATGAATCTTGATTAAATTAACCTCACAGAATCATTTCATAGGTAGAGTCTTATAAACAGATTTTCAGAAATCTACCTTGAATAAGCAACATTTTCAGGATGGGGGTATTTTGATCCAGCAAAATTGTCTGTCCTTTTGTAATAACAACTAGGGAGCCTTCCTCTGGGGGAGATTTTCCTCCCCATGAGGAGTTGGAGGACCAAATGTCCACATACAGGAAGTCAGCATTAGTCTGTAACAGAACACAAGAGACTTTAAGAATTCAATTCAAAGATTTCATCATTTAATTTCTCAAAACAAAGAACTCTAAGACAACGAACATCTTTATTAATAATAAAGTATAACCTACTTTAAATACATTAGAGCTGCCAATTGATTCATTTCACAATAATAAAAAACTTTAAAAATCTATTACCAATTACCTGCAATCCAGAATAATCAGAAATTATAAACATTTTCAGTTCCGTTCAGTCGCTCAATCATGTCTGACTCTTTGCGACCGCATGAATCGCAGCACGCCAGGCCTCCCTGTCCAACACCATTAGTAATAAGCAAAAAAAAATAACCTACTTTAAATTTATTGTAGTCACATCTCAATTACTTTTTGGAGAAATTAACAAAGTAAAAAGTCCATTACTAGTAACTTCACTTCCCATAGGCTAGTTTTTCTACTGCTGAGACTACCCTATGCCACAGCACTGTTACCCGTTTGGCCAGGCCGGTACTTCTGAGGCTGACATGGACTGGAGCCCACCCTGAAGAAGTGTGGGCACTTGTCATGCAGATGATACACGTCTTGTTGGAATACTCAACATCACATGTGGCTTCAGCTACGGTAACGAGAACATCCTCTACATTTTCACTGTAAAGTAAGAATGGAGGAAAACAAAACATTGACATTTTTCTCAAATGTCTAGGTCACACTAACAAACACTATTATTTGTATTACTTTAAAAATAATGATCTTACCCCATGACCTATCAAAATGTAGACCCTTTTTTCAGTAGTAAAACTTTGAAATATTTGCTGAGAAAAAGTAAACAAAGAGATTAAGAGGTCAGGAAATAAAACTGTATAAAGTAGCAAGTATGCAGTGTTGGAGAAAAAATTCTTGGGTTCAAATTATTGAGAGACTCTACATTGTTCTCCAAACTGGCACCTTAATAAGAGACTTTCTGTGATCATTTTGTCTAGCTGGTGTTTTTGCCATATTCACAGACTTTGGGACTTAACCACCATGTAAAAATGCAAGTCCAATGTAGTTACAAGTATGTGAGGAATTAGCTTTGCCTGCTATGATTTAAATAATCTGGGGTTTTGAAGTCAGCCTTATCTACTTGAAGGATGATGACAGTTCAGTACATAAGTTTGAGCCAAAACAATGAACATGTTTAGGAAGAAGGAATCTAAATAGTTATAATGAAATGGATCTGATGCTTGAAGAGATATGTTTCATTGAACCAATGAAGCAGATGATCGTTGGAAATGAGATTTGGGGGGAAAGCATAACAGGAAAGTGATTTATACTTGTGATGTTACTAGAATCTGGGGAAAATCAGTATCTTCTTTAATTCTAGTTTTCTAACCACAAAATGGGGTTTAAAAATATCTAAGAAGGTAAGGCAGGAGGATTCTATGGCGTAGAAAGGTTTCTGACACAGGGTATGTAGTCAGTAACTAGCAGTGTGGCTTTTCAGCGGATGGGCACACATTGCAAGTGCTCAGTCGCTCGGTCATGTCTGACTCTTTGCAATCGCGTGGACCATAGCCTGCCAGGCTCCTCTGTCCACAGGATTTTCCAAGCGAGAATACTGAGACAGTTTCCATTTCCTCCTCTTTCCGACCCAGGGATCAAACCCATGTCTCTTGCAGCTCCTGCACTGGCAGGCAGATTCTTTACCGCTGCGCCACCTGGGGAGCCCAGGTACACACTGTGGTTTGTTGTTGAGTTACTAAATCGCGTGGACTACTTCGCGACTCCATGGACTGTGGCCTCCAGGCTCCTCTGTCCATGGGATTTCCCCAGGCAAGAATACTGCAGTGGGCTGCCATCTCCTTCTCCAGGTACACATTATTTGACTATATTTAAACACTGTCCTGGCATATGAGAAAGCAGGGGTAACGGCTTGAGTCTGGAAAGACGCACTCATGAGCGTGTAATGTGAAGACAGTACCTGAAGCCTGATCCCAAGACTGTAAGTCTGGTGCCCCCTGCTGTACTGCCTCTCTCGGGAGCTATTCTGGTGATGAACGGCGTCACTGACACGTTGTATGTAAAAAGAGCCATGGACTGAGAGGAATCCTTCCCGTTGACCACACTCACTTCACAGGCTTGCTCGGGTCCCCTGCCTGTGATAGGGGGACATCAGACTGAGCTCAGTTCTGCCATCAGGCCCTTACTCATGTCCAAAACCCCCAAATATTTTCAATAACACCTTCCTTTTCCCAAAGTCACTTTCACAGGTTATATGTGAGTTAATGAGGATGTTTAGCAATAGTCAAAAACCTTACAAAATAAATGCACATTATCCCCAGAGGAAAAACCCTTAGGTCCTTCCTCAGAGCCTCTTACTATAGATGATTCTACAGACCTGCCTCTTTAGTTTTCCAGTCCTAGAGGATTCAACATTGCAAATTAGGGAGGAAGGAACAAAGCAGGTGTGCGGACAATGGCAAGAAGTGGCAGTTAAAAGCAAGGTAAGAGACAGAAAAACTACAGAAATGCAATTTTAAAATGTTGAAAAAAGAAGCAAAGCTCGTGTTAAGGCAAACAAATCTTGACAGATCTTGATAGCATTGCTGCATTTTTTTAAAAAAATCAGAATACCAACTCTGATGTTAAAATGATAAACAAGCCCAATCACAAAATGTTACATTTTCTTAAATATTCTTTAAGAAATCAGAAGAAGCAAAAACGTTTAGAAAAGCTTCATCAAATTTTGTTAATGCTTTTAAAAAATGTTTATATATAAACCAGATCCTTTATTCATCTGTATTATTCTCTTTGGTTCTTCTTAAATTTTGCTAGATAATTAAAGTTTGCTGTGTGCTTAAGATACTCGATATTTAACCCTCACAATAACCCACTGAATTAGGGTTAATATTATCTCCTTTCAATAGCTGGACAAATTGAAGCAGAAAGGAGCTGAGTTACTTAGCTGAGATGACAGTGGTAGAACAAATTCAGGGGCTCCTTAGACCGCAGGTTTTTAACCATTAAAGAAAAATAAGAGTGGACTTCCCTGGTGGTCCACTGGTTAATACTCCACGTCAGTGCAGGAGACATGCGTTCCGGCCCTGGTCTGGGAAGATTCCACGCTGCAGGAAAACTAAGCCCATGCATACAACTACTGAGCCATGGGTCCCTACAGCCTGTGCTCCACAGCAAGAGAAGCCACCGCAACGAGAAGCCTGCGCACCGCAAGGAAGAGGAGCCCCTACTGGCCTCGATTAGCGAAAGCCTGCGCAAAAAGCAACGAAGACCCAGTGCAGCCCAAAGTAAATAAATAATTTTAAAAATTTAAAAATAAATAAGAGTAATAATAATAGCGAATCACGTATCATGTTTCGGATATCATTCATATCCACTTTACATACATTGGCTTAGCAAGCCTCACAATAAGTAGGGTAATGTGATTATTTTCCTTTTACAGAGGAGGCAACCAAGGCACAGAGAGGTTGAATAACTTGCTCAAAGACACAGCCTGGGTTTGAATCTTGGCAATGAATTACCAGAATTCACTGCCTTCATAACCATCATACTATATATATGTATACTATATATATGGTATACCGTACCATATACACTACCCTAACTTTAAGGAAAAGCTACTGTTCTAATAGGTACTAAAAACTCGTTTTCCATTTGGTATGCTCCTTAGGTAATAAACCAAAAAACTGCAATCTGTTACAAACAATTCAGTCTAACAAATATCATGCATCTTGGAAAATACACAAGGGTAGAAAACAAAATTCTAAAGAAACTGCTTAAAATCAGGAAATCCATAAAGTTGATTCAATTGCCCTAATGAACACAAAACCTTGGACAAAAAAGAAACTCAGACTGATCTCTATAAAATGAAACAGTTCTCAAAGGCTGCCATTCTTTTTCTGACTGTTCGTGCATGCTAAGTCGCTCAGTCATGCCTGACTCTGCGCGACCCTATGCACTGTAGCCCGCCAGGCTCCTCTGTCCATGGGATTCTCCAGGCAAGTATACTGGAGTGGGCTGCCATGCTCTCCTCCAGGGGACTACTTACCGTTACTTGGTGGAATTTCACATAATAATGTTGTGCGATTAGATTTCAGTTTGTCGACTGCACATTTTGAGCCACACACTAACACAACTGAATTTTGTGGATTAAACCCAGTGCCTGTCACAGTCATGGTTTGACCACCACCGAGGCTCCCTAGTGAAGACACATAAGAAGGAAAGACAAAGTTAATGAAAAGAAAACCTCATCTGCACATATATTTAACACCGGAAACGGAAGCTAATTTCATTAAATGAAAAGATTCTTAGAACAGGAAATTTTTATATTATTGCAACAGAATCTCTTTTGATTGTAGTGTTTTAAAACCCTCATTGAGTAAATGTCACATTTAGTCATTTATTTAAACTACTTCTAGGAAGTTAAATTTTATTTAATAGAAATGTCACAAAGAACTTGAGTAGTCAAAACACAAAAGTAAAATTATTTTAGTTAAAAGTACATTGGTTATAATTTCTTAAGGTTTTTAACCACTAAAATAATTTTCAAACAGAAAAAGATATTTATTTATGTAGACATAATTATATGTTAGTGGTATCTGAACATGGTTTTTTAAAACATTTCCACATATAATCTGAACATTTTCAACAGTATTAAAATTTAAGTATATTCTATAGCATGAAGAGAAATATAGGCATTAAACAAATATTTTGAAATGACAGATACTTTTGCATGCTTATTTACTTGATGCATAAAAAAAACATTTTAATGTGCCACAGGAACTATACATTTTAGCAGGGTTGGAAGAATATGTTTCTTTCTAAATAAGTGTTTACTGAAACAATGTGAAATATTTTTAAGCTCTGGCACATTGATGCCTACCTTGGTTTGGATGAATATTGTCAATAGTAAGTGGGTACTTAAATACAACTGTGGATACGGCAAAGCCTTTTGTTTTATGATGCATTGTAACAGGAAAAGTGCCACCAGCATGATCTCCAACAATGCACTGCAATATAGTATCACTGACCATGGTCACATTACACTGCATGTTACTTATCATCACCGAAATTTCCGAGATGTCAATACCAAAATTAGATCCAGTGATCTGAATTTCAGTCTCAGGAGGACCTTAAAAAGAAAGGCAGATCATTATCTATCTACACATATACATACCTAAACTCTAATACTTAGATATGCATTTAAAGATATACCTATTCACCTACATAAACAAAATTATATCTAGTATTTTAAAACTAATATTAATATGAATAATACATGTCATACACATTTTGGCTATAATTTCATTGCAGTCTTTGGTATCTTAACTATAAGATATTTATATCAATGTTTATTATTTTCCAGTGCATCTGTCCATTCTGCAGATGGAAGTTATAAGTTACTCGTAATTCAGGTTAATGGGAAAGAGGGAATAAGATAGCGACCTAGAGTTAGGAAGAAAGGAGGAATACCTGAAAGATGAAATGAATGCCTGAGGAGTGGGTGGTGGGTTAGAGTATATTTCAGGGATGAAACTTACATTTTTTTTAACTTTTGGTACTTTCTTGATATTTGCAACCCTTCTGAGGAGTGAACTATTTTTTTCTTCACTCAGATATTTTCAATATACATGACTTGATAAACAAATCATGATATATAAATAATTAAGTGTAAGATAATCAACATAAATAAGGAATTAAAGACTTATAGATGAATGTTGATGTTAATGCCTTGAATAAATGAAACTGGAATAAAGTATTCCAATCCTTCTGTTCCCTTACTTCCTTCTTTTGACAAAAAGCATTGAGGACATTACACACATGGAACCTTTAACAGGTCATCCAACCACATACTTATATGCCTAAACAATAAGTGAATAGATATTAATCAACATAATTTGTTACAAATGCAG
Source organism: Antilocapra americana (assembly GCA_007570785.1). Lineage (NCBI taxonomy): Eukaryota > Metazoa > Chordata > Mammalia > Artiodactyla > Antilocapridae > Antilocapra > Antilocapra americana. Next base: position 32,172,247 of record ML661885.1, read on the forward strand.
AATCATCAAGTCATAGTTTGTTTCTAATTCAACTAGTGATAGTAAAAATAACCATATAATCGACCATAGCAAGCATCACTGAAATATAAGTTGTCATTTTAAAGACCATAGATATTAATGAGATCTTTCACGTTAAGAATAGTTTTAACATATAAGATTTTTAAATGTTTTTCAGGTCTTAAAGTTTTGATCATGTCTGGTATTTGCATTTTTCAAATGGAAGCATTGTTCTAAGAATGATCTATACCTTGTGTCTCTTCAGTAAATAAAATAGCTCAGTTCTCACTTGTCTACAAGTCTCTTCTATCTTCAGATACTCTGCTTTCAAAGATACATTCAAACAGAGATGGTTCATGGAAATAAGGAGCGTATGTCAATATCTAGTTCTTCATTTGCAATGATTACAAATATACGGGGGACGTATGCTGTTGTTATTGCTAATATTTACTTTTTAAAATTCTAAATGAGAAAACTTGATGTCTAACAGAAAATTTCAATAGCAAGCTTCTTGAAAGCAGAGAATACATCTTACTCATGACACTGTAAACTAACAAAGACGTGGACTCTGTGGAAGAGGGCAAGGGTGGGATGATATGGGAGAACGGCATTGAAACATGTTAATTATCATATGTGAAATCAATCGCCAGCCCAGGATTGATGCTCAGGGCTGGTGCACCGAGATGACCCAGAGAGAGGGAATTGGGAGGGAGGTGAGAGGGGGGTTCTGGAAGGGGAACATATGTATACCCATGGCAGATTCATGTCAAAGTATGGCAAAACCAACACAATAAAGTAAATAAAATTTAAAAAAAAGAAAATAAAGGCCAACTTTTAATAAGTTCTTCATTAAAGGAATTTTTAAGTTGTTCTATAATCTAGTGAGGAAGGTATCTGCATGTATAAGGAAACTAATATTTTAAGAAACTTGTCCAAAGTTTCACCACTGAAAAGAAGAAGAGTGAACCCAGGTATTGAAGCCATGTTCTCAGCCATGAGACTACAGCTGCCTCTACAGAATTCATTATATGGATCATAAGCTTTCCAACAGTTTGAAGATGATCAGAAGCAGCACAGCACAGTGATAAAGGATCGAGAAGGCACTCCATCTATTCTTAGCTTAGAAAAACAACTCATGCTAAATAATAAAGTAAATTTTATTTTACAATATTTTTTCTATCTGAATGGGCCAATTACCCCCTTAAGAAGAATTTTGTTGTGTTAATAATCAACTGAAGTTTCATGGAAACAAAAGAATGACTACTTATGAATTTTAACAGGTATTTCCTGTGCCATATCAACACTAACGACACAAACTAATGACCAATTTTATCCAAATGTATCCATCTTTTCTTCCTCATTTTAAAATTAGTTCAAGTTCATGGGGATTTTGTTTTAACATAGAAGTGACAATTTCACTAAAATTATGATCTCAAGAATGTACAAAAATAATCACAAAATAGACACTGTGCGCTGTGCTTAGTTGCTCAGTTGTGTCTGATTTTTTGTGACTCCATGGACTCTATCCATGGGGATTCTCCAGGCCAGAATACTGGAGTGTGCTGCCAAGCCCTCCTCCAGGGGATCTTCCAGACCTGGGGATTGAACCCAGATCTTCCGCATTGCAGGCGGATTATTGACCATCTGAGCTACCAGGGAAACCCAAGAATATACAAAAGATAATCACAAAACAGAGACTATACAGAACTCAAATCCCACATATTGATTAAGAGGTACTGTCTAAAAACAATCCTAATAATCATTTGTAAACATTATTTCAGTTCTATGCTAATAAATATTACTGATCACATTATATCAAGACACCCAAAAGGCAGGTCTTGGAGTACCTGTACTTGGGTCAATTCCTTTGAGAAGTGGAGTATCTTCCAAGGCATACATAAATGACAGAGGTGGGTATGCGACTGCATTCACAGAGATCTTCACACTGACCCTTCCAGCTGTCCCTGCTGGGGTACGGCAGTGGATGTCACCAGAAGTGACAGACAGAATTTGACAAGGTTCATCCCCAACAGTGACTGTGGTGTTGCCTGGAGAGAAGCCATTTCCTGTGATCATCAGAATAGTTCCACCCCCAATGCTTCCAGAAGTCGGGGTGACAGATGCAACTGCGGGGCTGCTGACAGTCAAGTTTCCCCGAGCCAAGCCTTTTGTTCCCACCACCACACTAAGAGAATGAAGTCCAGCTGGAAGAGGAGTCACGAGAGCAGTGATGTTATTCTCATTAACAGCGATTGCTCTGAACTGCTGGTTTCCAGTGAAAACAGAAATGTCCTCCAAGACAGTGCCAAAACCTTCCCCTTCAATAAGAACTTTTTCAGATCCTTGGATAGAGTCTGGGGAGATTCTTGTTACAAAAGCAGAGATGCTTTCTACGTAGGAAAAGCTGCAGTTCCCCTGACACTGAGCAGGCACCCTGTGGATTAGGAGATTTACTTTCACAAGCTGTTGGGGTGCAGGAGATGTTTCACATTCAATGGCTGTATAATTCACTGACAGAACTTTACATGGAAAATGACCCATCAGGACTTGGGCACCAGCAGAAGAAACTGCAAATCCAGAGCCTGTTACGGTCACTTTAGTCATTCCTGTAGTTGACCCTGCATTGGGTAATATCATGTCGATGCTTGGCAAAAGTACAAACCGCCTATCAAATTCACTAGACAGTGTGTTGATGGCAGTGCCCAGGTTGTAGACAGTTACTGTGACAATTTCCCTGATGCCAACATCCATTGAGTTTTGAGGGTCAATACGACACACAATGGAATTGTTACTACTTTCTTCTACAACACAGGGATAGTTACCAATTGTAACCTGAAAGTAAAGTGAACAGAAGAACAAGTCAATACATTACTCTAGCATGAACTTAAATTTTGTATTAGCAATGACTAAATTTAAAAAATTGATCATATGAAAACTTTTTATTCATTGAGCTAATTTGGGAGACCGATTAAGGTATATTTTGGATTAACCTTAAAACTAAACTATGAGGACTTCCCTGGTGGTCCAGTGGCTGGCACTCCAGGCTCCCAGGGCAGGGCGCCTGGGTTTGATCCCTGGTTGGGAAACTAGATCCCACATGCCACAACTAAGACTCAGAGAAGCCAAATAAATGAATAAATATTAAAAAAAAAAAACACTAAACTATGCTCATATACAAATGTTCACAGCTACATTATTGATAATAGCCAAAAAGGTCAACAGAACCCAAATATCCATGAACAGATGGGTGGATAAATAAACTGTATACCCTACGCAATGGAGTATTATTCAGCCAAAAAAGAAATGAAGTACTGCCACATGGTACATCGGGGATGAACCTTGAAAACACTATGCTTAGTGAATACAGCTAGTCACAAATGACCGTATATTCTATGGTTCTATTTATAAGATTATTCACAATAGGCAAATCCACAGAGACAGAAAGATTCATGGTTGTCTAGGGAGGGCTAGAGGTATGGAGGGTTGTGGATAGTATCTAAGGGTCATGTGGTTCCTTTTTGAAGTAATGAAAACATTCTAAAATTGACTGCAGTAATGGATACACAACTTTGTGAATATACTAAAAGCTTCTGAATTTTGCATATTAAATAGATGCATTGTATGGTATATGAATGAATTATATTGCAATTGAGCTGCTATAAATTAAACTGTGAGGTTATGGATGAAACATCATCCTTGAATGCATATACAGAAGTAAAAAGGAGATCTTTATAGTCTTACCTTATTAGCACACGTGAGATTACTGAAGCCACGTCCAGTAATTGTTACCAATTCATTTAGTGTTCCAATGGATGGACGAATGTGGCTTATAGATGGTGAAAGACAACTTGAAAGCTCAAAGAGCAATCTCTCTGAATTTTCAACCCTGGTACTGTTCAGGCCACACAGTGGTTCTCTTGCTTGGCAGCCTGCCACAGAGCTTCCCAAGTGCAAACTCATGGGTCTGCCTTTAAACAAAAGAACTGCTTGTAAGTCATGGATAAAATTCTAAAACAAGAACTGTTTTCAGCCTACATTATTCTATTTTGATGGTGGTGGTTTACATTCTGGCAAATCCTTATTCTGCAAATGACAAGAGGAGCCCCAGGCCCTGCAAAGTTAAAAGACCTGGACAAAGATGATATGGTTAAGAGTGAATATAAGATCAATTTTTCAATTTGTCTAAGGCCAGATCCTATGGGGAAAATAATAACATCATCTCACATTTTAATATATTTTCAGACACTCACAGAGTATCAGAACTTTTTCACATTGCATCTCATGTGAGGCACACGATGATTCTGCAGACTGGCGGGACAATATTAACATGATCCTCATTTTATAGAATAAATGCTAGCCTCAGAGCAGTCTCGACCCTTTCAAGGTCATGTGGTTAGTAAGAGACAGTCAGAGCCAGTCATCTGCCTCCTACTTCAGAAAGACTGCATACACCCTGGGTTTCCATCTTTAACTGAAACGACAGGGTTTCCATCTTTAACCTTCTTACCCTGAGCATATGTGGCTTCAGTGCCCCCTACAAACAGGTGCAGGGGAATGTGACTTGTTTCAGCCGGTAAAACGTTAATGACTCCTTGGAGAAAAATGGAGTGAGCCTCATCAACATACCCGCTGCTATAATAATGGATTCCAGGTGAAGTAAACTGGTAAGAAAATGAACCTGCCATAAAATGAGATTGTACATAATAAATACAAGCAATTAATGCATCTTTGAAAATAAATTTGAAATGATCCTTCAAATGCACATACAGATGACAGGTTTTTAAACATATGCTATTTCAACAGAAGTAGTAAGGAAATGACTATCAAAAGCCCATAAAATGGCTATAAAAGAGCTGTCTTGTATAATGAAATTCTATTCCACAAAGGCAAGATTCAGCATTAATTTTTCTAGAAAAAACATGTGATATGTGGCATAACTTACTGACTCCTACAGAAAAACTCAACAGGCAGTGAAAAATAGTTCGTGTTCATGAATAAGAAGTTCAAACTGCTACATACGAGGAACAAAATGGGCAGTCTAAAAGGCACATTGTACACTAAGTTGTCCTGTAAGACTGATTTTAAAGCGATTTCAATCAATAGAAATTCATTACTTGCTACCAGACTGGTATCACTAAAACATATACCTCAGTCTTTTTTGTATTTTGCTTGTTTCAATATATTTTTCTGGTTGATTATTTCAGAATGAAAAGAGATATATCTGATATCAAAACTCAACTCTGATGTACTAAATACCTCGTAGACATTCATTAAGAATATTTTATAAATTTGAAGTATTTTGTGATAACAATAAAATGTCAACTAAACCATATCCTGTATTTGTATATATTATTTATGCAAAAGTATTTTAAATCTAAACAAATTTCTTTTTATTATATTTGGGAAAAAGAAGCATGATGCAAAATGCAGCAAAGTGGAAACATACCTGATGCAGATTTTTCTCTTCCGTTGGTAAATCCTGTGCCATCATAAATTACACTTCCAGGACTGGAGACAGAGAAAACGCTGTATCCTATTCCCCTGAGATATGGGTGTGCTTGCCAATGCCATGTCACTGTGTCTCCCACAGACACATTTAAGACTGATGGTGACCAGGCATAACCTAATCCATGTACTGGGAGTAGTTAAGTCATATTTTTTAAAGAAAAAAGGAAAAGTAGGAAAAATTCTTAATAACTATCTTTGAAAATATTGCCTTTTTATATCCATTAGTGAAAAAATTTTCAATTAACATTAGAAAAATTTTATGTGTCTAACTCAAACACATAATAAAAATAAACAGAAATAATGGAAAGTGAGATAATGTGAAGCTAAGGCAAAGATAAATCACACAACTTCAAAACTGATGACAAAGAGACAATTTGCAAAAAGTCAGAGTGAATAAGCAAAATTGTTCAGAAATATCACATGGGGTATTTTTAGAAGCTATGATCAGTTTTTTAAACTCAAAAATTTTCTCAGGCATTGAGGCATGCAAAATTCTACATAATTTCAATTTGGATATTTATTTAGAAACCCACAATGGGAAACAAACGATAGTAATTCAGAAGGTTCTGTATGGCAATAAAACCAAAGGGCAATTCCTGAACTTGGAAATTTTAAACCTAGCCTTTTTAGACTCAAGTCTACCACTGATTCATACTATATGTGGCCCCCTTTGTCAAGTGGATAAATTCTAGACAAACTATTAACAAATTATATAAAGAAATAACAGTACTTATGCTCTGAATACTCTGAAATATTCTAAGTAAAAATCTAATTCCAAGGTAACGTGCCTCCATTATCTACACTATATAAAGGACATCTTATACCTGAATCTTCCCCATTGTTGGTAATCCTGAATACATTCCCTGTTGAATGTAGAACACATTTTATGACAGTTTCTGATGATGATGTCACATTGCAAGGGAAGGACCCTGGAAAGAGTAAAGATAGGGGAAAAAAACATTTTCTCAAACAGTTTTTGAGAAATACAGAGATGAAGCATAAGCAGTAGACAGTCGAAGCCCTACAAAAACTCCAATTACACAGTAGGATCTTTGGTATTTTTTTCTGATAGTAATTATGTTTTGAATACTGATTAGTTTTAGAACAGAGATCTCTCATTTAAAGTGTTTGATACACATTAAACACTCAAAGTATTTATTGGAGATGATGAAGGACAGTGAAGCCTGGAGTGCTGCAATCCATGGGGTTGCAAAGAGTTGGAAACAACTGAGCCACTGAATGACAATAACAAACTATCGAAATCAAAAACAGTTAGTTTCTTTCTTTTCCAGCTAACCAAATACACATAACCTTTTATACATTAATAGAAAATATGAAGCTTCCATGACTGAGAGTATTTGGGTAATAACTCAGCACCCACAGCGCATCCTTTAAGATGAGAAATATGATGACAGCCCTCCTGTGAGGATGAAACGATTACCTAAAAGCACAGTGTTCTCAGTTGGGATCGTGCTGAATCCCAGACCCGTTATAGTGACTTCAGTTCCACCATACAAGGAGCCTTTCTGTGGAAACATGTTGGTCACTTCCAAAATATACTGTATAGAAGCACTTAACTTGTCTCTGCAAAAGAAAAATTAACAGCTATTTCAAGGAGCCTTCCATGGGGTCATGTTGCTTAATTCTACTTAGGACATGATTAATTTAAGAGAAAATAACTGAATATCTAATTAGATATTACTTTTTCAAACTAGATAATCTTATCATTATCATGACTTCAATTTGGTTTTATCATATACATATGTAATAGCTGTTTCCCTAAATGTGAAAATTAGACTTCTGGAAATCCCATGACAGAAGAATTTGAGATGGAAGATACTAAAATATTATGGGAAAATATGGTTATGAGGCTTGAGGTCACAAGAAATACAAGAAATCCTTTAAAATACTTTCCTCACTAGAAGAGAACATAAAGGCAGCATCATCTATAAAAGAATAGTAACAAGATTCCATACATTTAATGTCCATAGAGTTGCAAAGAGTTGGACACAACTGAAGTGACTTAGTACCCAGCACACAATATAAGTAATTACTATTTTCTGCAATCAATTTGAATTTATCATGCTATATTTGTTGGAATTTGTCATGATCTCCCTTTCCCACTATTTCAAGATTTAATTTATTTCATTTTTTTTCAATATATCCGTTAGGAGGCTATCAAAATGTATAATGCTTTCCTGACCTGACACACAGAATAACTTCCACATCCCAGCTCCCACTCACTTGAGTCTTTGTGTTAACTTTTTATCAAACTTCTTCTTCATAACTGAATTGGTAAATTTTGAACCACCGCTCAAATACCCAGTTTTATATGCTGTGAATTCTGCCCATTATATCATCAAGCTAAAGCACAAGCCAAGAGCTCTGCTGGAAACATGTGAGCTCTGACCTGAAAATCTAAGAGGAGATGGAAACAGTCCTGAGGGTATGTTTACTGTCACTCATCTCTCTTCGCTTCCCACAAAATCCTCCTGCAATGATTTCTCCTTCTACTCTGAAATCAGTTTTACTTACCTTTTTTAATCCCTAAATTACAGTTTCCTCTTTTTCTAAGTATTCTAAATCAGAATACCTCCTTATGATAGAACTAAAATTTTACCAGTTGACAAGCAGCTTCAGGTAGGAAAATACTAAACACAGAAAACACCAAACACCTACATGAAGGACTTCCTAGGTGGCGCTGGTGGTAAAGAACCCATTTGCCAATGCAGAAGACATAAGAGCTGACTGAGGGTTCGATCCCTGGAGAAGGAAATGGCAGCTCACTTCAGTATTCTTGCCTGGAAAATCCCATGGACAGAGAAGCCTGATGGGCTACAGTCCACAGGACTGCAAAGAGCTGGACATGACTAAAGTGATTTAGCAGGAAGCACCTGAAGGAAAACTAGCTAGAGGCAGATTCCCTCCATCCTCTCCCTCACCTGCCAGCTCCTACCCATTTCTTGGTTGAATTGTCAGTTTTCAGAGAATTCTTCCCAGTCCCTCAGGAAATGTCGGCTCTCTCTATTGCACTTGGGACCTCTTATCCATGGCATTTTTCACATTTGTGATCAAGTTATCGATATAATCTGTTTGAAATCTGCCTTGCCAACAAAACTGTGGGCATCATTAAGGTGGGGAACAGGCGTGCATGCATGCTCAGTCATGACTCTGCGACCCCATGGATTGTAGCCTCGCCAGGCTCCTCTGTCCATGGAATTCTCCAGGCAAGAACACTGGAGGGGGTTGCCTTTTCCTCCTCCAGGGGATCTTCCTGACCCAGGGATCAAACCTGCATCTCCTGCATTGGCAGGTGGATTCCTCACCACTGTGCCACCTGGGAAGCTCTAGGGTGGGGGACACTTGCCTCTTATTCTCCACTATAAAATCCAGTGCTGAGAAAGTATCTGCCCCTGGTAACTGCCTGATAGTACTTCCAGAATGAATTCAAATCATGTGACATATACATAAAGCTAGTTCTGCAGAGACTCTTACAGCCTAATCGGAGTGGTATTGGTCTCAAACCTAAGCATCATATTGCATTTTATGAGATATTTTCAGAATCATTTGCAAAGGGAACTCTAGAAAGGTGAAGAAATCAACTGAAGTATCATAAGGTTTAATTACCGCTTCTCTCCCTACCCCAATACCTTAGCACATTCCATGACCCTATCAAGTTTAAGTCATTACCATACCTTGTTGATGCAAAACCCCAGTCTCTGACTTCGACACAGATACCATGTTTTCCAGGAGACAACTTGGGCAAAAGGCATCTAATATCTGTGAAGTTCCGGTGAAGGACCTGGCAGGATTTACCTCCAACGGAGACCTCTATGTTTTGTGTCAGTTCATTTCCAAAGTTATAACCCTTAATCGTTAAATTAACTTCTCCTATGATTTTAAAAGAAAAAAAATTTTTTACAGAAATAGTCCATGTATTATCTAGTCCAAAATTTGAATATTAAGTAAACCAACTCATCTCTTATCTTTCATTGGATTAAGGACATCCTACCACTTTCAGAGGTAAAAGAAAATCAATGAAAGAACTAATAGCTGCCAGAGGGAGATAAAATTCACATTCAATTGTTTAACAGGGAAAAGAAGATGGCAAAGAATTTTTTTTAATTTATATTTTTCTACTTATTTCATATATTGAATGGTTTGCCTTCAAAATGAACAGAGATCATTCTGTCATTTCTGAGATTGCATCCAAGTACTGCATTTCGGACTCTTTTGTTGACTATGATGGCTACTCCACTTCTTCTAAGGGATTCCTGCCCACAGTAGTAGATATAATGGTTATCTGAGTTAAATTCACCCATTCCAGTCCATTTTAGTTCGCTGAATCCTAGAATGTCGACATTCACTCTTGCCATCTCCTGTTTGACCACTTCCAATTTACCTTGATTCATGGACCTAACATTCCAGGTTCCTATGCAATATTGCTCTTTACAGCATCGGACCTTGGTTCTATCACCAGTAACATCCAAAACTAGGCATCATTTTTGCTTTGGCTTTATCCCTTCATTCTTCCTGGAATTTTTCTCCACTGATCTCCAGCAGCATATTGGGCACCTACCGACCTGCAGAGTTCATCTTTTAGTGTCCTATCTTTTAGCCTTTTCATACTGTTCATGGGTTCTCAAGGCAAGAATACTAATTCATGGGAAATAGATGGGGAAACAGTGGGAAAATGTCAGACTTTAATTTTTTGGGCTTCAAAATCACTGCAGATGGTGACTGCAGCCATGAAATTAAAAGACGTTTACTCCTTGTGAGGAAATTATGACCAACCTAGATAGCATATTAAAAAGCAGAGACATTACTTTGCCAACAAAGGTCTGTCTAGTCAAGGTTATGGTTTTTCCAGTAGTAATGTATGGATGTGAGAGTTGGACAGTGAAGAAAGCCTAAGAATTGATGCTTTTGAACTGTGATGTTGGAGAAGACTCTTGAGAGTCCCTTGGACTGCAAGGAGATCCAACCAGTCCATCCTAAAGGAGATCAGTCCTGGGTGTTCATTGGAAGGACTGATGCTGAAGCTGAAACTCCAATACTTTGGCTACCTCATGCGAAGGGTTGACTCACGGGAAAAGACCCTGATGCTGGGAAGGATTGGGGGCAGGAGGAGAAAGGGACGACAGAGGATGAGATGGCTGGATGGCATCACTGACTCGATGGACATGGGTTTTGGTGGACTCCGGGAGTTGGTGATGGACAGGGAAGCCTGGTGTGCTGCAGTTCATGGGGTCGCAAAGAGTCGGACACAACTGAGCGACCGAACAGAACAGAACAGATTGCATATATTCAAAGTTATATAATAAACAGACCAGTCAACAGTTAAAAAAGAAAACTTGTGACAGGTTTTGCTTCAAGAAGCATAACGTCAGGAGAAACTGCTTCAAAAGCCTGTCCAGAAATGGCACATGATATATTATTATATATGTATTCCGTTCTGTTCAGTCACCCAGTCATGTCCAACTCTTTGTGATCCCATGGACTGCAGCAGGCCAGGCCTCCTGTCACTCACCATCTCCGGAAGTTTGCCCAAGTTCATGTCCATTGCATCAAATAAATATATATATTGTCTATTGCACTGGACATACCCATAATATACAAATGACTAATTTTATTGAAGAATTCCTTACCCAGTATTGTCCGTACTTTTGGACTAAAATCGGTTATAACTGGAGTCTGTAAACAATTATAACTATAAGCATTTTTTGCTGTGGCTTGAACTCCACTGGTAATAACTGAAATATCAACTGTACCCTCAATTCTCTGAAACAAGAGGGAAAAATAAAACAATTAGAAAACACTAAATGTTAAGATACAGAAATTCAGTGGCTAAAAACAAAAAGAATTTCTCAAAATAAACTTTTAAAGATTTTTTTTCCCCAAAATCATGAATCAGAGTTAATTATCAGATACTTTGAAAGTCATGATGTCAAAGGAGGAAAGTTATTGTATCAAATGCAGGTTATATGTTTAAATTCTTAGATAAGGTATATGCTATAGTGGTTTTGTGGGTGCTTATGATCAATTCAAACACATCTACATTACTGGATTCCCCAGGGTTCTTCAATGTTTTAGACAAGTGATTCTCTAATTAATAAAGCATATGATACTAAAAGTTTTGAGTCTTTTGCTCTTAAAATAGGCTTGAATGAAACATTTATTCCTCTTCATGGACAAAGGACATTATTATATCTTTTGTTGACATCGTTCCAGAATCCAAGACTGAAACCTAAGAAAAATATGTGATGCTTTCACCGATATAGCACACAATTCCCAATTAGGAAAAACAGTTTTCCCAGCATCTAGTATTTACTTAGTGCCCACTCAGTGTTTAACTGAATGACATAATTTAAATGAAGTTTTAATTTGCTATATCCACCAAATTCTTATCTCCATCATTCAGTCCAATGCATGCTCAAAAGTCAGGGTTTCCCTGGTAGTTCATCTGGTAAAGAATCCACCTGCAATGCAAGAGATCCCCATTTGATTCCTAGTTTGGGAAGATCCCCTGAAGAAGGGATAGGCTATCCACTCCAGTATTCTTGGGCTTCTCTGGTGGCCCAGATGGTAAAGAATCTGCTTGCAATGTGGAAAAGGTGAAGTGAAGTCATTCAGTTGTGTCCAACTCTTTGTGACCCCATGGACTGTAGCCTGCCAGGTTCCTCAGTCCATGGGATTTTCCAGGCAAGAGTACTGGAGTGGGTCGCCATTTCCTTCTCCAGGGGATCTTCCCAACCCAGGGATCAAACCCAGGTCTCCCACATTACAGGCAGACACTTTTCCATCTGAGCCACCAGGGAAGCCATGTGGGAGACTTGGGTTCAATCCCTGGGTTCAGAAGATCCCCTGGAGAACGGAATGGCTACCCACTCCAATATTCTGGCCTGGAGAATTCTATGGACAAAGGAGTCCTGGCAGGCTTCAGTCCATGGGGTCACAAAGATTCGGACATGACTGAGCAACTTTCACTTTCACATGTCAACTACATAATAATATCCACAGCCTTAGATATTAGTGACTTAATTCATCATCCTTCTGCACACAGTAAGTAAAACAGTTTTAGTTTAAATTTAAATGCTATTTTTAAAAATAGAGGGATAATGATTGGCCCTAAAATGTAAAATTCAATGGGAAAACTCACATTTTGTGTATTTTGTCAACAAACTGAAACTTTAACACATTTAAAGTATTTATATATTCCTTTAAAAAACCCAAAAGGTCTAGAGTTGCTTCTCTGAATTTTTTATACTATTTATTACCGGTATATTTTTTCACCCTTGGATTTTCCTCATCAACTCCCTTTCATCATCCTTCCACCTCTGACAAGACATGACCCTGTTCATGAAACTCTTCCTGATATCCTCTCCCCACTGCATTTTATCTTCACTTGTGTGTTCACTTCTATTATTTCAAATGAAACACACTATTTAACATTAGTTTATGTGTCTCTCTTCCTCAATGATGTTAAGTACCTAGATTGTGGAGATAATATTTTGTATTTGGATCCCAGCAGAAAGATGTTGAAAAACTAATTGTTAAAGAGCATAATGAACCTCTGCACTCATTAGGTAAATAAGGCATTTGTTTCACCCTCTGCTGAGATGCTCCTTAATTGGCACAATTTCAGAGTTAGGAAAAAATGACCAAAACTGGATGCCTTACTTTTGGTGTTCTGCAGGTTATTTTATCCAAATCCCCTTCAATTACATTGCAGGCTTCATTTCCGACTAATACCTTTGAATATTCATGAAAGCCAAATCCAGATACAGTCAGAAGAGTACCACCTTCATTAGGAAAAATACAAAATCAAGTAACAACAAAAACACAATAGATTAACAATAACAAAAAGAGACTTTGGCAGTAATCTAACTCATCATTCAAGAATTGTAGAATCATCCAGGAGATGGGTTGGCAAGTAGATCAAGGACCACATAGCTTGAGCTCCAGAGTCTGGAATAGTAAAGGGGCTGGGCAAAGTGATTGAATGAAAAAACACAGATTTGCAACTAACATTTGCTTCTGGACATTACTAGCATCAACTGCTATTGTTCATAATGTCTTCTTCATCCTAAAGAGAAATTATGCTATTTGTATTTACTCAACTAGTGGGAAATGAAAGTAAATTACTTTTAAGTAAATTAAAAATCCCAACAAAATAAAAATAACTTAAAATATAAACACAGAACACACCCAAAAGATCAAGGCCAAAGCACAAAATCCAAAGCTAAGTATGATCAAACAAACAAGCAAACAAAACACAAAAGAAATAAAGCAAGACTGGAAAAATGTGTTATTTTCTTTCATCTTCTGCATCAGCCTCCCTTTCCCCGATTTATTCCTGGAACTTTTTCTGGGTCAAGAAGCTCCACTGAGACTGTGATTACAAATGGAGCAGTTGGTAAGCAGAATAATAACTAATAAATCTTATCTTGACATAATTAATGAGCTTGTTATGGAAACATGTAATAATTGATGATATTAATTCAATAACCTAAGACGTAGTAGAAGCAGTCACCCTGACTTGTGCTTCGTAAGAAACAAAAGAATTAGTCATCCAGGGAATCACTGTGCCTTCTGAATGAGGTGTTTCCTTTGTTCTGTACCAGGAAGGTTTGGAGTCCTCTCCCTTCACCCTGTTCTAGAAATAGTTCCATGAAATGAATGATGGAAATATAGGCAATTTTCCATTGTTTGGAACAATTAACTGTTACCTGCGAGGCTTCCAGAAGCAGGCCAGATGTGTGATATCTGACTCTGATAAATGAAATGGAATCCCTTCTCCTCTATATTCCGTGCTAGCCCAACATCAGCGATGGACACAGCAACTGGGAAACGTCCAGCACTTCCGTTCAGAATCTGGCACTTGATCTCATTTTCTTTTGATAAAAGAAGAAGAAAATGGTCAAGAAATTTTGTTGAATAAAATTACTGAAATTTTACTTTTGCAAATATAAAAGTGGCCTTCATTTTTATATTCTGAAGAAACATATCTGAGGAAAATTACTCATGTATTAACGGGAGGAAAACCTTTACAATCTACCTAATGCTATGAATCAGACCCTCCCAGAAAAAGAGTAAGGTAAAATAATAATGAGGGCAGAGGAAACAATTTGCTCCTGAGTACTACTGTGGCAAAAAAAGTTACTAAAATAACAATTTTAAATCCTAATATACAAGGTAATATATATCAATAATTTAAAGATTTTGGTCCAATACATTATGTCACAAACTGAGTAAAATACTAGGTTTCAACAACAAATGGGGAAGGCAACACCCCACTCCAATACTCTTGCTTGGAAAATCCCAAGAACAGAGGAGCCTGGTGGGCTGCAGTCCATGGGGTCGCTAAGAGTCAGACACGACTGAGCGACTTCACTTTCACTTTTCACTTTCATGCATTGGAGAAGGAAATGGCAACCCACTCCAGTGTTCTTGCCTGGAGAATCCCAGGGACGGGGGAGCCTGGAGGGCTGCCGTCTCTGGGGTCGCACAGAGTTGCACATGACTGAAGCGTCTTAGCAGCAGCAGCAGCAGCAAGAAAAGTGATCAAAAACTAAGTGAAAAACCTATTCTTCATTTAGAGCAGTATATGTGTGCTTTTAGTACAGCGCACATCATCACCATCATTGTTATTATTATATAATAATATCGGATATTAGATCTCAAGAATCCATAGATGTAAATTAAAAGCAACTTAAATGAGGAACTTCCCTGGTGGTCTAGTAGTTAAAACTCTGTGCTTCGAAGGCAGGAGACACAGGCTTAGTCCCTGGTCAGGGAACTAAGGTTCCCCATGCCATGTGGTGCAAAAGAAAAAGACTGAAATGATATAGAGGATGAATTTGCTTATATAATCTAAACTTATTAAAACTAAGAAAAATAAGATTATGAAAGAGAATTTTTAGGTAAATAAATAGTTACGTTCTTCATTTCCATGAATAGAAAGTATCAAGGATATTTAAATTCTATATTAATGCATAGAGGTTCTTTTGGACTAGAAGTCCAGGAAGATGGCTATGTCCTTTTGCTATGACTAATGTGACATTTTCAAAGCATGAGCAGAGGGGATCACAGAATATCAGAGCAGGAATCTATGTGTTTTTGTGTTCCAGAGACATACCAAAGAAGGATTTTGTGTAATCTCTTTATGAGAAGAAAAAGAACAAAAATAACTGTTATGGATAGAGGTACTGTACAACAGTGCAAGAATTAGTCTGTGGTTATAACCAAAGATTAAAAAGATAGGGTATCTATCTAGAGCTGTTTGTCAATTTCATGACCCCAAAGGTACGCTATAGGAAAATTATCACTGTAAAACTGATCTTTTATTCTATTTTCTCTTGGAGGAAAACAATTAGACTCAAAAACAATCATTTTAAGAGAACCTACCACTCACAGAAAGAAGAGAGCAACCAGCTGGCCCAACTGAGACTGAAACAGATGAACTAGGAGAAAATCCTGAACCCGAGATGGTTAGAATTGTGCTTTCTTCATAGGACCCTGAAAATGATACATATCAATGACAACATGAAAATGACAAAACATAGACTCTGTTGCTTTGAAATCAGATATTTCTCAGAAGCAAATGACCCTACCTTCTAAAAGATATAAATAATAAGCCTTTAAGCAAGCAGGGAAAAAAGGCATTTATTTAGCAACGGTATTTTTCCCACATTTTATTACTGCACATTGCTTCATGTTTGGAATCTGTGTGTTGATAGAGATTAGTGGAAAGAATTATCTGACTCAAAGTATGGAATGATGTAAGCAAAGGAAAATTATTCTTATGACAAAGAAATGAAACAGACATCTCCATATAGTAACTTAGACTATGACAGAACTGCCATCACAAACTCATGAAAAAACAGAATAAACTGTACAAGTAATGTAGTTGACACTTTCCATTTGAAACAGGATATGATTACTTAAGCTGGAGTGACACCAATCCTAAAGTGCCTGGGCTATTCCAGGCTTATACTCTCTTATACTGAATGTTCTCCATTGACTCTTAAGGTACCCAGATTTGATGGATTAATGAAATGGTCACCCTACTTATATACCATCACACACAACATAGATTTCACATGGATTTAAATAGCTAAGAATGAAAAATCAAAACTTCAAAATTTTAGAAAAAAAATAGTCATATATCTTAATGACTTTCATGTAGAGATGGATTCGTTTAAATACAAAAAGCCATGGTTAACCATAAAAGAAAACATACATAAATTAAATGTTTCCATGGACAAGATAGTAAAACAAATCGTAAGTGATACACTGGGAAAAGATAAGTGCGAAGAATCGACAAACATGATATAAAATACACAGTGCAAGTTGACAGAGAAAAGACAATCTGGTAAATGGATCAAAGGTGCTAACAAGCGATTTGCAGAAGAAGAAATAATCTAAATGTCCAAGAAACAAAGATGTTCCTGTGCATTACTAACCAGGAGATAGCAACATAAAAACAATGATGAGATAACTTCTTACATTCATCAGATTGACTAAAATTAGAAAACTCATATTATTAACTGTTGGCAAGGGTGTGGATAATACGATGTCCTCATACTCACTGGAGGTACAGTCAGTTAGGGGAGCCATTTGGTCATCTAATGAAGTGAATACACATATACCTAGTAATCCACATGTAGGATGCAAATCCTAAAGAAGTTCTAGCATGTATGTTATAGTAGATCTGCATAAGAAAGTTCAATACAATCATGGGCAAAACCAAAAAAACTTGTAAACAGTCTAAATGTCCATCAAGAGAGGAACAAATAAATTGGTTTATCTATGAAGTATTTAAACTGATTAATACATATGCATAAAACCATATATTTCTCAAAACAAATGCTGAATGACAAAAGCAAGGCAGAAATGATATTTATAATGAAACAGCTCATGGATAAACTTAAAAAAACTGGAAAAATTACCCTGTCTGTGTTATACACAAAGCGTAATTAAAATGGCATGGTAGAATACAGACAAAATTAATTATTGTGCTTGCCACTGGGGAGGACATAAGCATTGAGCACAGTGCTTAGAGACAACTATAGCTGTTCCTGTAATATTTTCTTTCTGATGATTTGAAGTAAATATGACAAGTGTGAACAGCTGTTAAATTTTCATTGAGGAGAAATGGGTGTTTTTAATAGCACTGTTAATTTTTTATTATTTTTTAAATTTATTTTTTTACATTATCGTGTTGAATAGCATTTTTTATACTTACTTTTTTTCCCCCTACTTTTACATTTAAAATGTGGCAAAAGGTGCTTCATGTAAACTGTGTAGGAAATATTATGTTCAAGAATTAAAAGTGAAAGTCCATTGCAAAATACAAAGAGGTATTCAAAAACAAGAATACCAAAGTGGAATTTAAAAGTGGAAATCCATTACAAAATACAAGGATGGATTCAAAAATAAGTATATCAAAGGACTAAAACCAAGTTAAAGTTCATGAAATCTTTATTCTTGAGAGTTTTGAAGGTTTTACAGTAGTGATACTAACTTTGGGATAACATGAATGTATATATAATGCTATAGAAACGTATTAGTATAATAATTACTTTGAAAAGTATTATGAACAGTATTACAACAATTATAATACTATGATAAAAGTCTGAAGAATATATTCTTTTAAGATAATAATGTGATATTTTAAAGATTTCAATGGGTCTTTTTGCTTGCTAACATAATTAGCAGGTGATTTTTCCTACTAGCCATCAACATGAAATAAGTGATTACAGTATCTAAGCTTATCTTTCTGTCTTGAAAAAAAGCCATCCCTTACAATCTTTAGTTATTCTGTTTATTTCAACCCTTGGGCATTCAGACACTAAGTGTAATCACTTTTTTAAAATGCAATCACATACCATGAAGGTGTTTCATGATATGTCCTTCTATACTGAGTTCTTGGCAATAATTTTTCTCTCTCTTATTCTCAAATCTAGGGCCTAATTACTTTCTTTTACCAAACAGCAGCTGTCCTGTTACTGACCTTTTAGTTCTGTATCTCCTAGAAGAAGTGGTCTCATATGATGAAAGATTCCAGTTAAAACCCTAGGTAGTAGAGTTTAACAAAACTGCCTAATAATCAGAAATCTTAGATATTGATTTTAATTTGGTGTAACAGAAAAAGTAGAATACTAGTGAGCCCAATGTCAAGAGTGCTATTTTTCCCAAAGAAAATTAATGATCTTTCCATAGCTTTCTGATTTGATACATTTTTTTCACTATGTAGAACTGTCTGCTTGCCTTAGTTAGAAATTAAAAACCACTATCAGAGTTTACATTTTTGCTAATTGTCTTACACCCTACACTCCAAACTTGAAAGCAAGAGATTACCTTGGGAAGGGTTTATGGCCCGGATCTGAGGAGTAGCTGTGGGCTCCCATGTAAACCCACAGTTGCCTGAACATTTAGCTGGAATTTCATTGACATAGACTTCAACCTAAAAATAAACAAACACAGAGATAACAGAGGTAGCACAGTTAAACAGAATATATGTAGGATTTAGAAAAGTAATAGAATTTTGCTTGTTTTCTAGTTTGCTGGTTTCCAAAAATTTGTCTATTCTACTCATACTTTTTCTGTTTTGACACTTCATTGACTCATTCTGCAAATGTGTTCATTATATCAGGCACAGCTGTAAATGGACAAGTACATTTAACAAAACAGATGACATTCCTGTTGTCACTCAACTTACATTCCAGCAGAGGTAGGGCAGAGAGTTGCATAAGGCTATAAACTTAGCAAAAAAAGTAAACGCACATTATGCCCTGGGGGTAATTAATTCTATGGATAAAAATAAAGGTTGCTCTTGAGAAAGTCACCTAAACTCCTTATTCTTTAACTCTCTCTCAGTAAGTGGTAAGGTTAATAATTGCTTTATAGAGATATTACAAAGATTAAATGAAAAGATATATTTTAAAATACTAACAGCAGAGCTTAATATCCATTTTTATCATAAAGAAGATACTAATAATTTTCCCAAAAGTCATGAAATAATATTATTGAATCAATCCTCTGTTAACGAATAGTCACATGAAAATAAAGATGTCATCTCTTCAGTTTTACTTGGTCTTTAATTTATTACAAAATAGTTATGCATTTAAAATTATGAAGAAACTTTTAAAAATACCTGTGGTTTTTTGTTGGGTGTACGAAGTAAGTCTCCCAGTATGTGCTGTCTGAATAAGCCACCTTCCTTTATCTTTGTAACCGTCATGTTAGCATTTTCTCCAAAAATGTTGGAATCATTGATCTATTTTTAGGTAAGATTATTTTACTAGAAATGTTATGATAAATATGACCACAATAGTTTTTCTTTTTAAATTTAAGCATGATTAAAAGTGAAATGCCAGAAGATGAAAAAATTTCAAACCATTCAGTCACAGTTTTGAAAAAGAAGCCTCTTCAAAAATGATCATAATCTACCGAAGAAAAAACTGGTACCATCATAGCATTATCATATTTTTCAGCAATCACAATTTGAACTAAATGACTCAAATTAACTTAAATGTTTAGAATAAAATATGTCTGAGAAACACGAATTTACTAATTTGATTTTGTCAAAATATTCTATGCTCTTTCTGAAAATAACCATTTTGATAAATGATTCTTACATAATTGAAAAAATGTGATCTTCTTTCCACCCAACAGTCAATGTTTCCCCTTTAGCAGTTTTGTCCTCTGACTATCCCTGGTTTTTCATCTACTGATGAAATTATATTTTCTGCCAATGGTAAAAATGAAACCAAATCTGATCAGTATGCATACTTTGATCATTCCAAAGCTGCACTGTTAACATGGTAGCCTTCTGATGCATTCAGAGGCTAGAAAAGATATAAGAGTCTTCATGGCGGAAATGATGAATAAGCAGAGGAGACTGGTCAGGGAAGGACAAAGGGAAGAGCGTGTGGACACCCGCAGAGGTACCAAAGGGACATCGGTCATTAGAGATGTCTCAGTTACAGAGTTTTCTAATTCTAGTTTCAGGACATGTGCTTTCTTAAAATAAGGCCCACATCTGTATGACATCCATACAGTCTATGTATGGCATATTATATTCTATGTTTACATACTTTTGTGAGTCTCCTCTGTTATCTTCCCAAAGCAGTTTTGTACTTTTTTCCACCTTATGTTAAGGACATCTTTCCAGGTGAATATATGTGGGTCTGTATATGGCTGCACAGTATTCATGCTAAGTTTGTATTATTTTAACAACCATTTTTCTGTTGATGGGGATTTAGAATGCTGCATTGACTAACTGTGTGCCTACCTCACTTCCTATTTGTATTATTATTTCAATAGAATGGAGTTATAGATCTGAAATGGCTGAATCATAAGGTATATGTATTCAGATACAACTAAATTATCCTCCCAAATGGCCTTACTGATTTTACTGTCTCACCAATAGTACATGAGGATAACTGTGCCTCTCACACTCTCATCATCACTAGAAAGCGTACTTTTGATGTTTACCATCTGAGCCCAAAGTCTCTTCCAGACCCTTCACCATCACATCTTCTAAACGTGACTTCCCTCCCATACTCCCAACCACACTCTAAGCGAAAGTCATTAGATGACCACTTAAAAGTGTGGCTCTGTTATGAACTTGAAAAGGTCACCTTTGGAACCAGAAAACTATCCAAGGACCCAGAATACAGCTCTAGTGAATAGACAGAATTATAGATAGCAAGGCAGATTATGCTCAGCCCCCCGTACAGTATAGCCCCAGTACACCCCCCAGCCCTTACACAATGCCTTCCCTCAGTTTATGCAGATTTAGTTCCGAGACTGGCCCTGCCTGCGTTCTTCCTGCCCCTGTCGAGGGTCTTCTAATCCATATATTCCTGAACCTCCCCCATAGGATGTCAGGCATAAAGCTCCAACAGCTATTCTCCACAAAAGAGAATGCCTGGTCAACTCAGTTTTGGACAATCTTCTTTCCCTCAATTTCCTTTTATGGAAAGGAATTCCTTGAATGTTTAGTCTATCATGTGCATTTTTAAAATACAGACAGTCTCCAGGTCTCTTTGGCATAAGGCAGGGTGCAAATAAGCAAAGAACACATAGAAGAAAACAGAAACCAGACGACGTGAGGGAACCTGCAGGAGAGGCTGCCTTCCGCATGTGCTTCTCCACTTGACGCGCCATGAGTATCCAGCACAGCCTCCCTCTCGGGTCACTGAGACTTGCCCCACTTCTTCTAGGCTCTGGAGAGCAAACTGCAAATCTGTGGCTGACACGGCAGCGGGGATACCTGCACTCGCAGAAGAAGCGCAAACAGTGGGAATCAAAAATTCACAAAACCTATGGTCACCCTTGTGCATGCTGAGCCGCTTTGGTCGTGTCTGACTCTCTGTGACCCTATGGACTGTAGCCCACCAGGCCTCTCTGTCCATGGGATTATCCAGGCAAGAACATTGGAGTGGGTTGCCATGCCTTCTTCTAGGGGATCGTCCCCACCCAAGGATCGAACCCACATCTCTTACGACTCCTGCACTGCAGGCAGATTCTTTACCACTGAGCCACTGGGGAAGACCCATGGTCACCTTTAATATACATGAAATGTATTTTATCACTTGTAAGCCAACTGTTCTTCTCCAACATGGAAAAAAATGAAACTTCCATATTGCTTATCAACAAATTTAGATATTTCTTAGAAACAAAAATTATATGAGTAATGTACCTCAGACATTGATCCTCGGTTCAAATACTTAAAAAAACCCAACTTCATAGATAAGCAATAAGCTATGGATGTAAAAGAGAAACAAACTTTTGGGAATTTGACCTAGTGTATCTGGTGAGGTGATGAAGAAAATGTGAAAATGTCATTCGTTCTCAATAATTTAGCTTAACATTACTGACGATTTCAGCTTTATAAATTACATAAAGAAATAATATTAAGAAGAAATACACTGAAATGTTTATGATGATTATCTAGATCAGGATAGTTCAACCGATACACAGACCAAAGTTATGGACTTTTTCACATACCTGTGAGAACACGTCCGTAAGCGTGAAGGTCAAAGCTGCCACTGAGAGGTGGAGATGCTGCTTGAATTCTTTGAATACGAATCCTTGACTCCCCGGGCCAATTATTTCCTCTATAAACAGACTCATTCTCTGTCTCATTTGTGATTCTCTAATTTCCAAAAATAAATATTGATAAAATGATTAAATATAACAATGGTGAACACGACTTCTATTTCACCAGGGTATAATCCTGTGACATGACATAAATGAGCCTCAGGTATTCAGGATTCCTCAGAACATTAAGAAGAGTCACATAAATCAACACAGGCTGTACCGACGTGGCTGCACTAATGAGGCTCAAGTCAACGCGGTCATCTGTGCAGCAATCAGCTGGAACCACAGTAATACCTCATTAATTCAGAGAGTGCCCGCCATCACTCAAGGAACAAATATTTATTGAGCAGGAATTCTATCCAAGGTACAATGCTAATCACATTGGGTGGTGAGTCAAAGAAATATGAAACATGGTCTTGGCTATCAAAAATTGAAAACCGTTTTGGAGAAATAACATATAGAAACTTGAAAACTTAACTAATGATATAAAGAAATATATGATCAATACAATGCCTAATCCAGACTCAGGAAATACCTGTCTAATGTTAAGTGCCAGTGTTAAGTGCCAAGTGGCAGAAGCAATGTGTGTGATAAACATTCATGGATTGTAACTCTAATAGTGAAGATGATATTCTCCAGCTGTTGATCCCTGATAATCTTGTGGAATTTAAAGTTATAAGTCCTATCGCCCACACAAATGAGCAAATGTAAGGCCCAAAAGACGTGTGCAAGAATGTTCAGAGCAGCTTTATTTATAATAATCCCAAACTGGAAATAGTGCAAAAGCCCATCAACAGAATAGAGAAATTGCTGTATGTTAACACCATGGAATACTGCACACAGTGAAGAAGAACAAACTTCAGCTAGCTATATGCAACAACATGAACCTCATAATATCAAACAAAAGAGTACATAGTGTATTATTATTGATATGATGAGTTAAAAACGCAAAACTAATGCTGGTAAAGTTAAAATATTTATCTAAGGCTGTGGGCAAATAATCCAATGACAAGGAAAAGGCACAAAGAAGGCTTTTGGGGGTCTAATGATTTTATCTTGAACTGATTACATGAGTGCCTCTACTTTGTAAAAAATCATGGACTTTGGCAAGGTTGCAGGATACAAGAGCAACACAAAAACCAATCAAATTTTTATGTGAAAATAACAAGCATGGAGAAACTGAACTTAACATAAGACCCATGACAATACCTCCAAAGAAAATGAAACATTTACATATAAATTTAACAAAATGTGTACTGAATCTGACTTGAAATTACAAAATGCTGGTAAACGTAATCAAAGAGTTGAACATGTTGAAAGATAAAAAGCAAAGGAGACCAAATATACGGAGAAACAAATTGCATTCATAGATTGGAAGACTCAATATGGTAAAGGCGTCAGTTCCCTCCAAAAGAATCTACTGGTTTAATGCAATTCTTATCAAAATACCAGCACAATTTTTATAGGTATTAATAAGCTTATTTCAAAATTTATATGGAAAGACACAGGACCTAGAATAGCTAAAACAATTTTTCACAGTAAGAGTGAAGTGAGAAGAATCACTCTCCCCAATGCTAGGGCTCACTACATAGCTACAGTGATCAAGAGGGTGTAGTATTTATTGGTGGAAGGAATAACACACAGAACAATGGGACAGAATAGAGAAAAGTAAAGGGAAAGTCGCTCAGTTGTGTCCTACTCTTTGTGACCCCATGGACATACAGCCCATGGAACTCTCCAGGCCAGAATACTGGAGTGGAATCCAGAAATATATCCACACAAATATGCCCAACTGATTTTTTTTTATAAAGATACAAAAGTAATTCAAATGGAGATAAGACAGCTTTTGCAATAAAGGGTGTTGGAGCAACCGGAGGGATAAGCAAACAAGTGAACCTGGACCTAAAACTTCCTATCTTACACAAAAGTTAACTCAGAATGGTTCATGGCCTTAACTGTAAAAATGCAAAACTATATAACTTTCAGGGGAAACAAAGAAGAATATTTAGAACTTAGGGCTAAGAGTAGACTTCTTAGACGTGAAACCAAAGGCACCATTCGTAGAAGAAAATACTTGATAAATTGAGCCTCATCAGATTAAGATTGTTGCTCTATGAAAGACCTCCTGAAGATCATGAAAAGGCAAGGTACAGATTGGGAGTAAATATTTTCAAACCATGCACCTGACAAAGGACTTACATCTAGGATACAGAAAGACCTTAAAAACTCAACAATAGGAAGATAGTCCAATTAGAAAATGGGCAAAAGGCATGAACAGATACCACAGAAGAATATATATGGTGTTTGACATTATTAGCCATCAGGGAATGCAAATTAAGACCAAAGTGAGCTAATAATATATATGACATCAGAATGGCTAGAATAAAAAATAGTGATAATGCCGGATGCTGGCATATTTGTGCAGACAATGGATCACTCATACATTGCTGCTGGGAATGTAAAATGGTGCAGTCACTTTGGAAAAGAGTATGGTAGATTCTTATAAAGCTGTACATGTGTTTATCACATGACCTCATAATTACACTGTTGGGCAATTAACTCAGAAAATGAAAACCTATGTCACATGGAAACCCACAGATGAATGTTCACAGTAGCTTTTATTCAAGCAGCCAAAACCTGGAAACCACTCAAATGTTTTTCAAGGATTAAGTAGTTAAATAGACTTATGTGCATCCATACTATTAAATATTATTTAGCAATCAAAATGAACAGACTATTAATACATACAACAATTTGGAGAGATCTCAAGGGAATTACTCAGAGTGAAAAAGTCAGTATCAAAAGACTTAATGCTAGCATGGTTATATAAAGTCTAATTCCATTTATATAACATTGTAAATGCCACAATTACAGAGACAATTAATGGTTGCCAGATATAAGACAGTGGCAAAGGGAGGGAGGTGGTGTGGCTATATGAAAGTGTATCCATGAGGGATTCTCAGGATGGAACTCTTCTGGGGTGGTCAGCAGAATCTACACATGCAATAAAAAATATAAGGATCATAGAGGTACACACCACACACAATGAAAGCATGTAGAACTGGTAACATCCAAATAAGGTTGGCAAACTGTATCAAAGTCAGTTTTCCCATTGTGCTATTATGCTCTGCTTATAGATGTTACCACTGGGGGGTACTGGGTGAAAGGTATGGGAATATCCCTGTATTGTTTCTTACAACTGAACATGAGTCTACAATGATCTAAAAGTTAGTTTTTGAAACCATTCATGTGACATTTAAGTATGTGCACATGCACATTTGATGCATTTCGTTAGACAGCTCAAAGACCGAAAAACATAAGATGTTTATCTTAGAGACAGTAAGACTAAAACATTGGGTCTGGAGGGTAAAAGCAATTTTTGTGGAACACATAGTTTTTTAGTCTTTTAAATCATAAAACTGTTACAGGAAGTTATTTGTGAGACTCAAATTATAATATTTAATTATTATTCAACCTTGAATCTTGAATGCGTTATACTTGGTTGTGGTTTGCTTTGGGAAGTTGTATAACTAATTGTGCATTTTGTAAAAATTAAATGGAAAAATACTTCTCATAATTGTAACATTTAACACAGATCTCATACTCAAACAGTACAAAATAACTGTTTAGATCCCTTTGGAATTATGGAAAACCATCTCTTTCCCCTTCTGTCAATTTTGATACAAATAATAAACAGTGTTTGTAACAGAAACAATTGAACAACCTAATGCAGAAATTTTCTTTCAATAATCTGTGTTGAAAGGTCTTTATTGGGAGAGCTCAAAGCTTTTTCTTTTACATCAACAGAGAAATCTCTGGCTAGCTGATTCTTAAGGCTATTTTCTCTTTTTTCCCCATAGATACATTTCTTTTTTTAATGTTTAAAGTGAATTTTCAGATCAATGTGAAAGTTTACACTCAATTTCAAGCCTCTAAATCTTCATTTAATCCTTAGAATAACTGTCTTGTCTTATTAAAAGATACCTAATCTGTGTCATCTATTTGTAATAATGTTTTACATTTACTAGGTCAAAGTTAATGTTTCATAAATTGAAAATAGTTACTTATAAAAATCTAAGCTTACCTGTCCAAAGCTCACAGCCATCATGGGTATATTATAACTGCAATTATATGATGTCATGGTGATAGAATATTGATTGGTTATACTTGATCCATTACTTTTGGTCTGATTCACCTGAAAGTCCTTTAAAAATATTCCTTTATTTGCTAATGCTGGAAGTCTTCTCTTTGACATTTCTAAAGAATACAAATAAACAAAATAATTGGGAGATAAAATTGCATAGCTTCTGCTGCTAAAAAAAAAAAGCATCAAATAATATCCATGTGTCATGGAATAAACTGTTGAAAATCAACTTTTAGAAAGAAGACCTTAAGGCAAGTAGTTTGTAAGGCTTGGCAAACTTTCACTTCTAGAACATAAAGCTTTGAAGTCTTCTGATATATGAGTCTCATTGGGTAATTAAAACAAAGTACTGAAAAGCCACCAAGCTCTGGGCTCCATGCAGCCCTCTGCTGGCCACTTAGTTTTGTTCTGTTGTAGGTCCCTGAATGTGGTGCTCACTAGGACCTTTAATCCTTCAACCCAGCACAATTCAGCCATCTTCTGTGCTCCACCAATCACAAAGTAGGCCCAGTGATAGTGGATTAAAAAGGAATGATTCTCACAGTAACAGCAACATTACTGTAAGCAATGTTATATTTAAAACTAAATGTTACTATTATTATATTACTGTAAAAATAGTAACATTTAGTTTTAAAATAGTTCCAAAGAAAAGGATTCCAAAATTCCTCTGAAATATGGTAAAAGTCACTTATTAAGGTGATTGTTTGGAATTAGGCTGATTTTTTTTTTTTTTTAATGACTGGGCTTCCCTTGTGGCTCCGCTGGTAAAGAATCTGCCTGCAATGCGGAAGACCTGGGTTCGATCCCTGGGTCAGGAAGACCCCCTGGAGAAGGGAAAGGCTACCCTCTCTAGTATTCTGGCCCGGAGAATTTCATGGACTGTATAGTCCATGGGCTCGCAAAGACTCGGACAGGACTGAGCGATCTTCACTTTCACTTTTTTGAGGACTGCAGTTTAATTTTTATTATCTTATTAGCACATTTCACATATATGAGTCTATTAACATAACTAGAAAGAAATACTAGAACTATCAGAAACAACATTTTCATTTAAAGCTTTACTAATTATCACAATAAGCCCATGGAAAGTTTCAGCTCCTTCTTACTAGGCAGATGTCAATGGCAATCGCTGCCTTTTAGGAACAGATCTCTAGCTTGGTGATTAATTTCTCAAAAATCAAACTAGGCAAAATTAGAATGTTTTCCACAGGGTGGTGGTGGTTAGTTGCTCAGTCACGTCCGACTCTCTTGACCCCATGGACTGTAGCCCACCAGGCTTTTCTGTCCACGGGGATTCTCCAGGCAAGAATACTGAAGTGGTTGCCATGCCCTCCTTCAGGGGATCTTTCCAACCCAGGGATCGAACCCAGGGGTCTCCTGTATTGCAGGCAGATTCTTTACCGACTAAGCCACCAGAGAAGCCCTTCACAGTGTATTTATCTATAAATAGAATCCAGAACTATAAAGCTAATGTCTGCTATAAATGACAAAGTTTACATTAAGGATGCTTTCATCTTTAGAATCATCACCTGGTCCTATTCATTAAAAATATGACATAAACCACAGTACTATTGAGATGAAACAAATGAGCATTCCTATCTAAGCTACAGAATATAAATAACATCTATGATAAGAT
This sequence comes from Antilocapra americana, assembly GCA_007570785.1. Lineage (NCBI taxonomy): Eukaryota > Metazoa > Chordata > Mammalia > Artiodactyla > Antilocapridae > Antilocapra > Antilocapra americana. Next base: position 32,200,644 of record ML661885.1, read on the forward strand.
TTTAGTACAAAATAAGTTTACAAGGTTTAAGTTTTAGATATGAAATGATACTACGTACCATCCAATGTTGTCATTGTAGATGTCTGTCCAATGTATACAATATCCACATAGAAAGACTGTGATTCTGATGCTTTCTGCAAGCTAATCCTCTGAAGAGAAAAACTCGTCCCAGTGTATTTGGTCTGTATGAGATCCACAAGGTCTATACAAGTGTAGGTCCAGCTGAAATATGGTTGTTTAGTTAGATGTACAGTTCAGTTACAATTTTTAATGTAAACCAATACACTATAAAACACATTAAAATCTTAAAGAAGAAAAGTCTTTCTTTTCCCACAAGAAGACCATAAGCATACTTTAATGGCACAGAAAAGCAGTCACAACAAGGGACAGCAGGCAGAAACTTACACTGGCAGGGAAAGATTTAATGTTGCAAAGATAGCTTTTATTTGTAGCCTTGGCAGTAGGCACAGGAATGTAAAGCAACATTCTAAGTGACAGGTAAGTCAACTAAGGAGATGCACCTAGAGGGAAAGCGGATAGAAACAAGATACAAGAATGAAGAAATCAATTTGTTTAAAAAAATATATTTATCAGGGATAGAACAGTGAATTCAGCCAATAGTAAGAGGCAAGACTGTAGCTTGATAATACTTCCAAAAGAGCTCAGTGGAGTTGCATTGTCCACTGTAACTAACGGACAAACATTGCAAAAGTTATTAGTCCATACAGATGGTTGCACAGTACCTTCTAAATGTATAATTTAGATTCAGAGTTCCATTAAATATTAACTGCACTGAAATCTCATAAATTACATAAGCAATTCAGTAACTGGAGTTTGCAATAAAGAGATAAATACTGCCTTTCAAGTAACTGAAAACAGTTTGACAACAATCTTTGCATCAACTACCTAGGAACTGCTTAACTGGTTAGTTTGTTTGAGCACCTTCTATTCTCATTTTGAAGCTCCACGGTTTGCAAATTCATCATGGAGTCCATTTCTAGTGCATCAAAGCTCAGACTGCATCATTTTAGAAAATTATATGCAGAACTACATTAAATTAAAGTGCTTTTTGAATTAAAAAAAGTACTTTGGGATTCTAAGTAGACATCTATGACTAATTATATGATTCTGAAGTTCTAAAAACTACTTAGGTTAAAATGGACCACTGAGCCAGAACCTTTATAAGAGAAATGGAGACTACAGATGATATATCAAAACTTAAGCAAACAGCACAAAATTATTTGTGGCTAAATAATTTCATTTTCTAATGGAAAACCAGATTTTACCTTTGGGATTTTGAAGCTGGATATACAGCTACAAACATCACTGGTTTTGGAGAGGACATCTGAGAAGAAATGGCACTTTTTGATACTAACAATGTACTTAAAATAATGCTAACACACCTAATTGATGTATAAATGGACTGTCTTAGCCACATAAAAGCAGGTCTAGAAACACCAGCTAGGAGCAGGAGAATTTACTTTGCCTTCATTGGTAAAATTAATGATTTTTAATTGGCGAACCATCCTCTTTTAAAGCATGATATTCTTGTTGAAAGATCTTGTGGCATTTAGGGTAAAGGAAGCCCATTCATTTCACCAAATGTAATGCATCTTCACATTAATGCACAGCAGATACACTGCAGGCTAAAGGAAGGACTACTTTGTGATGTGCTCAGTGACGGCTTGTCTAACATGGAAGAACTGAGATCTGTGAAATCATCCAAAATCCCGCTGCAATAAGAAGAATCAAATGCATATAGGTGGTGGTGATCAAAGTTAAAATTGTGATTCCATAGTTCAGTCTGGGCATGGGGATGTCCCTTCAAGAAGGACTTCTGCTTCACAATGATCCATCACAGATTACCCCTGATTTTAATCAAACTGGGTATGATGCAGTGGGATATGTTCCTTCTGAGCACAGGCTTTCCTTGCTCCTTGCCTATTAACATGGAGAGGCCTGCCTTGACCCTTGGCATTGCTTCCTCCGGTGTGACGGCCAACGGAGAGTGGCTGTGGCCTCTTCAGATTCAACAACTACCCTAGGGAATTGCAGAATTGTTCTCAATCCCTTCATTCATTCCAGGAGCTAACTCTGGTGCCATTTTATATATTGCATTAAACTGTAATAGCCTCAAAGATATATTTATGCATGCGAGGGGGAACCGACACCTTCAGTACTCTGTCTCTTTCTATCTGTCTCTGCCTCTCTCTTTTTCTGCCTATCTTCTTCATCTTCTGTGGAAAACAACAACGAAGTGAAAAAGTGAAAGTGTCAGTTGCCCAGTTGTGTCTGAATCTTTGTGACCCCGTGGACTGTAGCCACCAGACTCCTCTGTCCATGGAATTCTTCAGGCAGGAATCCTGGAGTGGGTTGTCATTCCCTTCTCCAGGGGATCTTTCCGACCCAGGGACTGAAGCCAGGTCTCTTGCACTGCAGGCAGATTCTTTACTATCTGAGCCACCAGGGAAGCCCCAGACAAAGATGGATCAAATATACAAAGCATGCCAAAGGTGCAAACATGAGAGCCATACTCTGTTTAATCAATGTAATTTGAGGGTGAAATCTGAACTGTCAGGAAAATGACATTTTTTAAAGCATTAATTCAGGAAGGTTACTTTTCTTTTGTTAGGGCGAGGAGGAATTAGTTTTGACTTTTTAAGTTTTTCTTAGAAAACAAGACTCAAGAGTGTCCTGCAACTTTCCCCAAGAGCAGCTTCCTATAGTTCTGTACCAACACAGCCCCCTTCATACACAGAGCTCCCTCAGCTCTCTGCCCTTCGAAGTCCACTTCAAGTTTACCAAACCTCAGTATCTGATGAACTTTCTGTCTTTGTGTATGAAAAAGTTTTTCTTTCTTTACATCCTATGAAAGCATGATTCTAGATTTTATTCCTGGGGTAAAACACAAATAAGTATCTTTTAATGCTTAGTCCAACAACCTAAGGAATATTCAGTGGTACAATTTTCATATGTTTTGAACCATTCTTTGAAAGGTTCTTCTTTAATATTTCCTCTTTGACAAACATGTCTTGGGTACCTACATTTCAACTATGGCTTCCTACCTCATGATTAGAGATTCTGACACCAGTATCTAAAACTGGTTCCCAGTTGCCCCCACTTTATCTAACTGAGCAGAAGATCTGAAGGTCGTTAGGGCTATATGCTCAGGATATGATGTCAGAAGGCTATGTGTGAAACACATTTTTTCTTGAAAACCAAAGACTATAACTTCCCTTCTTTTCTTAACAAAAGGTCATCCCACCCACTTCTGCAAGGAGAAAGCTATGAGCACTGGCAAAACTTAGAAACTTTAAAATTAATCTGTAAAGCAATTATCCTTCAATAAAAAAATAAATTAATTAAAAAAATACATACAAGGGAGGGAGGAAGGAAGGGATGAAGGGAGGAAAAAAGGAAACATAATAATGGTACATTTTAGGAGCTCACCATAGATATTTACATTGGCACAATAATGCGAATGTTAAATATGATTTTTACTAAATATATAAGATATCACAACAACAACAAAAGCTGGGCTGGGGCACAGAAGTGCGGTGTACCACTATATACTGCATCCAAGCCCACAGTTCTGACTGGCTCTGTCTGCTCCCACTCACCTGTCTGGTCCCATCCCGTCACTGCTCCTGTCACCAGGCCAGTGGGCGCATCTTGTTTTCTCCTGGTGGAATTCAGGGAGCACCAATAGGCAACTCCGGTTTTCTCCTTACATCACCCCTTCCCTCCCATTCTTGGGAGATCCATCTAAAAAGTTTTCTTAAACCTTTAACAAATAAAATCCCCCTTATAGTCCAATATATTTCTATGTGTTTTGGAGTTTACACATTTCTGAAGGTATGGAATAAAAGTAGATCCCTGCATTTGAAAACAGTGTTGGGATGATCAAGAAAGCAGGAAGCCTGAAATGGCAGGGCTGGGGAGCAGTTTCTTCACTCAGCAGCAAAGTCCTCCATCAAGACCCCCTTTTCAGGAACTCCTGGTGGTCTAGTGGTTAAGACTGTGTGCTGCAGTCTACAGGGCTGCAAAAAGTTGAACATGACTGAGGACTGAGCAACTAATGCTTTCTTTTCTCCCTTTGGTATGTCCATCAAAATATTTTATTTTCTCCATTCACACATTCACTTTTTTTTCGGTGATCAGTCTAATGATAATACTGTGATAAAGCAGTCTCTACCTTCCTTCACAAACTAGAAACACTATTAGATTTAATAATATTTAACTTAAATTCTAAAGTTTACCATTGTTTTGTCTTTTAAATGGTCATGGATGGTGAAACAAACAATTTTTATTTTCATAATCTACAGATTTTTTTTTGGCACAACTACTTCTGTAAGGAAATTTATGTAGAAAGCAGAAAAACTGTGGTTATACCCATGGTGCACAAGATTTCTCAAAAACAAACAAGAAATGAATTTATATTTATAGTTTACATACTATAGTATAAGGTTTTAAAATTCACAGTGAAACTTACTTGTTTCCACATGCAAACTTGTATATAAATTGTGTATCAATGCTTCTAGTAATCTTGCTTGTGTCTTGGTATTGAAATTTTAGACCAATATAATTTGCCAGGAATCCTTTGTATGCTAAACATAACTATATAGAAAATATAAAAAAAATAGTAAAAGTATCTTACTATTAAATATTTTTTAGCAATTCAACTCAACTCAATACAATAAATGTCTACTGTGCTTTTTTAATAAAAAATATATCAGAACATAGAGGAAGGAATGATTAACTTTAGACAACCAGGTGCAGAAGAATTAGCGAAGAATTTATAGAAGAGAAAGTGGAGTTGATGTGACCTCACAATGAGTGATTAATTCTTTAATTGTTTTCTTAGATATTATTTTCTTAAGAAAAAGAAATAATTCACTGTCTCTAGTCACAGAGCTATGTAAGGATGAAGGTCAACTCTGAATACTTCAGTGAGTTTAAAAGCCGTTTACACACATAAAGAAGACAGAAGCACTCAGGTAAATTAACTAGGATGTGAATGCAGCTGAGCATTTACAGACGGACACGTTACTATCACGAGTGCTAAGTTGCTTCAGCCGTGTCCAACTCTGCGACCCTATGAACTACAGCTTGCCAGGCTCCTCTGTCCGTGGGATTCTCCAGGCAAGAACACTGGAGTGGGTTGCCACACCCTCCCCCAGGGGGATTCCTAACCCAGGGATCTAAGCCGCATCTCCTGTGTCTCCTGCATGGTCAGGCAGATTCTTTACCCCTAGCGCCAACTGGGAAGCCCTTTTATCATACAAAACTCATTAAATGCTAATTTAATTGTCCATAACTCCTTAAGAATGCCAGGTATATCTAGAATTTAGAACTTTAGAATATGTGTTACAGCAACTGGAAAATTTTTTTAAAAATAGAAAGGGTAAATCTATGATCTCTAGGCTTAAATGTGTGTAATACCTATTCTGAAACTGCCATTTCTGCTATGATTTTCCTTCACTTTTTCCAGAGTGGATACCCATAATCACCCACCATGATGGCTATCCATTTTTGTTTCTTCTTAATTAATGAGGAATATTGAGGAGACTATATGTTTCTAATTTTTACTATTAAAACTAATGGGCACATAATTTTTTCCAAAATTATAAGATAAAGCAGAATACATGTGTGTGGCACTACATATTTTTAAAAATGTATTTATTTATTTTAGTTGGAGGATAATTACTTTGAAACGTTGAGGTGACCTCTGCCATACATCAGTATGAATCAGCCATAGGCAAGCATGTGACCCCTCCCTCCTGAACCTCCTCCTACCTCCCTCCCACCCCATCCCCTCCAGGTTGTCACAGAGCACCAGCTTTGGGTCCCCTGCATCATACATCAAACTCCCACTGGCTATCTATTTTACATATGGTAATATATATGTTTCAATGCTATTCTCAAAGCAGCCCATCTTCTCCTTCTCCCAGCGTCCACAAGTCTGTTCTTTATGTCTTTGTCTCCAAATTTCTTTATTTGAGAATCAGCAGAGGAGGAAATCGCAAGCACTCAGAATGTGAGGCATGGTGAGAGGCCGATGTGATGAGATTTCACATGACAAGCAATTTTCCTTGTCTCAAAATTTCATGAAATTTTATTACCAAAGTACTTTACAAATTCAATTAGCATATCATTTTGTTGAGCTTACCTGATTATAAGGAAATAATAAAATGTTTCCATATGGTAGTCTGTTTGGTTTAACATCTGCTGAGTCAAAAAGAACAGCTGGGTTTTTCAGGGAATAACGACCACAGTAAGCATCCGTTTCAGCTGTCTTCTGCCCTCTATTAATATGCTCCTACAGAAATAATAATATTTCAAATGAAAACATGATTTATTTTTCTGGTTTATTCCCCAGCATCTTCACCTAAGTCATTCAAGTTTCAACTCAGATCCCACTGTTTCTCAAACTGCTTTAACTTGAAATGTTTTCTCTCTTCTTTCAAAGTCTAAGGCTCTCATTCACTTAGATCCATAATCATATAATCCCTGTACTTGTATTTGACTATTTCCTAAGTCCTATATTTCCCTTTATATTATGAACTCCTTAAGGATATTTATTCACTCCTTTCACAAATGTATTTTCAGTGTTCATTCTGTTCCAGGTGTTTGCTTGTTTGTTCATTTGCTTGTTTTGTGTTTAATCTTCAGGGTTCAAGGAGCGAAGCACCCTATCCATACACACAGGAGCCTACCAGTTTTCTACAAAGGAACCAAGGATTATAAAACTAAGCCTGAAGGGAGGTGTCTAATTCACATAACAGTATTTTAAAAAAGATGACTCAGAAGAGACAAATGGATTGCTAGCTAAAAGAAAAAGGGAGCTAAGGAGCATCAGAGAGAGGATTAAAATATATGCAGAGAAGTGGGGATGTGAGAGTGGTGCTGGGAAACTCAAAGAGTCAAGATAACGTGAGTCAAGAGTGTATGTTATGATGATGACTGTAGATGAAGCAGGAAAGGAGTATAATGTAAATTACTTGTTCAGTTTCATTGTCTGCAAGTATCACATTCAGGACAGAAGAACCTGAATACATGAATATTTATTAAATCAAGTTGAAAACATAGCCTGTTAAATGATTTCCCCTTTTCACTAATATATCTGTTTGCATAAAGCATGACATGATATATGTTTTATATATATATATATATATATATATATATATTTTAAAGGACTCATTTATTTCTGGAGTACTGGTCTGAATTGAATAACTTGCCTAAATATTTCTTATTCCTAAGGTATTCACTTGGAAATGGTGAATATCTGACTTCCCTCAATCTTCAAAATAAGAATTAGGAAGATAAGTATATTTTAAATTTTCTTTACTGTAAACCAAAGAAAAATCTTTCTATTTTACTAAGAAATAAATACTGACTAGGCCTCATACTAACTGACCAGAGAGTGATCTCAAAAAGCAATGGAAGCAATTCACTATTTAATTCTCTACTATAAATTATATTCTCTGAATCTAAGAAAGAAAACATAAAGCCCTACAGATCTCACATTTACCCATCTTGCCTACTTTCTCTTGATTAAGAAAATTCATCTGTGGTAAAAATACTGCTTTTATAAATGAATCATTGTATAATGCAGGAAGACGCTGGAACCTTATCAATAAACATATAACAAACTTATATTTGTAACTTGATGTTAAATGATAAAGGAATTAACGCTAATCAAAAAATGATAAAATTCCAAACATTTATATGAATTCTTATCTTGTCCATTCTGAGGTTAATTAAACATTCCATACCAGGTTAAAATCAGTTTCATAATCTCTGAAGTATTTCACAACAAATCCTTCTTCAAAATTTGCAATTTGTGGTGGACACTTACTGCTAACCATTTCTTCCACTGCTGCCTGAAACTAAATTAACAATAATTAATAAATAATAACTAAAGCTTTAGGAATTTCTTTATGAAGGGTTAGAACATTAGTAATTTTACTACTAATTCTAATTAGTTTTAAAGGAATAATTTCATAAGATAATTCCCATGTTAGCCATAATTATGAGGTCATTTCCCAAATAATTTTTAAATTTATATATGATAATTTCAGTATAATGACTCTTTCAAGGTTTTTATTTTAGGGAATTCCCTGATGGTCCAGCAGTTAGGACTCAGCACTTTAACTGTCAAGGACCTGAGTTTGATCTCTGGTCAGGGAACTAAGATCCCATGAGATGCTTGGCATGGCCAAAAAAATTTTTTTTAATTAAAAAAAAGATTTTTATTTTAGAATGTCACTAGTTACATCCAACTGGCTGATCTTAGTTTAGTTATTACATACTGTAGGCATCTTTGTTTAGCAGTTTTTTAAAAGCATCAATGAGGTAAAACTAAATGAATTAGCCCCTTATTAAACAGTTCCAAATAAATAACTTCCCCAATCAAATGAAAAATTAACTGAAATATATATATATATATGTATATATATATATATGTATATATATATATACTCCAATGCATTCTGTTTCTCAAAAGAAGATATACAGATTCTGTAATCCGTTATTATTTAAGAAAAAATCTGGATAATACAGGAACTGGCACACATTCGTGAGGTCTATAATTTCCACACCATTATTTCTCTGGCAAAGCATACATATTTAGAATTAAAAACTTGAAACAGTATATGATTTTTAGTCATCAAACAAATATTAACTCACACTCATTGTACAGGCAGTTGTGGAAATGCAGTAACTCACTAGCAAACATTCCTTATGAGCAGAAGTCCCATATACGGACACCCGGACCCTGCTGGCACAGGCCTAAGAACTCCCCGTTCATTCCCTCTGTCACTGTGGTATCTCCCACTTCTCTGCTCACTATGAGCTGGCTCTAACCCACCACACCAAGTAGGAGGTGTATTACCACTCCTTAAAATGTGTTTTTGTAGAAGGCTGATGTTTAAGTAGCTTTCTCTTTGAAAAATGAACACAGCATACTTCAGCTTCTGATGACTGCGGCGTCAGAGGCCTAGAATTGATCCCATCCCAGTTGAGTGTGAAGGTGTTCAAACTGGGTTTTCCTTTGGTTTGTTCTGTAATAGCCAGAGTAACATTGTTCCCTTCAAATACTTCATAACTGAGCAGATCAAAGTCTCCTGCAATGAAGTACCAAACAGAATTTGAGGCAGTCAATTAAGCACCAATATAGCCATAAAAGAAACTCAGATTTAACAAAACTGGGATTTTATTTGGAATTGTATTATCACACATACAAAAAAGGATGAACGGAGAAGATGCAGATCCTCGAATCTGAGATTTAGTCTTAGTATAAATAGCAAAATAGCAGATAAAGGGCTATATATATTAAGGTTCTGTTTTTGTAGCATAAAAGGACATTTTGAAAGGTAAACAGAAGTTGGAATCAAGACGTAAAAATCAATGGGCAATAGAATATTCCAAAAATCCTTTTGTTTTTGCCTCAGTATCATCATCATAGTGTAAAGGGCTAGGCTGGGAACTGCTCTTTTCCTCAGATATGAATAGAGTACAAAGGTGAATCACAAGAAACAGTCTCATGCCTATGAGGCTTGTTTATACCACCTCATTTTGAGGGAAATCAGGCTTTGTCCTCAGATGTTTCTCTTCACTGGGAAGATGCTTTAACAATGGAATCCTATTGACTTTCTCTGTTGAGTAAAGTCCTAGAATTTGCCCAGTTACGCTTTTGGTACCATATTTGTTTAGGTTTCTGCTGAACCTTTAAAATTTCTCTTAGATCTAAAAACATGTTTCTGAGAGAACAAAGATAACAATATCTGTATTTATATAGCATTTTGACAAGATAACCTATGGTAAATTTTTAGAACTTCATGTTAAACAAAATTCTCTACTCAGCAATGAAATTAACAATTTCATATAATGAGACATAAACATTGAAGTAACATTTTACTTATATCAATTAGAAAATAGTGATTGCTCCAAAAAAAAGCAATTTCTTCAGGGATTTATTACGTGAGCCAGAAATCTCAAATACCCAAAGAAAGAGAGAAAATGTTAGTTGCTCAGTCATGTCAAACTTTTTGCAACCCCATGGACTGTAGCCCTCCAGGCTCCTCTATCCATGGAATTTTCCAGGCAAGAATACTGGAGTGGGTTGCCATGTCCTTCTCCAGGGGATCTTCCTGACCCAGGGATCAAACCTGGGTCTCCTCCATTGCAGGCAGGCTCTTTACTGTCTGAGACACCAAACTGGTTGCTAAATTTGGCTTTTAAGACTTGAAAATGTATTTGGAAGCTAATAGCTATTGCTTGAAAGGGGTAAAGAGATCAAATAATTTTGGAAAATGCTATATTAAATACAGGTGCACTGCCTTTTTGTTTTTATTTTTATTGCTTTGTTGTTTTTATTGCTCACTGCAGCATTCCTTGGGGATTTTAATATTCTAATGGGTTCTATAAATCTTCAAGGAGAAGGTGTGGTATTCAGTGTTTCCTACGTGGGTTTGACCACAGAATCTTTTCAATGAGCAAGATCTGGCCAGACTAAGTGTCTCCTGAAAAATACTGATTTACTTAAATTTCATTTCCAGCATTAAATATCTTCACTAATTTTTGCTAAATATAAAGCAGACTATTACTAATAGTGTATTTGTAGTTTATAGTATAGTGTATTTCTCATGCATTTGGAGCTGTACAGTCCTTGAAATACAACTAAAATTTAAATTACAATATAAAAAATTAACCATTTAATTTCTGTTTCTCCTGAAGTTGATCAACACTATGAATCCACTTCCTTTCTCCTCTCATTTTCAGTGGAGGTACACAGGATACAAATTTTTTTCCTAGAAAAAACATTATAGAACTTTAAAATGAAATACATGCTTACCTCTAGTTGATATAAAGGTTATCAGGTAAACATAGCTTCGGGGGTCTTGTGTTCTTATTACTTGCACTGTGTCCGGTTTTATAGACCAGAGGTCATTTAAGGCTGACTGCAGTATGAATTCAGAAGCATCAGCAGGTAGCCAAACTTTGTACAAAATAAAACAAAATTAAAAGGTCAAATGATTAGGAACTTTAATCATAAAAATAATGGGTTGCAATCTCTGCACTACCACAGCCAGCAGTGATGTCTTATATTTGAATTTTTCAAAGTACCTACAGTCTGTACCATAAGTTATTACTTAATGAAATTATGTTCTGAAAGATTCAAATTCAATATTATTGACTACTTAATTGGATTGTGATCTGCTGAGGACAGAGCTCATATTTTATTGTTTTAATATTCCCATGGTAATAAGCATCCCATTTGGCAAATAGTAAATATTATAAATATTTACTTATTGAAATGATAGAAGTAGCAAAAATTATTTTTCTGGATTTATTATAAAATAAGAAATACAATGTCATTATTAACAGATTAACTCATAGGTCTCATAGGTCTAATGCTTAATTTGAGAAATTGAAAGAAATGATTACCTGTCTGTAATGATACATTTAATCCTATTAACTCATACCTGTGAGTTGCAGGTATGTTTTTGTGTGTTTAAATATGTATTTATCATGATCCTTATTAGTAGAAAATGACAGTATATACCTGAAAGTTGTTTTTATTGATGCCATTTTTTATCCCAGTCTGAGGAGTTTTCTTCATATTTTTTTTGCTTCTTTACCTAGCATACTATTAAAACTGTATTTTCCAGATAGCAGAATTTGACTAGAGCAAATACCTTTTTAAAATAATGTATATACATAAAGAGAAATAAAGTCTCCCTTATTTTTTACAACTTACCAGTTTTTTCCATGTTATAGATCAATCTGTACTGGTAAAGAGAACACAAATTAGCTTCCACACATGGGCTGGTTACCGTGACCTTCTGCACTTCATTAGTTGCATGAGTTGTTTCCCAGTTTTCCAATGTTATAACCTATTCTCCAATTTTTAAAAAGCATACATTTACTATACGGAAAAATAGATTTTTAAAAGCATCATAAATCAGCTATTGAATGCCTTTATAGTTTATTGTAAACAATAAACTATTTTAAAGGGTAAGTCATAAAATAAGAGGCTCTTTATAATTACAGATATTTCAAGGCACAATTTAACAATTTTCCACGACTGCTTCCCCTTCAAATAGTATCTTAGTACAGTTAATAGCCAAATAGTGTTCTATCTTTGAACATTTGCTTTCTCCAAGGTGAATCTATAATCACGGCCAACCTGTACTTCCTGGACAACTGCTGACTGGGACTTGATGATCTGTTCTTCATTCACTGCATCTTCTGTTTGCTGTTCGGTATAGACACTTTTATACTGGTATAGTCCAACATCCACAAAAGCACTTAGTCTGTACTCCTGCAGCAAGATTTCAATGTAATATCTGGAAAATAGAATAACTAAAGATTGGAACTTTTTCTCCAGAGCACTTAATCATGAATTTTGCTTTCAATGAATAAAATTTCTACACCATATAAAATACCTGCTCGATAAATGATTTATATTGTCCCCAGGTGGCGCTAGTGGTAAAGAACCTGCTTGCCAATGCAGCAAACGACGCGAGTTTGACCCCTGGGTGGGGAAGACCCCCTAGAGGAGGGCATGACAACCCACTCTAGTGTTCTTGCCTTGACAGAGGACCCTGGTGGGCTCTAGTCCAGAGGGTCGCAAGGAGTCAGACAGGACTCGAAGCAAGTGGCACGCACGCACACAAGCGTCCCTGATTTTAACTATCAAAATATTTCACAGCAGTTTGCTAAAAGAAAATGAGTTGTGTGAGATATCTGCATTAGAGATAAAGCAAATGACTAGCTCACTCAGTTTTGTCAATAAACATTTACTGAAAGAGATACTACCCTCTATCCTCAAGGAGCTGAAGACCATTACACTGTAGGTTATAACAAACTTCCTGACATAAAACAGAGCACACAAAGAGGCTAAAGTACTGTAATGAGTAAAGGAAAATGTCAGGTAGGCTCAGACATGCCATATGGTTTGTATCTGAGCGGTTGTATGTGTCAGGGATGGAATCCTTACCCTAAGTCCCTTAAATATTGTCTCTGCTTGTAACTTGAGAAATGAAACACTGCCTCAGGAAACTTTTACTGATTAGACTGATGACGGCCCTCCAATAAGCTGGATGAAATTCACACCTTAAATCTGGAATTCTTGATTCCTGAGGTCCCTGCCCATCATCCAACTGCCTATTCAGAATTAGCTGTTCACCCACCAGGTGTTACACGTGAGTGCAACTGTGTGTGTGCTCAGTCGCTCAGTTGTGTCCGGCTCTTTGGGACCCTAGCCCACCAGGCTCTTCTGTCCATGATACTTCCCAGGCAAGAATCCTGGAGTGGGTTGACATTTTTTTCCTCCAGGGGATCTTTCCTACCTAAGTCTCTATCAGTATCACCATTGCTCCCATCTTTGAAGAGGCCAGCTAGAAATTCCTTTAAATGGCCTCAAATCATTCAGCAGATACTCTTGTATATGGTTCATGAAAGACTGTGAATGAAGCACATTTATTATCTCATGTCTGGCAAGGAGATGGGGCTCTGGGTCATTTCCTCCACAGGGCTATACTGGAGGATTGATTATGTCAGGCTTTCAGCTGCCCTGAGAACCTGTTTGCCATCTCTGCCAAATCAAGGTGGGCAATACTAATTAGGGAACAGACTTGGAGAAGTGAAGTGAAGTGAAGTGAAAGTCGCTCAGTTATGTCTTACCCTTTGCAACCTCATGGCCTATACAGTCCAGGGAATTCTCCAGGCCAGAATATTGGAGTAGGTAGCCTTTTCCTTCTCCAGGGGATCTTCACAACCCAGGGATCGAACTCAGGTCTCTTGTATTGTGGGTGGATTCTTTACCAGCTGAGCCACAAGTTCTTCTCCACACTTGGAGAAGAACCATTAAATTCTGAATTCTTATTGGAAGCTTAAATATGTTTTAAGGCACTTTCTACATACTAGCACTTCACAGACATTACTCTATTTAATTGTCACAAAATCCTATAAATACATATATTATTCTGTTGTTCATATGAATTACAGAAACTAAGAATTTTAAAGACTGAAAAATCATTTAAAAGTTAGTAACTGAGGTAGGATTCAAATAGAAAGGGGGGGTGACCCAAGAGATATGCACATAGAGATAGGCTGTATTACTTGCGTAAAATGAACTGGCAAGACAAGTTATCTTCGAAAAGGTCCCAGGGACCACTGTGCAAGAAATCAGCCATGTGGCCTCAATTTCAGAAATCACAGTCATCATTATTCCTGCCGATGTGTAAATTCCAAGCTAGTTTACAGAAGCACAGATAACCAGGCAGCAGATGTATCACAAGCCACCTTCATGCAAGCTCTGTGCTCTTGTCAGGCAAGTAAATTGAACTCATTTTCCAAGGTCAAAGCAAAGCCTGAAGGTGTATTGACACTTAATAGCAATAGGAATTAACGAGGTACTCCATTTACTCTGAATTGGCCTGGGGATTGTGGTTTAAAACGGGAAAAGGCTTAAGTATAGAAAGCAGTGGTAGTAGAAGGGGGAAGAGAAAAAGAATGGAATGCTCATTATTCCTAGGACTTCAGTGAGAACATTAAGTGTAGTTTCTCTCAGGTACCATTGATCCCAACCCTCTCTGACCAACTCCACGATGCTGCCTATGAGCATAATCTAATCAATATCTGGAAGGGTGATGTGGTAGAATGAAAAACAAAACTCCTCCCACCAGGAGGCGAAGCCCAGGACGTCCCTGGTGGTCCAGTGGTTTAGAATCCACCTGCCAAAGCAGAGGACCCAGGTTTGACCCCTGGTCCTGGAACAGCCCACATACCTCAGGGCAACTAAGCCTACGCGCCACAACTGCCGATGCCCCACTCCACAGAGCCTGAGAGCTTCAGCCACGGAAGCCTGTGTGTCTAGGGCCCGTGGTCTGCAGCACCGCAGCGAAACACCTGCACACCGTGATGAAGAGAGCCCCTGTCCGCTGCAGCTAGAGAAAGCCTGAGCGCAGCAACAGGGACCCAGCACAGCCAAATACACATTACAAAAGGAAAAGTGAAGTCTGTTTCTTCACCCACTGAATCTAAGTCTCGCCTTTTGCTTTAGGCACCGAGATATTAGCAAATGTGACATAAGCAGAGTTTAAAAAGCCCCTGTGCACTAGGAATGGCCCTCTTGACTGCCAGGACACTGTGACAGCCTGTCACGAGAGACCTTGTGGCTTGAGCTGTCCTAGATACTTCAGTTCCTGCCAGGCCAGCCGAGACTCCAGATATGTGAACAAGGCGATCCTGGACCATCAACCACCAGCTAACATAGCCAGGATCAAAAGAACTATTTAGATAATCACAAAAGTGGGTTGCTCCAAGCTACCAAATCTGGGGGAATGGTTTCTTATGCAGCAAAACCTAACAAATACAAATGGTAAATGGAAGGTAATTTACATGAACCCCTTGATGTTCTCCATGTAACAGCTACTTTGCATATATCACATTTTTTACCTCCCTGTTTTCTAGGAATCCTGAAGAGCTTTTTGAATGGGATTATTAGCTACTTGAATAATATCCTCATTTTCTCTCTGAAATTGGACCTTTCAGTAGTAAAAAATGTACCACTTAAGGGCAGGGAGTATGTTCTAATATCTTTAGTATTAAATTTCCAGTACTTGGCGCAGAGTCTGAAATAAATCATGAGAATATTAAATATATATTAACTGTGGCACCAATTAATGTCGTTCTGTGGTTTTTCTCCAGCAACAGAGAAAACAGGAGCAGAGAACTTGATAGCTGGATTGACTGAAAGGTCCTAGTGAGAAACTGAAGCAGGATTAACTAAATTTCACAAAATTATAATGTCTGTAACAGGAATAATTTAGATTTAAAATTTCCCTACTTAGCTGAATGCCAGTATTCTTGAGAATATAGGAATAAAACGTAACAAAATTATGGAGAATGGCCAATTACAAATCGAACCAATAAATTAGCATCACTTCCACCAATGAAACAAATTGAAACTATTTTTATATATAAACTTGTGGCTTTTAAATATCACACAATAGTTTAAAGAAAAGAAAAAATTCTTACTCTTTTCCTTCTTGAAGATGAATATCATCTGATCTCTGTGTTGGGCTGGAAAAATAATTGTTGGCATTGGAAGAATGGTAGGCAATCCTCACCTTATCCCAAAAAGACAGAGAAAGAGAGGGGGGAGGAGAGAGAGAAGAACTTATTAATTGACTTTTCAGCATTTATTTATCATTTATTGTTTCTCTCAGTCTTAGACCTTTTATGAACAGAAAAACATGAAAATTCTTCATATTTTTCTTCTAATATATTATTTATGATGAAAAGGATCTTAAAAAATTATCAAAGCTCACTTCACTCCTGCCAGCCTTAATGAACACCAGCCACACTATTCCATGAACACGCACGGATCACAGCTTTTCCATAATTAGAACTGCAAATGGAAAATTTAAAGACCCATGCTGGGAGAAAGGTTGCTTATTGGTAAATAAAATATTCTTTTATTCTGCAGAAAACTTTGAGGGACTTAATCCAAATGAGACCATTAAAAAGAGATATGAAAGATGCCAAAGATCACTAAGTGGGTCTGCACTCTACAAAGAGAAGACTTCCCAACAGAAATGACTACACTGTCTTTAAAAGAAACATGTTGAAAACCTACTGCAAAATTGGAATCATGTGTTATAGGCAGGCATTTAAGCCTATTCATCCAGTCTGGGAGACAACCTCGCCATATATGTAGTGACTCGTTTTGATGTGATCTGTCAGTTTCACATTTGTGAAATGGTCCTTCCCTCATAGCTCAGTTGATAAAGAATCTGCCTACAATGCAGGAGATCCTGGTTCAATTCCTGGGTTGGGAAGATCCCCTGGAGAAGGGATAGGCTACCCACTCCAGTATTCTTAGGCTTCCCTTGCAGCTCAGCAGGTAAAGAATCTGCCGCAATGCGGGAGACCTGGGTTGGGAAGATCCCCTGGAGAAGGGAAAGGCTACCCACTACAGTATTTTAGCCTGGAGAATTCCATGGACAGTACATGGGGTCGCAAAGAGTCAGGTGAGACTGAGAGACTTTCACTTCCTAAAGAAATAGCATAAAAAATGTAATAATGTAATGAACACAAATGTTCAACAGAGTATTATTTGTGATCATAAAATATCAGAAGTTAAAAATGTATCAGTATGTGGAAAGTTACTGAAGTTTAGTAACTCATGTAATAACATACTATTTAGTCATAAAACATTACATCTTAAAAGCTATTTAATATGTGAAAAGACTAATACATGACAAAAGTGATTATAAATTTGGTCACAGGATCCTATTTATGTAAAAAACAAAATATAGACAAAAGGAGATAAAAGACTTTAATCTCATGATCAAGTAATAGTGAAACAAATCTAGCAGAACAGTGAAATATGTGTACTCTTCTCCAAATTTCCTATGGGTGACTATAATTCTTTAATAATAAAAATTATCTTTAATTTTAAAGGAAATGTATATATTTTTTCTTAGTGAGGGAAAATTTAGGTATGAGAAAAATCATTTTCTTTTAGACAACAGGTTTTCAATAATGACTTTATGTTTCATATCACATGTGTTAAAATAGTCAAGTACCCAGCACTTAGATTGTTTAGTATATTCATTGGTTTTAGTGTCGAATAAATGGGACATGTAGAAAGGTTATCATATTGTTTCTATAATACCATGTGGTATGCTGTGGCTTCCCTACCTTATCTTCTGGAAGTCCAGTCTGGCTGAAATAAATAGCATAACGGTCATCACCTTTGATGTAGAATCTATAAACGTCAGATTCTGGAGCCACCAAAAATCCACTGAAACGTGCAACAAATGTGTCCTGTTCCATGGGCCAAGCATAGGAAGCTGAATCCACCCAACTGGCACCCATGTACCCTGGAGTTTTTTCACTGTATTCGAGTATCTCTTCAAGACGTACTGGCCGGCTATTATTCCATACCTCAAGCTTTAGGCCTCTCCCTCCTGAACATAATAAAGAAGGTTTTCATCAGAATTTTGATGCAGTATCTCAATAACTTTTACTTGAGTAGTGCTTATAAATATTCTATTTCTATTCACATTTTTAGAGTATATGTATAAACAAAACAATTACATATATCTCTATGGGTATCTGTACCCAGAGGATACAGTGCTATTAAGACAGTCTACAATTTATTTATTATTTCAAACATCTAAACCTCTGATTCTACATTATGTAAAATGAGTATAATATAATGACTTGTGTGGCTGCTATGAGGATTATATATTATACACACACACACACACACACACACATATGTAAAGTACCTGGTACTTAGTGAATGCCTTACATAAGATAGTAATAATATAATTATTACTTTTGATAAGACTGATGTTGCTTTATGTAGTCAAGACTCAAAACTTCAAGATTCAGACTATTTGATTACAAAACATTCACCCTGATTATCTCTAATAAAAGTTACTCAATTAACAGCTCAAAGAACATACACTGTTGGCCTTAGGATTTCTGTTAATACTTTTCTTCTTTTTAGTATTACTTTGTGCTCTAGGATTTCATCTCCTTCTTGGACATGTTCAGAGAGAGAACATTCTCATTTAAAGTAAACTTACACTTGCCAGATTGAGGGCAAGAGGTGAAGGGGGCGACAGAGGATGAGATAGTTGGATGGCATCACTGACTCAATGGACATGGGTTTGAGCAAGTTCAGGGGAGTAGTGAGGGACAGGGAAGCCTGGCATGGTGCAGTTCACGGGGTCACAAAGAGTTGGACATGACTTAGCAAATGAACAACAACAACGCTTGCCAGTGTTATTTTTTCCTAATTATAATGGAGCCATCTCAATTTTTATTTTTCTTCCTTAAAATACAGCAACAATCAGGTGCAGGCCTTCCTCCAGCAGCTTAGGCTTGGCTGGAGTGTCTGAAATCTGGAAAATAATGACTGCAACTATTCCCCTGAGTTTGGTTAGAGAAAGGCTTGAGCACTTCAACCTTTTTAAGCAACGGCAAGGTCTATTATACATAACTTTCTTTAAAGTAATCAGTTAGAAATATCAAAATTGTCCTCTTGAATTGGTCATTTTAAAAATATCATTCAAGAGTTTTCCTTGTGGCTCAGCAGTAAAGAATCTACCTGCCAACTCAGGAGACACGGGTTCGATCCCTGATCCAGGATGATCCCACGTGCTGCAGAGAAACAGCCTGTGAACCACAACTATTGAGCCTGTGCTCTAGAGCCTGGAGGTCACGACTACTGAGAACAGGTGCCATAACTACTGAAGCCTACGTGCCCTAGATCCTGTGCTCTGCAGCAAGAGAAGCTACCGATAGGAGAAGCCTGTACACTGCAACTAGAGAGCTGCGGTGTGGAAGGAAGGAAGTGGCAACCCATTCCAGTGTTCTTGCCTGGAAAATCCCATGGACAGAAGAGCCTGGTGGGCTATAGCTCATGGGGTCTCAAAGAATTGGACATGACTGAGTGCCTAAACCACCACCACCTGCTTGCCGCAACTAGAGAAAAGCCTGCACAGCAGTGAAGATTCAACACAGCCATAAATAAACAAATAAAATCATTTTTAAAAATATCATTCAAAACAAAGACATTTAAAAGGCTAATAAACTGAATTTATTTGGCTTCAAACACCAACCAAAGATGCAATTATAAAGCGATTTCACTGGGTGCACAAGATGAGATACAAACCCATGTACACACACGCACAGCATCCCGGGGGTCTAGTTTCAGACCTCAAAGCCCTCAGCTGCACTTTCAATGGCCACAGGTGAGAAATCTTAAAATATTTTGAGTTCCATTTCTCCCATTCCCTGTGATCACACCTAAATCATTCTAGATAAGGATTTAACCTCTGCCATTTAAGAAGAACTAAAGAGCCTCTTGATGAAAGTGAAAGAGGAGAGTGAAAAAGTTGGCTTAAAACTCAACATTCAGAAAACTAAGATCATGGCATCTGGTCCCATCACTTCATGGCAAATAGATGGGGAAACAATGGAAACAGTGACAGACTTTATTTTGGGGGGCTCCAAAATCACTGCAGATGGTGACTGCAGCCATGAAACTAAAAGACACTTGCTCCTTGGGCGATAAGCTATGAACAACCTAGACAGCATGTTAAAAAGCAGAGACATTACTTTGCCAACAAAAGTCCATCTAGTCAAAGCTGTGGTTTTTCCAATAGTCATGTATCGATGTGAGAGTTGGACTATAAAGAAAGCTGAGCACCAAAGAATTGATGCTTTTGAACTGTTGTGTTGGAGAAGACTCTTGAGAGTCCCTTGGACTGCAGGGAGATCCAACCAGTCCAACCTAAAGGAGATCAGTCCAGAATATTCACTGGAAGGACTGATGCTGAAGCTGAAACTCCAATACTTTGGCCACCTGATGTGAAGAACTGACTCCTTGGAAAAGACCCTGATGCTGGGAAAGATTGAAGGCAGGAGGAGAAGAGGACGACAGAGGATGAGATGGCTGGATGGCATCACCGACTTGAAGGACAGGAGTTTGAGAAAGCTCTGGGAGTTGGTGATGGACAGGGAAGCCTGGTGTGCTGTGGTCCATGGGGTCTCAAAGAGTTGGATATGATTGAATGACTGAATTGAACTGATTGATTTTTTAACTAGGAAAAAAGTATTTAAAATTTTTCCATCAGCCTGTACCAACATTTAGTAACAATCATTTGATTTGAAATAAAAGTACTTTCATACTCTATCAATAGAGCTTTCACCGGGTGTCTGAGAAATTTAGGCCAGGTTTACTTCCACTGGTATAGCCTTGATTCAGCCAATTTAATAGAAATATTTCCTAATCCAGAAATAAAAAGAAAAGAAAACCTAGGAAGAAATTTATTATCATTCTCACTACAAATTTTAAAAAGCTCAAATAGTATTTTTTGTTATTATGTTATGGGCTGAATGTTTGGGTCCTCTCAAAACTAAAATGTTGAAAACTAATGCCCAATGTGATGGTATTAGGAGGTGTGGCCTTTGGGGAGTGTTCAGGCCATCAGAGGAGAGCCCTCATGAATGGGATTAGCGCCCTTATGAGAGACCCCACAGAGAACCCTAGCCCTGGGAACACCTCATCTATGAGGAACAGGTTCTCATCAGATACCTAATCTGCCAGTGCCATGATCTTGGATTCCCAGCCTCCAGAATCTTGAGGAATCAGCGGTTGTCTATAAGCTACTCAGTCTATGATGTTTTGTTATAGCAGCCTGAACAGACTAAGACACTACAGATATCTGTCAGTAATATTCCTCTTATGCAAATATAGGAATGGTCTTTCTCTCTGATGGTGACTTACCTGGATATATAGTTCTGAGAATATCAGGTTTAGGGGGTGTCTTGCAACATATGCTATTTTCTGTGACATTCAAAATATGACAGGCTTGACCTACAGAGAAGCAAGGGCAGAATCATTACTACAGAGCTTCAGAATGCAAATCACAGCAGCCTAACTTGGAATACTTTTTCAATTAGAACCAAGAGGCACAAGCAAGCGGAGAAGGCAATGGCACCCCATTCCAGTACCCTCGCCTGGAAAATCCCATCGATAGAGGAGCCTGGTGGGCTGCAGACCATGGGGTCGCTAAGAGTCAGACACGACTGAGTGACTTCACTTTCACTTTCATGCATTGGAGAAGGAAATGGCAACCCACTCCAGTGTTCTTGCCTGGGGAATCCTAGCGATGGGGGAGCCTGGTGGGCTATCTATGGGGTCGCACAGAGTTGGACACAACTGACATAGCAGCAGCAGCAGCACAAGCAAGAGGCAAAGCTGAAGGGTCTTCACTTCCTTTACATGTTCTCCATCAAAGCTTATCACTCCCTAATTGTATTTTAGTTGTATATTAGTTCTACTTCCACAAGGCAACATTTTGCTGGCAAAATCCCACAAATCTGTTAGAATATTTCATAATTTCTGAGAAACAAAGTTAAAAGTTTGATAAAATGATGTCACTGCAAAATATTTCATCTGGGTACAAAGTGAAGCCTTATATGTTTTGTTCCTTGGAGAAAAGTCTCTGAATAAATCAGTGATGTTTAAAATTTACAAAGTAGATGATTGCAGTCTTCTTAGGATAATAGCGGTTTTGTTCAAGTTTTTAAAATAAAAACAAAAAGGATAATAATTTTTAAATAAATTTATAATAATTTATTTCACAGACAGATGGAAACCAAAACAGACAAGGTTTTAAATAAGGATGATTATCGTAATACATAAGCACAGTTAGACTTGAGTAAGAGTTTACATTTTAGACTCCCAAGTGCTCCTCACATTGCTTCATGAAAGGTCAATCCTCATTAACTATTTATTGACATGGAAATAATCCATGAATACAGAAGTAAGGGAAATGGAGGAAAGTATCTTTGCCAAGTTTTGTTTGGTGGCCTGGAAGATGTACACTTCAATACAACCTTTCACTGTTTGAATGCTTTGTGGATGCAAGATCACTGAACTATAAAACAGTACATTTTAACAATATTTTAAACCAACTTAACTCATTTTGGTTGGAGCAAAGGAAAGAAAACAAAAAGTCATTTTCAGGAAACTACTGAGGA
This sequence comes from Antilocapra americana, assembly GCA_007570785.1. Classification (NCBI taxonomy): domain Eukaryota; kingdom Metazoa; phylum Chordata; class Mammalia; order Artiodactyla; family Antilocapridae; genus Antilocapra; species Antilocapra americana. The sequence goes on from ML661885.1 coordinate 32,223,222, forward strand.
TTCAAAATCTCAAATCTGGCTGCACTTTAATGCCAAAGAAATACTATATAAAAAAAACTTAACATGTAATCTTTGTATATCAGCTGTATCATAATGTCAGATGTAAAACATACAAATTCGAAAGAGTTTCTGTTCCTGCTTTTAATATTTAAAAGGTAGTAAAACAGATTAACATATTATATGAAACGTTAAAATTGTTTGGCCTATGCAGGTGGCCAGGAAGAATTCATGGGACAGGAAAGATGTCCTATGAATTCTACACAAGGTTGCTTTCTGTGAATTTCTTTTCTTGAAATCACATTTTGGCTAGCTCATCAGCAGATTCCTTAAAAGAAGAAATCACCTGAGCAGAAGGCTTGATCAGAAAAATTACATGCCAAGTACTTGGACAGATGTCTGTCCTTTGTCCATCGAAGTAGGTAAGGTCATTTTAACTCAGTGAGAAGATCCCCATTATACATTCATTCCCAACTTCCCAGATGAGCTGCCTCGATCCCTACCTTTGAGCAGATGTGGACCAGACACATGAAAGTGATGCACAACCAGAGAATCAAGCCCTATGTACATTTGTGAATCAATTAATGCTCTTTCTAAGGCCAATGCTATCTGTAATTACTGATGTCCAGATAAGGAAGAATATATGACAAGGGGATGAGGAGTCTCCTGAAATGCCACTTTAAATTTTCCCATAATTATCTAACCCATTAAGAAATAGTAACAGTTCAGAGAGGTAATTTAAGAGTCTATTAAACAGAGGTTACGCGTGTCTTTAGCGTGGTGAGCAATTTGTAGACGGCAGCCGTGATGCTGCTGTGCAGTGCCCTTCGGTGCTGACCTCAGAGCCCAAGCCCTGGTCACGCCAGGCTGCGAGGAGCAGTCCTCACTGGAAAATTGCAGTGGCAAAAGCATCCAGAGCCCCAGGACCAAATGCCCATCTGGAAATACCGGTTCTTAAATTAAGACATTAATTGAGCACAACTAATATTTTTCATAGAAATAATTAAAGGAAGTATTCATTCTTTTATTTAAAAATCATGAAAAATACCTCCAACTAAAACTTGGACTGGGAAATCCGTCTGATCAAAGAACCGTCCCCTGATTGTTAGCAAGGTGCCGCCTTGAATGCTTCCTCGTGAAGGTGAAATCCTAGTGATCTCTGGCATGGGAGGGGAAGGACAAGAAATAAACTGTCATGAATATCCCACATAAAAGCACATGTTTGTCTTTTACAAATTTTCCAAATTACCTAGCCATAGTGCATAACATAGCGAAGGTACTGGGTTACCAAAAGAATGAAGTAGGTGTTTGATTCTTTTGTCTCTGATGCAAAGAGGGCAATAAACTTGGCTTTCACACAGACCTGCATCTCCTGGGGACCAAGGGTTAGTGGTAACTGGTACCAAACAAGACACTGGTGATGGAAGGCTCCAGAGTACAAGGAACACCTGGGCTGAGCATAGATGTTTGCTTCCAAAAGAAAACAGGAAGGCAAGAGAACAGCCTCTTCTCTATGCTCTTTAAGAATGAAATCTTTCTTCTATTTATGGACCAACATCTCATGTTTATATTTTTCTCACATACTAATACATTAACTATGATTGGAATGCTTATAGTTTTATATATAAGAGTCTTAGGTATACTGGTAAAATAGACCAATGATGATACACATGGTAGATTCTTTTTAAAATTTACTCTTACTAGTTGATTCTATCAAAGTTCTATGTATTTTTCCATAGGAGTTTCACATTAAATAAAATAGACTTCTGTGGCCTAGATGGTAAAGAACATCCTGCAATGCAGGAGGCCTGGGTTCTACCCCTGGGTTGGGAAGATCCTTTGGAGAAGGGAAAGGCAACCCACTTTGGTATTCTTCCCTGGAAAACCTCATAGACAGAAGAGCCTGGTGGGCTATAGTCCACATAGTTGCAAAGAGTTGGACACGACTGAGTGACTAACATTTTCACGTTAAATAAGTTTCCAGAAAAAGCCAGGATAAATAATATATAATTGATACCAAGACACACATTTTTTTCATTTTTGAACATCTTTGATGTCTGAATCACCCCAGGCCTGGCATGGAGATCTCTTTAAATTGAAATAAATTATGATATCTTTGAGGAATCTTTTGGATCACACTGAGAGCAGAAATCTCAGAGTGTTGGTTTGTGGGTTTAAATTAACAGCAGAGATTTTTCTTTCTCTTTTGATCAACACCCCAAGTTGAGATGCATAAGTTTCCCTGCTGTCTCTCTCAGTGAGATAAGTTTATTTCTCAATCAACCTGACACCAGAAACGTAGTTTTTGGGATCCTGGCTTAATGTCAGGGCCTTCTAGTGCAGTCCTTATCTTGGGTGTTTTTTCGTTCTTAGAACTACATAAGATAATATAGTACACATTACATTTACTGTTGTATTTGATTTGATGAAATAAAGTATATACACTTCTTTTCCCCTGCCTTCCCCTCACACAGAAAGGGCACATACCTGCATAAGTTTGAAACATTGAAATTTTATTGAGAGAAGAAACAAAATATGCCATTTTTTGTGGTAAACTCCTGTTTAAAAAAAAAAAGTAAAAATTATCGCTTTAAAAATGACCTTTATTTTAGGAAATTTTCTTTTACTTCGGTGATAGAAATCATATCATAATTTACAAAGGATCAAGAAAGAACTGTTGAGGAAGATAAAAATGTTCTATAGCCTGGTTTATTAAATCCACAAATATACCAAACACATTTGCCAGCGCTCACTGAACTGCACATTTAAAATATGCACCTTTTACTACATGCAAATTATATTTCAATAAAGTAAGAATTTGTATTAACATAAAAAATAAACAGGAGGACTGCCCTCCCTAAGAGTTGGGCTCTATGGATGACCATCTGGGGTTCTCTGTGCTCTTAGAACCCATTTAGTAACTAATATAGATAGAGTAACTAACATCACTGAACTATTATCAGGTATGCTAAAATTTTTAATCTTTTAAGCTAAGAATTTTTTAAGCTTCTAATTTACTATGCTATTTAATTCTTATATCAATCCCATGAGGTAGGTAACATTCAGAGAATTTTTTTCTTAGTTAAGATCAGTGATTCCTGTGGCAATCCAGTGGTTAAGACTCTGCCCTTCCAATGCAGGGGCCACAGGTTTGACTCCTAGCCAGGGAACCAAGATCTCACATGCCGTGCAGCATGGCCAAAAAATTAAAAAAAAAAAAAATTAGTTGACTGTATGTCAAGATCACAAAGACAGTAGCAGAAACGGAATTTGAACCAGGCAGTTTGAGTCCAGAACCCTGGGTACTACACAGTTCTCCTCTCAAGCCACTAACTTACATGACATACAAAGGATGAGAGCAAGCTCGCAACAGTCCACCACAGTTAAGTTACCCTTAATAAACACAGAGGCTATTCATGTTTTTGATAGATACATACTTGGACTTCCACAGCCTAAAGAGCTAGGAATGGAAAGAATCTGATCCTAAAACTGAATGCTTTCTCTTAATTATCTCAATTAAATTCATAATTAGAAAAGTTAAGATATTCTAATGTTATCTAAGACTCCAAACGCATTCATCATAATTTAGCATAATGAACTGGAATCTATAAGGATAATGGAAACCTTATGGTGGAGACCAACAGTCATCTCCCTATGAATCTACCGCAGGCATTATAATATGCATTTGCAAATAAAGAGTCCTTGAAAATATGTTATGTTAACTTAGTTATTTAAGAAATTCAAACTGGATTTTAAATGTTTATATTATAGCCTTGCAGTTGATTTCTTAAAGATCTAAAATGAAGTCAGTTCCAACAAGGTCTGTGGTCAGATCCTGTATCTGAAAAATTACCTCTGCTTTTTAAGCTGGTGGGGAAATTGCCTCCTGAAATAAAATTTGAACGTAATTTATTTGGTATGACACTGAGGTGATTTTCACTAATTCATTGATAATGACTAGGCATTTCTCAATTAAGAGAGTCTCATCTAAACCTTATCAGTTTGGAACAGCTGTTGTTTGAACTTGGGGTAACAGAAGAGGGAAGGCTGCCTGTTAAAAGAAATACAGAAGGCATACAACACTGTAAATCAACTATACTTCAACAAATTCTCTTTTTAAAAGTAATTGTAAAATAGATGCCAGAACAGTCTCCAACTGGTTCATCTGATATTCAGGAATGCTCCAGTAATTTGTAAAATCTGGATTTTATTCATTATAAAATGACATTTTTGAAATGCCATGTAATCTTAAAACTAGATTTTTAAGTAGTATATATAGTATTTTTAACAATTACCTAAATTCATAAGACTTTTTTATATAGAAATACAATTTCTTAAACTCTGAGACACTAATACAAAAGGAAATTCATCAGCTTAAAAAAGGAAGCAATGATTATAAGTCAAGATCACAGAATTAACAATTTTATGCAATATTTTTGCCTACATATGTACAAATTTTCTAATTTTGGGGGTATGTTAATGCTGCATATTGACTTATGTATACCTATCAATCACAATCAAGCTCAATCACTCAAACTTTCTATTTTTGGATAATTATTTCTCTGAGAGACATATGATGGATTTGGCAATTAGCACCTCACATTCAGACTCAGAACTAAGAATTCACTTTTTTCACCTTAGGAAGAATGACATTGAGAGCATAAAGGAATCACATATAGTTCACAAAATCATTTAAAACTTGATACCATTGCTTCTAACATGTTTTGCTAATATTTCAATAAAATCCTATTGTCCGTCTTATCAAGTTATATTTAAGTAGGCCAGAAAATCACAGTTAAGTTATGGGACTAAGTCACTGTCCCATGTAAATCATAAAGGTAAATCTTAGCACTGTTTACATATCACCCACTCTGGCTTTATCTTGAATTATAAAATTCTTCATGATCTTAGTGCAGTATATATTATTCTATAAAAAAGTGTCCAGTGGTTAGGACTTGGTACTTTAAGTAATTCCCTGATGGTGATCAGTGGTTAGGACCTGGCACTTTCACTGCCGGAGCCTGGGTTCAATCCCTGGTCAGGGAACTAAGATCCCACAAGCCACAAGGCATGGTCAAAAGATAATAATAATAAAAACTTAGAAAAAAATACAGTCCCTGGGCTTTGGGGACCCACAATTTTTTTAAAAGTGTGCCTCAATTTCTTTAGCTGAAAAATGGTAATAATAGTATACACATTTCATGAGGTTGTTTTGATACTCATTAATGGCTTAAAATAGGGCAGGTACACAGTAAGTCTCAAATTTAAGTATTATGGTTATTATTATTATAAATAAATTTTCAAATAACTAATTTTTTTAAAAAAGCATCCAGCCCAGGTTTATAACTTGACAATAAACATACTGACTTTAGGTGTCTAGAACTAGCTCATCTGTAAATACAGTGATAATGGATTTAGTTTCACCAACCCAACTGCATTTCCATACATGCAGGGACCAAATCTCATTCTTCTCTTGCAGCCTGTAAACAATGAACAGGAATAACATCTACTTTGATTATAATATTGCCACTCTTTCCAAACTTCTAATCACTGAGTCTCTCTTCAGAGACAAAAAAAAAATCAACAATTTTTCATCATTGGTTTACTACAACTATATTAGTATTGGATGGCTAAATGATATGACTTATTTGGATTTCAGTCAACCAGTTCACTTTCCCAGTGGGAGATGCTATGACATTTTGGGAAGAACAATTTAGGTTTGGCACATCATGGTCCTGCCCATAAAAGGCCAGCGGCATGCTCCAGTGACTGGCAGGGCCAAGAAATAGCCCCCCCACGCCCTTGCAAACGCTCCAGGAGTGGGGTGATCCCCCCACAGTAGAGAATCCTGGGTCAGGGCGTTAAACAGTGATGAGATGTGGTTCTGTGACTGAAGCTCTCCATCGGTCATGGCAAAGCACCAGGACGAAAGGCTTAGGTCCTGGAGTCAGACCGCATGGGTTCACATTCTAGCTCTGTTCCCTAGCAGCTGAATGTTCCTAGGCAAATCATGTAGTGTTCCTAAGTCTTGTTTCCCAGAGTTTAATACAGGATAGATGAAAACATCCAATTTATAGGTTCTCTGGGAATATTAATCTAGATAATATATGTAAAGTGCTCAATGCCATGCCTGCCACTGAAGGGTCTTTATTAGTATCTATGAGACTTGCAACACGTGTGGAGATTTGATATTCTCGTATTTCTATGCGTGTGATGGTCTTTCTGACTGAAATTAGGATATCTGGAAATAAGTTCTAGTTTTACTAGAAATCATAAATTTAAGTTATTAATATTGGTATTAGAATGAACGATTAAAAGCTGTAACTACCATCTTTCACAATTCTATTTGTCCTGAAACTTTAAGAGAAAAATCATTATCAGGTAATATTAACCATGAAGTTTTATTTATTCTTACATTCAAAAAAAGTTAATTAGTTATCAAAACAATTTTATAAACAAGAAGGGCTAAAAAACATAAAATAACACTTTTTCATATCACAATCAAAGGTTTTTTTTTTATTTATTGTTTTAGGTAATGCTAGATTTCTCAGGAACTGAAAGGCCATGTCTGAGACACTTACCAGTGAACAGGAGTTACAGACTCCTTAAATGTTAATTTGGGTAAAGTGATCAATTTTTTTAAAGTAATTAAGTTTTTAATCTAGGGATATATAGCACAAAGTAAATATACACTTTTATTTTATTTTCCCAGTTGAATCAATTATGAAAATTATTATTTACAAAATGACCTACCTTCCATAATCACTATCCAAGATGAAGCTGACATTGTGATGACCTGGAATTAATTAAAATACACAATCAATTAAATCCTCAATCACAGGAGAATAATAACTATATATTATAAAGCTGATTTAAAAGCAAAGGAAATTAACACCATAATTATGCAACCATCTACTAATCCTCAAAGAAATGAAAACGAAGTATCATAAAGAAACACCTATTACTTTAAGATATACAAATAAGATGTCTCAAGGTTGTACCCAGGAAAACCTCACCAAGTATAATAATGAATGAAGAATAAAAGAGCATATATGTAATCATATTGCCCTCAATTTTCTTTCATGCATTTAACAGCTATTTAATTGGGTCAGTGATGGGTTGAGAGGTGCAGGGTGAGCACACGTTTGCTCCTCTCAAAGAGCACAGGGTCAAACAGAGGATATAGTGAGTCAAAAGCAATGACACAGAGAACTGAAAACTGTGATAAAGCTATCAAGGAAAAGGAGGACGAACTTTGAGAATGTAAAGCTGGGCATCAGGCTTTTTTGAAGACATGACATTTTATCTGAAACTTTCAGGACCGGAAACTTGCAAAGGCTGTGAGGCAAAAGGAATGTGTGTGTGTGTGTGTATTAGTCACTCAGTCATGTCCACATGAACTGTAGCCTGCTAGGCTCCTCTGTCCATGGAATTCTCCAGGCAAGAATACTGGAGTGGGTTGCCATTCCCTTCTCCAGGGGATCTTCCCAACCCAGGGATTGAACCGGGGTCTCCTATGTTGCAGGTGGATTCTTTACTGTCTGAGCCACCAGAGAAGCCCGAGGCAGAAGGAATAAAGCTCATTAACTAACTAAAATGTTTATGATTCTGAAGTACACAGAGCAAGGAGTAAAAATCAGAGTAAAATTAAAGCTACAGCTAAATTAGTAATGGAATTATTTAAATGACAGAAGAAATGAAAAAAAAAGACACTTACTTCAGTGTAAATCTTAGAAAAAGGTAATTCATACATGTTTACGTGATGCTGAAAAAAAGCCAAGGTAAACAGAAAGTGCTAATTTTACAAAAAGAGATGAGACTACAGGAGAGGTCTAAGAGAATACCAAATAAGGAAATATTCTGAGAACTATGGTAAATGATGGTCAACACTTACCAATGTAAGTTCCACTCGTCTTACAAACCATAGAACCCATGTCTCCATTTGGATGATCTAGTTTTAGACCATACCTAATAAAACACGCATTTTAATTTCAAAGTTTACATTGACATTAAAGTTTTAAAATATTGTGTTTCTCTCAAAAAATCTTACGAGTTTCAGAATATGTATCAGGACAGAAGCTGTTGCTACAACAAAGACTTTTGTAAAATAAAAATACTTCCTAATCTTAGCTAAAGTTATTTGAATAAATATTTCCCAGTCTTAGCTGAAGCTATTTGAATAAATATTTCCCAGTCTTTGCTGAAGTTATTTAAAAATTAAATATTTCATCATTAATTTTGTCATGCCCATTGATATTCCCTTTAAAGAATTTAAAACACTACCAAGTGAAAGAATTATTTGATAAAGGTATTTCTCAAAACACTTTTCTCAAAATAATTTAAACAACAGTTCATACCATAATACACTGGAGATAGTGGATATCAGGTTTTATCTAACTATATCAATGACTGAGAAACTACTATATAAAATATTATAATTTATACTGTGTTACAAAGCATTTGGATGCAATATTGCCAGAAATTACTATTTAAATCTACTATGTTTATATCTACTATTTATTTTTCTAAAGAAAATTATTTGAATTACTTACAAATTATCAGATTGTGATATGAGAAGTTCACAGGGCATTCCTCCAATATAAACTCTGTATAAATATTTTATTGGAAAAGATCAAGTTGTGTTTAATATATTGTTTCAAAATGCTCTCCTCCCACCAAGCTTACTGCCACCTTATTTTTTTTCTCCCAATCACTTAACAGTATCCATCATTCATTCACTCAACAAACATCTACTGACCACTTATTATGTTACAGATTTTGCTCTAGATGATGGAGCACATTAGTGAGTCAAGATCTCTGCTGTTATAGGACTGACAATCTAAGTGAGGAAGAATGACAATAAACCTGATAATCGTAACATATTTGGTGTGTTATAAAGTGATTAATACTATAGGGATAGTAAACGTAGATAATGGGGACTCTTCCATCTGAAGTTCAATTAATTCCAATACAAAATATAATTTTGTAGTTAAGTCTCATATGAGTTAAACAAGGCTCACACCTCACAAAGTAATTGGGATGAAAAGAATGTCTAATAGAATCAGTGCCAATGAAATGGGAACAAGAAGCTGGGAAGGATTAGAAGCCGAGAGGAAAATCTGCCTTCACATTCCTTTCCCCAGCTGACTAGATTGACCTATTCGTTTAAGGCTGATAGAACCCAGTGATACTGGAGGCTTGTAGGTAACTGACAGCTATCACATTCCTTGCAACACTAGACTAAATCCCCAGCTTCTGGGACAGCAAATACAGATACAAAATAAAGCCAGATATAAGCCTGAATTATGAAAAATAGCATACCTGCTGGCAGAGATCTTTGAACTTTTTCATATACTTTTCATACAAATTCTTTCATTTGATCATTACATTAGGTTATAAAGAAAGTAAACTGAATTACTATACCTATTACAGAAATGTATGAGTTTAACCTTTTGCTTCACTGCAAATAAATAACAAACTTAGCAGCCAGCATTTACAGTATTACTACATTTAGTCCTGGCAACTTATGCGTTAGTATTTACACATTAGTAATGGGTATCCTTCCATTTTACAGATGAAGAGACTGAGCCTGGGAGGATAAGTAGCTTGCCCAAGCCTGCAGCCAGGAAGGGGTAGAGCAGCTATTCAAACCTAGAAAGCTCTGCTCCAGTGTACATTCTTAACCATACCCTGTAATTCCTACAGTGGTGTGGGTTTGCCTTTCTATGGTAGTATTACCCTATTTGCCCTTAAACACATATATTTAACTTTTTTCCCTCACTCTATCTTTTAGACCAAAAGCTCCTTTAGTAGGCACTAGGTCCTTGAGTTATTTGCATGTCCTCTATCATTTGTACCTGGTCTGAATGTGGAGATTTGGCCAAACTGCCGAAGCTTGTGAGGAGCAGAAGCAGCTTGGGGGCTCGGCCTCCTGACTGCCTGTCAAGACTCAGCCCGTTCACTGCTCCCACTTATAAAATCCAGACGCAATAGAGTGCCTTGAGGGCTCCGGTGTCACAATGACTGTGACAGAGATGAGAAAAAAGCAGTTCTGAAACCTGTGCCTATAGATCAATGTGTGATTGTTTTTTCTACATTTATATATATATACATTAGTAGTATCTCAGGGTTACCAGAGTATAGGGGCTGGGCAGCCTGTTCTGAGGTCTCTTCTGACTGTGATTCTGTGATTTCATGAAATAATGTCTATCCCTTCCTTTGTATTAAAGAGAAGCAAATTTCAATTACAGAAGAGGAAAAAAGGAATCACTTGAAAGTTAAACTTTCTATTTCCTCGCATCATTAGAGAAAGAATTACTTAGAAAATCTGCTTTAAGAATTGAGATATAAAGCATTCTTAATACTCAACTGTATAGAAATAGATAAAATACTTAAAACAGTCCATATAAAATGTTAAATATTTGTTTATTTTAGTAGTCCTTTTATATAAGGAATCAATAAAAATATTTCTAGAATATTATAGATTCATAGAAATGTGATTTAATTGAGAGCTCTGCCCCATAGAATGCCAGACAAATCATCTTTATTTCATTTATCAAAACCTTTCAAATTGCATGTTTTATAAAATTATATATACATATGTACAGATACATGTGCTGAATATTAATTTATCTATTTACCCCTTTTATACATGTATTCAATAAGCATGAAGTATTTTGGAAACTATGATTTGATTCTGTGTGAATTTTTTTTCTATATTTATATATAGTATCTCAGGGTTACCAGAATATAGAGCCTAGGTAGCCTGGCCTCTGAAATCTCATCTGACAGTGATTCTGTGATTTCAAGAAATAATTTCTATCCATTCCTTTGTATTAAAGAGAAGTAAATTTCAACTACAGAGGAAATGAGCAGGACTTCCGGTCTTTTAAGGCAGGACGGAGATAACCCCACCAAAGCTGCAGGAAGATAACTGTAGTGACCTTGCTCTTTCCTGCCCAAAATGTGGACACTACTTTTGGTAACTAGCAATGTTAGCATCTGGTACACAGTTAGAACACGGAGGAATCAGGATTCAAATCCTAGCCTGTTAATGCATTATTGACTTTTTTCAGTTTCAGCTCTCTCCCACACATCACGTGCAGGAGAAAAACTGCTAAAATGCCTGTTGGGAGACTTGGGTTCTGTTCCTGACCTTGACTAAGCCATGGACCTCCAGGCTTCAGAGTTTTTTTGTTTTTTGTTTTTTTTAATAAGTGCAAAATGAGGCAGCTCGATTAAGTAATAAAGTTCTCCAGTAATGAAGTTCTGCGATTTTGGCTCAATTGCTATTAGACTTCTTCCATGTACTTCCTATTAATAAAGTCCATCATAGAAAAATAAGCAGTTTTGTCAGACCAAAAGAGAAAAGTATATTGGCCATTGTTTCTCCTTTTTTTAACTTTTTATTTTGTATTGGAATATAGCTGATTAACAATGATGGCCATTGTTTCTATGTCAATGAACCATGTAACAGTCTATTTTTCCTTGCATGATGTGGCTGGAAAACACTGGGAATCTCATCACATTGTAGTAGTTTTTAATATCATTGGACCCATTATTCATGGGGTATCACTTCTCATCAATGAGTTATAAGAATATTTTTGTTTCCACATCAAAAACATACCTCAAAATCCTCACATTTTTCCCATTTGAGCTTAGTGCCGTATTACTTCCATAGACATCAGTGAAGGTTCTGCCTCGGATTGTTATTAGTGTACCTAAGAGCAGAGAACAAACTCAGAGTAAGATCATCTATCCATATATCCATACATTTATTATTAAAACTTTACCGATTTTCCCAATAAAACCAGCATTCAGACACTTGTATCTTGTGTTCACGATATTGTTTAGAACTGCTCTGAAAGTTCTCATAAAAAAATAAACCATAAATGAATGTCTGTAGTATTAAAGAGGTATCTGTAAGTATTTATAGCTTAAGAAGTGTTTCATGGAAGATAGGATGAATTATTCAATAAATATTGCTTGGGTCATGGGTGATTTATTTGAGAAAATGTAAATAAGATCCCTACTTTATACCAAAACATGAAGTAAATTCTAGGTGAAATAAAAATTAAATATAAGTAATAAAACCACAAAAACTCTTGAAAAATAAGCATAAATTTATGTAGTATTCACATAGTCAGGACAGTGGGATCCTGACTATAAAATGAAGGGAGCATAAAATGAAGTGAGAAATAACAAAGGTTAAAGATCTATAGATTTTATAATAAAAATTAAGTGATTTAATAATAAAAATTAATTAAACATCATTAATAGATTTAGAAAGCAAATAATACATTAAAAAATACCTCCCATCAAAATGACTTGCATATGACATACAGTCTTAAAATACAAATAATTCTTGTAACTTAATATGGAAATAAATGACTAGCCTTAAATTACCAAAGAGATGAGTTGGTAATTCATGAAAAGAAGAAACAAAAATCTTTAATAAATACAAAATTAATTAGGTAAATCAAAGAAGTGGAAAAATTCGGAAAAAAACCTACAATACTTTTCACATAAATTCATTTTATAAAAAAAGGAAAAGGAGAAAAGCTCTTCTGCCTCCCAGTACCCAGTGTTCACTGAGCTTGGAGGATGTGAAGCCAGGGTCAGCCCCTGGGGGCTGGTGTAGGAGCAGATTTTTCACATAAATTCTTGAAAACACAGAGTACGCAGAATTGTCAAGTTTTAAAAATTCCAACATATTCCTGTTGGAATTACAAACTGACACAACTATAGTTATTATAAAAAACACTGGAAGCCAACTAACATTCAATAGAGGGAAAGTTTAATATATTATAATAGATTCAGATGCAGCTATTAAAAAGCATTGAGAAATCTTTATTTTTTAATCAGAAAATGCTATTTATAAATTTTTAGGTATTATATATTTTACATACTAAAAATTAATTACTATAAACCAAAAAAGATATTTCGGTTATTATATAACAGACCTGGAGTTCCAGATAAAGGTGTGATGCTCCTTATTGTTGGGGTTCTGAAACTTTTTGCCTGCAAAATAATATTGTTGATAAGCAATCTTATCTCTATCTTGTTCCTAGTTTTATGAAATATTGCTGCTTCTTTCATTATTTTCTATTTGAACAACAGCCATAATACAAGTATGAAAATATTCTTTTTTATATATAAGAAATAAAGTTTAGAATATTGCGCTGATTATTCAAATTTTTTTTCCTGTCCCTAAAAATCATCTTTCATTTCAAAGTGTTTCTTTTTGAAGGTTTAAAATTCAATCAGCCTTTTGTCATCAGTGTAAGCCAAACCACAGTAATAAAGCTGTCAAGTAAAGACTTTCAAGAATTTGGTGGAATAAAATTAAAGAAAGCCTACATACCATAAAAGGTTTTCACCCTTTATGGGTTACACTAATAAAGAAAAAATAGCAAAACGTTTTTCAAAAACATAGAAGCAAAACTTTGGAAGAGTTCATTAAAATAAGTTTTAGTAGCAAAGCTCACGATAACTCTCCAGAGTTACACAAAAAAAACTTGGACCACCACCTGACACATTACTAAAATCAACATTTTATTAATCATTGGCTATTATTATTCAATCAAGTAAACATATGCCAACTTCGTTTGAAAAGAAAAAATGAGAAATAATTACTACAAAAGGGAAAAGTACTATAATTGAAAACCAAAATTAATTCTGAACAGGTAAAAAGAAGAACTGATGGACAGATAAACATTCCTCAATGACTGGGATACATGCAGATCAAAACCCATACCTAGAAACAAATAACACAGGAGAAAACAAGCCAGAAATATATCAAGACAAGTCCATCTGCAGAAAGAAAAGGGTGCTTCAGGAAATGAGAGAGGACAGGACCACGGGCAGGAGTGTCAACGGGTAACTGAAGTTTCTGGAGGAGGAAAAACGCTGGTGGAGAAAAGGATGGCCTCTGCATGGACACAAAAATGACACAAGCAAAATAACCTAGTGGGAAGTAGACTCTCCGGGAGGGGCAGCTGTCGCCCTCCTCACTCCTCCTCATTCAGGAACAACCTAAAAGAAAGACGTTCAGGTACTCGAAGTAAAAGGACAGATTTTTTTTTTTTGTCATTGTTTAGACTACCAAGAAGAGATAAACTTTGAACTTTGAGGCTAAGGATGACTTTGGACTCGTTCTTTCACACGTTAGAAATGCTTAATGGAGAATCTATGTAAAAGTGGTAAGATGTAAAACATCCAGTCAAAAATACCACTTTTAAAATTTGTTTTATTTTGGGCAAAACACCACTTTTAGAGGTAGAATAATAGAGATGGTAGAGGGAGAGAAGCTAGAGGAACTGCCAAATTGTGTGCAAATCAATCTCTCTAAGTCAAAGTGTACTCATATAAATAATATCTGAGCAAAAAATAATGAAAAGTGCATATTAAACAACAGATTAGTTACTATTATAATTTGAGGAAACAGATCAGAGACAGATTTTCAATTTACTACACCACCAGCAAAGAATCAGTGAAGATGGCAGAGAAAATTATTTTATAGAAAACAGAAAAAGAAGGATGAAGATTCTGAAAATTAAAAATAATTAACCTGAAATACAACAGCAGTCAAGGATAATGATTTATCATGATAAATGAAATATCATGAAAATGATAAAATTAGAAAATAGTATGAGAATTAGATGCTACAAATGCATAATTTTGTAAAGGATTTTAAACAATTCAATAAAAGTGTGCAAAATTTATTGGTCCTCAGTAAGAACAAAAAGTAAGAGCGAGCACCTAGAGACTTTTAAAGCAACTGGACACTGCCATCATGCTTTTATTGTATTTTTACATGATACCGAGCCATGTTATGAATATCGATCTAAAAGACTGTGTGTGTGTCCAACTCTCCGCGACACCATGGACTGTGGCCCGCCAGGCTCCCCTGTCCATGGGATTCTCCAGGCAAGAAAACTGGAGTGAGTTGCCATTTACTACTCCAGGGGACCTTCCAGAACTGCCCCAGGGATCAAACCCAAGCATTCTGTGACTCCTGCACTGGCAGGCAGATTCTTTACCATTGTACCACCTGGGAAGCAACTAAAAACTGGGGCACCTCTAACTGAGAAGGAGGGGTGGAAGTATATGTGTGTCGGAGGTGGGAAGAGGGAGAAGATATATTTCAAACACGGCTATCACCTTTCTTTCCCCATATCCTCACCTGCAATGTGTCTTTGCAGCTCTTCTTAGTGGCAGCCAGAATACAGACTGGCTTGGAACCTGCTTTGGCCACTAGAATGTGGTACAAGTGGCATGACATTTTTGATACTAGGCCTAAAGGCTCCCTGCACACTTCTGCTCTTCTGAGGGATCCCAGCCTCTAATATCTGATAAGTTGGGCTACTTTGTGGAGGGCAGAGACACTACACAGAACAAAGCCTATTTAGCTGGATTGTTCCAGCTGAAGCCCTCCAAAGTACCCAGTCAAGAGTGGCAAAGCCTCCTGCCTAACCCACAGCTGACCACAGACAAGGGAGTAAGCACAGCAGAGATCAGGCCAGCTCTCTCCAGAACAGAAGAACCACACAGCTGACCCATGAATACATAAGCAATATGAATAGTTGCTGCTGGAAGCTACTAAGCTTGGGACTTGTGTTACGCAGTACTAGTGAATAGACGTAAGAAATCGGGTGTTAAAATCTCATCCTCCATTGTAAGAATAAAGTATATAATGTACTTTAAAGACTCAGAAAAAGCAATAAACATATTTCTTAATAAGAAGCCTATTATTTAGAAATATCACAATAGATAATATGAAATACTTCTACATACATTAAAAGTAATACTCTTCAGACCTCCCTGGTGGTCCAATGGTTAAGAATATGCTTGCCTATGCAGGGGACATGGGTTCGATCCCTGGTCTGGGGAAATCCCACAGGCTTTGAGGCAACTAAGCCCGTGTACCATAATCACTGCAATGAAGAGGAGCCTTCATTTGTCTCAACCAGAGAAAGCCAGTGCAGCAACAAAGACTCAGTGAAACCAAATAAATATTTTTTCAATGTTTTAAAAACCATAAAAAATTCTTATTGCTTAGAAATACCACAATAAAAAGCTAAAGTTATTGAAAGTGGGGGAATGTCGAGAATGAGCATGAGGTGGAGTGAGTAGTCAGGGAGGTCCTATTTGTTTTGAATTAACCTTGAAGAATCAGTTCAGTTTTTCATTATATAGAACTGTAACTTTGTTAAATAAAAAAATTTTAGTTTTCTATATTACATTTTCAGGCCACACACCACTAAAATTCAAAATTATTAAAAGACAAAAATAATTTAAGAAGATTCATAAAATTAAAAGCTTTTGCACAACAAAGGAAACTATAAGCAAGGTGAAAAGACAGCCTTCAGAATGGGAGAAAATAATAGCCAATGAAGCAACAGACAAACAATTAATCTCAAAAATATACAAACAACTCCTGCAGCTCCATTCTAGAAAAATAAACAACCCAATTAAAAAGTGGGCCAAAGAACTTAACAGACATTTCTCCAAAGAAGATATAAAAATGGCTAACAAACACATGAAAAGATGCTCAACATCACTCATTATCAGAGAAATGCAAATCAAAACTACAATGAGGTACCACTTTACACCAGTCAGAATGGCTGCCATCCAAAAGTCTACAAGCAATAAATGCTGGAGAGGATGTGGAGAAAAGGGAACCCTCTTACACTGTTGGTGGGAATGCAAACTAGTACAGCCACTATGGAAAACAGTGTGGAGGTTCCTTAAAAAGCTGCAAATAGACCTGCCATATGACCCGGCAATCCCACTGCTGGGCATATACACCAAGGAAACCAGAATTGAAAGAGCCACATGTACCCCAATGTTCATCGCTGCATTGTTTACAATAGCCAGGACATGGAAGCAACCTAGATGCCCATCAACTGATGAATGGATAAGAAAGCTGTGGTACATATACACAATGGAATATTACTCAGCATTAAAAAAAAATTCATTTGAAGCAATTCTACTCAGATGGACGAAACTGGAGCCCATTATCCAGAGTGAAGTAAGCCAGAAGCAAAAACAACAATACAGTATATTAACACATATATATGGAATTTAGAAAGACAGTAATGAGAACCCAACATGGGAGACAACAAAAGGAACGCAGATGTATAGAATAGACTTGTGGACTTTGTGGATGAGGGTAAGGGTGGGATGATATGGGAGAAGGGCATTGAAGCATGTTAATTGTCATGTGTCTAATCAATCGCCAGCCCAGGATTGATGCTCGGGACTGGTGCAGCGAGATTTCCCGGAGGGGAGGGCGGAGGGAGGGGGGACCCGGAGGGGAAGCATATGTAAACCCATGGTGATATCATGACAATGTATGGCAAAAACAATAATAAAAAAAAAAAATTTAAGAAGATTCAATTGCATGGCATTAAATCTCTTATTTTTGTCTTAATCAGAGAAAAAGTACAGAGCATCAGTCAGCAAACATAACCTGCACTCCTGCTAAGTGCTGAATATTATGCTTGTTCTAGGGACAAAACATTGAATAAAACCCTCTAACTGAGAAAAACACATTAAAATATAATCACTGCACAGTGGATTAGGTGCTAAAATAGTAATAAATGGGATATATAGATAAAACTCTATATAGTAACAACTATGTGCTGGTTCTTTCTGATCACCTTATTAATAACATTTAATCCTCTATTTTACATGATGCAATGAGATAATCTCCATTTTATAGAAAACAAAGAAACTGAGGCAGAGTTTCACTATAACCAACTCTGAGTAGATAATGAAACCTGTATACGAACCCTGAATAGCACTGAGCCACTATACTGTTGAGAAACACATGGGAAATCACTCAGCTCTTCATGGGGGAATTTTCAGAGTTCCGAGCAAAGAGCAGGACTCGCTAAGCAGAAGTAAGATGTATGGGTCCTTGGTCAGGGAGAATGTTAGGAGACACTGCTGGAAACAACTGGTTACAGACTATGAAATAATAGAGTAAACCTACAGATAATGGGTAAAGGAGAGATACTGAATGGGGTAATGACATAATAATATGCATGGTTTTGAATGCAGCATCAGAACAATGCCATCAAAAAGGACAGAGAGGCCAACGGGCCACAGCAATAGTGGGTGAGAAATGACAAGACCAGAATTAAAACCAAGGGTATGGCAGGAAAGAAGATAAGGGGACAATAAACTTCAGAGCTAAGTTGGAGGGTAAGATAATTATGGTTTGGTTTCTGAATAGCTCTGGAGCTGAAGATGAAGGTAAGGAAGACACTAAGGATGTAACAGGCTTCTAGCTTGAGACATGTGATAAATATCAGAAATTTTCTAGTAGTAATGTACGGATGTGAGAGTTGGACCACAAAGAAAGCTGAGTGCCAAAGAATTGATGCTTTTGAACTTCGCTGTTGGAGAAAACTCTTGAGAGTCCCTTGGACTGCAAGGAGATCCAACCAGTTAATCCTAAAGGAAATGAGTCCTGAATATTCTTTGGAAAGACTGATGCTGAAGCTGAAGCTCCAATACTTTGGTCACCTGATGCAAAGAACTAACTCATTGGAAAAGACCCTGATGCTGGGAAAGATTGAAGGTGGGAGGAGAAGGGGATGACAGAGGATAAGATGGTTGGATGCCATCATCGACTCGATGGACATGAATTTGAGCAAGCTCTGGAAGTTGGTGATGGACAGGGAAGTCTGGCGTGCTGCAGTCCATGGGGTGGCAAAGAGCTGGATACGACTGAGTGACTGAACTGAAGTTTAAGGAGGAATACTACACGTCTAATTTGAGATTAGTTGAATTGAGGCTACTTTGGGGCCATTTAGGTGTTTTATTCAGGCAAACAAAAGATGGCTCCCCATTTAGGGAGAGAAAAGTGAGCCAGAGATATTTGGGAATCATATGTTTGAGAATCATAGGCTCTTCTTGAGGACAGAAGTCATTACTAATTTCCTCAGCATTTTGTCTTACATTGGAATATTACAGCACTCAGTATTCGACAGCTTAAAACATAAATACAATGTTTAAATTATATGATATGGTCTGCAAAAGAAAATATATTATCATGAACATCAATAGTCAGGGTAACTAAATTTTGAATGATTCTAGTCTACATGCAGTCACATTTGTGCTCACTGCATCAGAAAATACAAAGAAAGAGAAAATAATTATGTTTCTATTTAAAATGAAGATAAGGGACTTCCCTGGTGGTCCAGTGGCTAAGACTCCATGCTCCCAATTCAGGGGGCTTGGGTTTGAACCCTGGTCAGGGAACTAGATCCCACATGCCACAACTAAGAGTTCTCAGGCCACAACTAAAGATTCAGCATGCCACAAATAAAAAGAAACAAAAAAATCCCTCATGTTGCAACTAAGACCTACTGTAGTCAAATATATAAATATTTTAAAAAATAAAATAACATGAAGCTGAGTCTGATGAAAATAGAAAAAGGGAAATCAAAGTAA
This sequence comes from Antilocapra americana, assembly GCA_007570785.1. Classification (NCBI taxonomy): domain Eukaryota; kingdom Metazoa; phylum Chordata; class Mammalia; order Artiodactyla; family Antilocapridae; genus Antilocapra; species Antilocapra americana. The sequence goes on from ML661885.1 coordinate 32,242,683, forward strand.
GAGCAGAAATGGAGAAATTGAAAAAACAGTATGAACAAGAAAATAATTTGAAAGTAGAAAGGCTGAATTCATTCATAAAATTAATTTGAAAAGCAAAACAGAATATGTAAGATTTCATTACTACAGAAGATAATTTAACTGGGTGAAATTATCCTTAGCTACATGCTAGTAAATTTTTTAATGTGGAAATAGATAACAATTTTTAAATTAAAAAATAAAAATCCAGTTCTGAAAGAAACCAAGAACAAAATCAATTATACGTAAGTCAGAGAGAAAATGCCACCTACACTGAAGATGCAGGCCCAGCTGCTGACGTGACCTTTGCAGGTATTATTTTCTGTAACAGGAACTCCATCCACACTGACTCTAACAGTGTAGGAATCTTCTGGCATTGCTCTGGAAGGCAAATGGAAAACACATACGTAATGCAAAACTCTGTTATTTAATGTATAGCATTCATGAAAAATACCACCCCAGACTACACGTCATTTTGGTTAAAAAAAAAAAGTATCTGAAATTCTAACTGTTGTATGTGTGTGCATGCGTGCTAAGTCACTGTTGTACAACTGTCCTGTTGTAGAATTCAATTCAAAATTAATTGTGCTTCTTTGCAATTCAATTCAATTTTATATTATGGAAAGATGCTCTCCATCCTGAACTCTGTACTGAAAATTCTCACATCATGGATCTCAGGCAAATGCTTATTCTGACCAATGCACTGGTTATTGAGAAGAAAAACAAAAATTACAATTATTTAAAATTGTAACATATCACTTTGGTACAATTATTTTATACTTTGCCTTTTAAAAAGTTTTAATCATGTTTCTCCCTAAGTAAGCTGCGAAACAGTCAACAAGACTAATACAGATAGAATCCTCTGAAATACAGCCTACTTGTCTCAGTATTCAAAGTGGCCATTTAAAATGATTAATTTTTCTCCTAAGTTGCTAATAACAAACATCAATTTGAGTTGATAGCAAAGAACTTGAAATGTCAATCTACAAAATGATCATCTTTAATCTTAATGAGCATGTCAAGATTCTGAACAAAATTAATCAAACCAGACAGGAAGGTATAATTTTGATATTTTGAGGAGCATCATTGAAATTTAATAGTGGCCATTTATCTTCTAAAAGAGATCAATAATGATTAGATAATAGCTCTAATAACCTGGGAAAGGATATAGAACACATTTTAATCATGCCAGTATGTGGAAAGAGTACTATAAGTGAATATAATAAAGATATAAAATAGTCTAAACATCATGAAGTCAAAAATAATAACTGATAATCAGAAAAATATTGTTATAATTGCCAGTGATAAAACTATTATAAAAATAATATGTATAACTATGGTTTTGATATGATGAAAATGATGTTATTAAAGACACTTTACAACATACCTAGTATAACATGTAATTTGGGTTGAATGACTTGAATCTTTTTCTACATCACAAGAAATTGATCGGAAAGAAGAAATGAATTGCACTCTGTTTCCCAATTCAGCATTGTCAACTCCATAGTCAAACTGGTTTGCTTGAGCAAAACCTAGAAGAGTAAAAACACTCAATTATCACTAATGGAACTCTGTTTTCAAAGATCTAACAATTATCATTTTGAATTGAATCATTGAATGAAAAAGGAAGAGCACTGATGTAAGCAGTTAATCTACTTCACGTTTACCCCTGTGATTGCAACACTTTGAAAACAGAAAAATTAGCCTATAATTACTTAATTCATAAAAGCAATGCTTGCAAATCTATTATCTGTCAGGTGTTGTTAAAGGCATTGGAATCAAAAGGCTTATATTCCACTAATGGGAGAGATGGGTGAAGAAATAGGCAATATACAAATATATACCACCAGCTATTGTATCTGGTGGGGATAACTACTACGAAAACAGCAGCAAAGGGGCACAGAAAGAGCAGACAAAGGGATCAGGATTTTATAAGGCATGGGGTCTTTACCTTGAGTACCTTATAAAGCAAAATCTGAGGTAAGGACTTGCAAGTAGAGAGTTTGAGTGTTGATTCCTTAGGGACAAGAGAGAAGAAAACCTGAAGAAGAAAAATCTGGACTCCACTGAAGGCAGCTGGGGCTCAATCTTGCTGGGAAAGACTTTCAAGGAAAATACAGATAGCCTCTCAGAAGCAAAGAATCAGGGAGAAGAAGCATATATTCATCAAATTCTCTCCCATTCGCTAAGGATTTCCCATGGGGTAAATGATTTTCCTGCACTTTCAGGCTGCACATTGGTATACGCCTTCTAGGTTCCAAAGCCACTGCATCCAAGAAGCCCTGGGACAAAGACACACTGTGGGACCCGGAGGCAAGAGCTGGAAGCATGGATTGAGTCAGGGTACACAGGGAACGTTTTGCCACAGCTGTGGCTAGAATAAGAGCTGGGAACCAGGATGTGCGGCTGAGTAAAAAAGGCATCTGATAGAGTGGACTCCTTATGCCATACAGACATGCTCATGAATGCTAAGTCACTTCAGTCATGTCTATGGACTGTAGCCTGCCAGGCTCCTCTGTCCATAGGATTCTCCAGGCAAGAATACTGGAGTGCCCTGTACACCCTTCTCCAGTGGACCTTCCTGACCCAGGGATCAAACCTGTGTCTCTTTTGTCTCCTGCTTGGGCAGGTGGGTTCTTTACCATTAGTGCCAGCTGGGAAGCCCACAGACATGCTCAGACCCTACATATGAAGAATACCAGTCAGTGGCCAGCTAAGAGCTCTGCTAAAGATGTAATAGAGGGACTTCCCTGGTGATCCAGTGGTTAAGAATTCACCATCCAGTGCAGGGTACATGGGTTCAGTCCCTGGTCAGGAAACTAAGATCACATCTGCTTTGGGGCAACTAAGACCTGATGCATCCAAATAAAAGATCTAAAAGATTTAACACAACAGGGTTAATGCAACAAACACCAGGCCTTGCCAAATGTCCCTGAGGCTACAATTAATATTTGTTTGGTCTCTCTCACCCATTGTACCTTCCCTACCCATTAGCCAGAACTTCAGCTAACGGACTGATGCTAACCCTCTGTCCTGAGGATCTGAGCCCTCTGTTTTCCTCCCCATGTGTGGCTGTGGCTGCCGTCTATGTCTGTTGACAGTTATCATGCACATGGAAGCCAAGAGACACCCCAAGAATACCACAAATTCCAGACACACTCCTCCTTCTCTGCATTAAGGAAAAGCAGCCCTGCCTCTTCAGGATCATCAAGACTGACTATCTCTAGCAGTCCACTGCTTACGTTTGCTGAATTCAAATTGACAGGATAGTAGCTGTAGTTTTAGTTCAGTGGAACCCAGACCGGGATCCCTAGGAGAAGCATCCTCTATCTGGAAATTCAGACCCAGAACCCAGGAGAACCTAAAACTGCAAGGACAGAAAGCACAGACTCAAGTTTTTGATTACTGGAAGCAGTAAGGACAGGGAGTAACCCTTCATTCCTAGTTCCATGTGTCCATCTGTTGGGAAACATCAGTACTGACCTGCCACTGGCTTAGTGCCTACGGCTCTGATGATGGACAGCGTCCCACCCCACAGGATGCTGTTCTCAAGCTGGGCTCTTAGTCTTGCCAGCTGTAGGCTGTTCCATCATTCCATTAGGCCACATGTTTCAGGATGAGGCAAGGTTCATGGTCATGTGCCCATTATCATAACTTTTTCACTATAAAATATATTCCTTGTTCTGAGGCCCTATTTTGTGAAATTTTATGGCTCTTTATGGAATTTCATGGTATTTTGTGGAATTATACTCTCGGAAGATGAGGCCAGCAAAGACACCGTGGAAAGAAAAGGCAAAAGCCTTCTGTGGAGCGGGTGTCAGTACCAGCAGTAACGAACGCAGTAACGAAGCAGTAACAAGTACCAGCTTGTCCACAAGGGAAGGAGAATGATGCAGCTGACATGACTGAGTGGCTGGGTGGACTTCTTGAGGATGGTCCCTACTGAGACTATCCTACGTGCTGGTCTCTGCTACTGACAGGGCAGGTAGTCAGCAGCAGTAGTAGGTAGCTTAGTGCTGGTGAAAAGAGGTCCATAGTGTTGGCCCATGCATAGCCTTCCCCCATGGCCCTCTGTTCATAGGCTCATTGGACAAGCACTCAACTAGCCAAGAAGAGAAGCTTCTGAAAGAGTCATCCAATCAACCCAGTTGTTCTACTATATCCGTCTTGTGGAAATTAACTTGAGACCTATAGGTTTGCAGCCTTCCCTGGTGGCTCAGATGGTGAAGAATCTGCCTACAGTGTGGGAGACCTGGGTTCGATCCCTGGGTCACTGTGTCAGAGGTTCACCAAATGCCAGAGCCATAAACTACAGCTGTGGGAACACTGCATGCTAGGGGACAGTGCTGTTTACAGGAAAGGGCGTCTGGACCCTAACATCCTGGGTTGGAGTCCAAGCTTCAGCAATTCCCTGCTGTCTGAACCTGAGCATTAGCTTTAGACATAAACTCTCTAGAAAAATGACCATAATAATCTATTTAGCAGGAATTATCAGGAAGACTAAATGAGGCCTTATATGTAGTACTTATGTAGCCTGGTTCCTCAGTTAAGAGCTCAGTTGATATATACTATATTTTAAGTCAGGCTTCCAGGTGGCTTTAGTGGTAAAGAAGCCACCTGTCAATGCAGGAGGAGTAAGAGATGCAGATTTGATCCCTGGGTTGGGAAGCTCCCCTAGAGGAGGAAATGGCAACCCACTCCAGTATTCTTGCCCCGAAAATTCCATGGACAGAGGAGCCTTTGTCCATAGGGTCACAAAGAGTCACATACAACTAAAGCAACTTCGCATGCATACAGGCATATTTTAAGTCACAAAATATTGATAGTTATTACTAGTGAATATTAATATCCTTTTAAAAAAATAACAGAACAAGTAAGTGAGAGGCCAGGATCTGAACCTTGGCTGTGATGCCAACCTGGCACCCTTGTGATATTCAGAGAAAAATATATTTTAAAATGCACATTACAAAGCTATTCCTAGTTATCTAATGTAACTTCCTCTAGAACCTATGTTCTTAGCTCCCCTGTTTTATGGGTAGAAAAAGGAAACAGAAACTAAATAAAGGGTAGGGATTTTAATAAATATCTTCTCTTCTTCTAAGCTTAAAATTTAACCAAATAGGACTCATCCAATAGAGGCTAAAGTACGGACATATCAATTTGACATGTGAAAGATGCATTGAGTTTGCAATCTAGGAAGACAGTTTCTGCTCAAAAGGAATTTGGGGAAGATACATGAAAACACAGAAAAGCAAACCACTTGCAAAGCCACTTTTTCCTTTTGCCAATGTCTGCTTATCTCTGAACTTCACATTGAGTTTGGAACAAACAGATGGGCTGCTGGCCCAACGAAAGAACAGAGTTTTACTTGTGGCGTGGCTCAGGATGAGATACGTGTATTTATTTTCCTGTTAGGCACACGTCACGTCAGTTATATGGTAATGCAGATATGTTCTTCAGCATTTCTATGACAAATACAAGTCTAAAAAATAACACCAACAAAAGATAACATTGTTTTTAGCTTAGGAATTATTTCAGTGTGCTTTATATATGTATCTCATATATATGTGACATATACATGTGCTTAGTCGTGTCTGACTCTTTGCGACCCCATGGACTGTAGCCTGCCAGGTTCCTCTGACCATGGAATTTTCCAAGCAAGAATACTGGAATTGGTTGCCATTTCCTACACCAGGGGATCTTCCTGACCCATGCTCCTGAATCTCCTACACTGGCAGGCGGATTCTTTACCAGTGAGCAACTGGGAAGCCCTATCACACACACACACACACATATATGAAAATATGAACCAATTCAGTAAGATTTGTAAATATTCTCATTATAAATTTTGGTGAAAAAAACTATAGAAATATTTCTAACTTATTAGCTACTTCCAAAGAGTTAAAAGGAAATAGTAAAGAATCAGCCTTAAAAAAAGAATTCTAATTTAAAAGTATAATTCTAAATAAGTCATTGGGTATAAAGAAGATACCTCTGGAAGTACTCCAAAGCACAAAGATTACATAAAGGGTTGGGTGTACCCTGGAAACAGAAAAGGTGGAGGCTTCGGATGGAAATTCCTGACATGTTGATGTATTTTTTTCCTTTTTTCAGAAGAACTGGAGACAAGACTAGCCAGGCACACAGTCCTGGGTCTCCTGATAACAGCCTGTGCTACTACCATGAAAAATGTGTGTGTTGTCACAGCCAGCAGTTGTCATGTACAATGCAGGCTGTTTTGATTCCTCTGGTTTAAAAAATTTAAAAAAAGCAGAGTTGAGAAACTACAAACTCACTTAAAATCTGTAACATTCAAAACAATGGGAAAAATGATGCAGTGTGATGGAGGAGAACTTCTAAAGAAGGAAACCATCCCTATAACATAAATGCATAAGAATAATAAAAATAAAATGGCTCTAATTTATGGAGCAGTTATTGTATATCAGTGCCTTAGATATATCATACTTTTCAATATTCACAATAGCTGCAACTGCTACTGCTGCTGCTAAGTCACGTCAGTCGTGTCCGACTCTGTGCGACCCCACAGACGGCAGTCCACCAGGCTCCCCCGTCCCTGGGATTCTCCAGGCAAGAACACTGGAGTGGGTTGCCATTGCCTTCTCCAATGCAAGAAAGTGAAAAGTGAAAGTGAAGTCGCTCAGTCTTGTCTGACTCTCAGCGACCCCATGGACTGCAGCTCCTCCGACCATGGGATTTTCCAGGCAAGAGTACTGGAGTGGGGTGCCATTGCCTTCTCCGATAGCCCCAATAGGTAGGAATTAATAGCTCATTTCATTGATGAGGAAGCAGAGGCTTAGAGAAGAAACTTGCCCCAGCCCCCTAGTGGGAAGTGGCAAAGTTGGGGTTGAAAACCAGTTGGACCTGGCTAAAGTTTATGTGCTTTCCATAATATTATAAAAATTTTATAATTCACCACTTCAGTTAAAAAAAATAGCTGCTAGACATTGTAATAGGGAAATATCTAGAAAAAAACAAAAAGTAAAAATGCTATACCTTCCAGTTGATTTTTTTTAACAAGGAGAAGTATCAAGGAAGACAATTGATAAATACAAGGAATGACTATCAAGAAATAAACACAATGAAGTCAGAAACACTCCAGAACTTATCAAAATAATAACACTCCTCATTAAATCAGTCATCTTAAAAGGAGATACAATGATTTCTACACTCATGCCACTGCTCAAAACACTTTTACTTGGGAGCATAATTGTAAAACTATATAACTTTGACTCCTGAAGATAGACTTTAGAGAGAAGTAATGCACTTGCAAATTTTTACCTATAAAGTTAATTATGTGTGGAAACAGACAAAAGCCATTTGGATACAAAAAAATACTAACAATAGATCTTTCTAGAAGGTAGAATTTCAGAGAACTCAAGTTAAATATTTCTACATTTTATTTTTTCATCATGACCGCTACAAAAATTTTAAAAGTTATACGGGACCAACATTTAGGTGATCAAGTATTTAAAAACCCATTACCAACATTTAGGTGATAGAGTATTTAAAATCCCATTAGAAGGTGTTCTTCTGTGATTAACAAATTATCTCTGTATTCAATTCTAAACATAGAGTCTGGGTCAGACATAACACGGACAGGTTAAAGTAGTTCCTCCAAATAAATTTTGTTCAAGTACCACATTCATGTAGCCTTGGAGGTCTGGTGTGTTTTGTAAATTCATTATCATTACTTTAGACACATTCTGTATATATCATTGGCCCCCAAACAGTACTTAGACTCATCTTTGAGAAAGACATAAGCTATCACAATTTTAGTCACCTACTGTGTGTGGTTAAAGCAAGGAGAGGGAAGACATACCAGCGTAGGCAGAGGTATCTTCAATTCAAATAGGATTTAACTATTCTATAATTCTTAGCCAGAAGCATCCAGAAATACAGACTGATGGGAAAACTAGAGAAACTAGAAATTCATCATGACACTTTGTGCTTCATAAGTAAGAGGACTACTGCTGAGCCTCAGAAAGCTCACCAAAGAGAAGAGGTTATAGCTAGATTAATAAGGATATTCCTCTAAAATGTCTTAAGAATTGATTGGTTTGGGGGGAGAACTAAGATGGCGGAGGAATAGGACGGGGAGACCACTCTTTCCCCAATAAATACACCAAAAGAACTTTTAAAGGCCGAACAAACTCCATAAAACAACATCTGAATGCTGGCAGAGGACATCGGGCATCTGGAGGGGCAGCCCATTGCCGACGAGAGGAGGTAGGACAATAAAAAAAAAAAGGATTGAATGGTTTGTTTTGCTTTTCCCTATTTCTAACTACAGGGAAGGCAATGGCAACCCACTCTGGAGAATCCCATGGATGGAGGAGCCTGGTGGGCGGCAGTCCATGGGGTCGCTAAGAGTCGGACATGACTGAGTGGCTTCACTTTCATGCATTGGAGAAGGAAATGGCAACCCACTCCAGTGTTCTCGCCTGGAGAGTCCCAGGGACGGCAGAACCTGGTGGGCTGCCATCTATGGGGTCCCACAGAGTCGGACACGACTGAAGTGACTTAGCAGCAGCAGCATTTCGAACTAGGGATGATCTGAGTCTATATACTTAAACTCAAGTCATGGTTCTTGGATCAGAAAAAGTATGTGTACTAAGCCACTTCTGTGGCATCTGACTCTTTGCGACCTTGTGGACCGTAGCCCAGCAGGCTCCTCTGTCCATGGGATTCTCCAGGAAAGAATACTGGAGTGGGTGGCCTTGTCCTCCTCAGGGGGCATTAAAATCCAGGGGGTTTAAAACCCCATCTCTTATGTCTCCTGCATTGGCAGGCAAGTTCTTTACCACTAGCACCACCTGGGAAGCCCCAGGAAAAAGTGTATGTATGTATTTATTTTTAATTGGAGGCAATTGCTTTATAATGTGTTGGTTTCTGCTGTGCAACACCACAAATCAGTCATAATTTTATATATATACATGTATATATATATATACATATATATACACACACACACATGTATCCCTCCCTCTAAAGTCTCCCCCACCCACCCCCTTCCCACCTCTCTAGGTAGTTACAGAGCACCAGGCTGGGCTCCCTGTGTTAATATAGCAGCTTCCCACTTTTGAGGCAAAAGGAAATAGCTGAGTGGTTTTATTGTTTTGTATTGCTTGGGGAATTTCTCTCATGGCATTTAAATCTCTGTTAAAAATCCAGCACTACGTAAGCAAATAATAACAATAAACACTACAAGGGAACTATGGATAAAGATATTTTAAAAAGTCTTTAACAAACACATTGTCTCCTGGTGTCTAAATCTTAAAACACACACACACACACACACACACACACACACACACACACACACACACTTTAATCCAAAATATACTGTTCACAGTTTAGAGGCACAAACCATTTCAAGTACATCATTGAGAGATTAAAATTCTACAGAAATTTTACTTAGAAATAGTGAAAGACACTTCAATATATAAGACAGAATTGTTAAATAGCTTCCTTTGTTAATTCTCTGACTCCAAAAAATTTCCATTGCACTTCCTATTTTAAAGGCTAAATAAAAGTTTTTATTAATATTCTTTAAAAATCTTTCTTTCTCATCTTTCAAAAATTCATAACCATCTGAATACTACCATCATTTAGACTGTAAAGGCTGAATGGCTAAACGAACCATGTATTTCTATTTAACTCAAGAAACAGTTGCTCATTAAGCATATTCTGTAATTGCCTACTTTATTTCCATCCCAAGACCAGGCAAGGAGAAAGTCATACATAACCCATGCTCTGGTGAAGTATATGATCAGGACTGGGTGGCAGAAGAAGGGATCCAAAGCTTTGCTTTCAATTGTCTCTTCCCTTCATAACCATTCTACTTCTCCATCACATCCCCTTACTAACATCCTACTCCCTCAAACTCCACAAATGTTTTATTTAATATAAAAATAAATATTAGACCCATGAAGAACAAACCCAACTGCAGAGTTGGGTTAAAGATGTGCCTTTCAATTTAGTCATTATAGTTCAGATCCTGGAGTTAAGCAAGTAATTCTAATACAAATTCAGATGGTCAGGTCAACAGAGACTCTCTGGGGTTTCACTGGGTATCAGAACACAGAGTTTTCCTACTCTGGCCAAATAGAGAAGCAACTCTAGTGGATTTAAAAGAAATTTTAAAAAGCCATCAGTCACTAAATGTGAAAGTCTTTAAAATACTTCAACCTTGGTGAAAAATAAAAGGCAACCGTACCTTCTCCTTTGATAGTCAGCCTTGTTGCTCCATTTATGCTGCCATATTTAGGTATTATTTCTGTGATTTTGGGAATTATTTTAGAGCCATCTGAAAGATATGAAAGTACAGTAGAAGTAAAAGCCTCAAGTACAGTTCATTTCAAGCATCAAATGTTGTGCTACAAATTACAATGGTGTAAGAAAATCATCATGGAGATTACAGGACAGAAAGTAAATGCACTTATGTTTTATTTTTGGTTCTATTACTAACCAGTGACCAGACAGGGAGTTAAGTCTTTAACTTAGTTAATACTCATTGGCTTCATGTAGAGCACTATGTTACCTGGTACAAAGAGGAATAATGCATGATCATTTTCAGCACTTGTACCTATCATATTAAACATTTATTAGACCCTTAATCGCATATAGTGCTCTGCTAGATGCAGAGCCCCAACTACAGCTATCAGCCCACACAGGAGCAGACAATGCTGGAGAGCCAGCTCTGTGGAGAATGAGGTCATTATCAAAGCCCCAAGAAATGCACAGCCTGGTAAACTGAAAGAATAGTCCAGGTACAGAAAGGAATGGTGTGTTTTAAGGAGAAACTGTTATCTGTGACAGAGTTAAGACTTCAGGGAAAATCATTTCTGAAGTTTTCTGATGATAGTGAGTTCTCAGTGTAAAGGTCACTAATTCATTCAATCAACAGTTAGGTTCCTGGGCATTGAAGAATGTGTGACATTCCCAACTCTTCCAAAAGCTCAGCTTAGACAGTAGAGTGACAGAAGAGAGCACAGGATGATTTGAGTAAGGAGGGGCATTTCATCCCCACTGCTTGGGTCATCCTGGCTTCTGTGTCTGGGAGAGCAAACATGAATTAGCTAGACTGGACAAACTGGGGGCAAGATGGACTTCTAGGCAAAGAGAAGTGCCTCTGCAAACACGGGGATGAGTGAGCACTTTCTTTGGGGAACTGGAATTGATGCTTCAAAATAACTCAAAAGTTACAGGATGGCTTAAGGGATTTATTTTCTGCTTAAACTGTACAGGTAATTATTTGGTTCAGTAACAAATTCTCAGAATAGGTGGAAGAATTTAAGTGACATAAAGAAAAGCCACAGAAATTTGAAATGGATGACCGAGAAAAAGTTTAAAAATTATGATTTAGTCCATTCCTGCCTGAGAGAAGTTTAGTGTGGACTTCACCTACAGTGGCAAAAGCTCTCCAGCATAAAGAAGAATGCCCCCCATCTCCCCAACCCCAGACCCAATGACTCTGCTCTTGACGTTTGTCTTTGTCAAGAGTTCCAAGGCCACTTCTGCTTCAGGCACATTTGTAACTTGGAGCAGCCCACAGCCAAGAATAGGAAACTCCAGCGAGAGGCTGGATCCTATCTCCTAGATGCGCTGCTCCTCGCCTATCTCAGGTTCATCCCCCACCCCGTTATCTCCACGACCAACTCCAGTTTCTTATCTTATCAAGTCTCTTTCCAGCCCTCTCCTTGGTATTACTTTGAAGGCACTGGGCAGCTGGCCCTTTAAATGACTGACACCCGCCACAAAGACCCATTCCTGGCCTACTGGGAAACTCTGTCCTTCTTTAATGGGGAAGGAACCCAAAACGAGTGAGAAGAGGGAGGGGTCGGATTGCGTCCTCCAACCCCAGCCAAGTGAAAAAGGGGAAAGTGTTAGTTGCTCAGTCGTGTCCGACCCCATGGACTGAAGCCCACCAGGTTCCCGCGTCTATGGGATTCTCCAGGCAAGAATTTGCCATGACCATCTCCAGGGGATCTTCCCGACCCAGGTCTCTGGCATTGCAGGCGGATTCTTTACCGTCTGAGGCACCGAGGAAGCCCACCCGCAGCCAAACTGCAGTCTATTTTTCAACTGAGTCACCACGGATGGAAGGGGTGAGGTTCCATAATTCAAACAGCAACTCCGAGGGCAAGAGCAATCTGTCTCCGCATGTCTTTCTGTGACTGCGTGTCAGTCTGGTGAATCCTGCGTCCCAGGCTTACTAAACCTAGACCCCAGGACCGCCACGGAGTTGCGCACCCTCAGCCTTGACCTAGGCTGGAGCCGGGCGGTGCCGCCTCTCCCCGGACCCCGGGAGCGTCTACACCAACCTCTCCTGTTTGCCTCCCGGGTGCCCCAACTGAGTTACCTGCGCGGGGCTCTGCGATGCTCAGGAGCAGCCCCCAGAGGCCGCAGGTCCCCCAAAGCCACAGGTGTCCCATTGCAGCGCTAGAGGCGCAGGGTCCACGCCCGCCGCTCGCCTGCAGCTCGGCCCGCGCCCCGCTCCGCCCGCTCGCGCGCCCGCCTCGTCCGGGCGCGCAGGCGGACTCGCCGGCCCAGGGCCGCCCCACGCCCGCCCCGCCCCGCCGGCCCGGGCGCCCCCCGGCTTCGCGCGCAGACGCACACCCTGCACCCAGCGCCTAGCGCCCGGGCCGTCGGTCACCATCGAACCTCCGCACTCAGACCTGAGTGCTCATGCAGGGAGGCTGTCTCCACGGGTCCAACCCCCGCCACCACCACCGCCACGTTTTCTTCGCAAGAGAGATCCAGCTGCAAGTGTTCAGTCAACCTCGCTTTTTCTTCCTCCCTCTATTCACCTCCTCCCACACCTTGTCCTTCCTCCCTTCCTTACAACCTTCCTTCACTCCTTCCTTCGTCTCCACCGCCCCCCCCCCGCCACATTTCTGGACCTGTACTCTTTCATATGCCTGTCTGCCTTAGTTATTAATCACCCCCAGGTGAGCCTGAAAGTCCACCTAAGACGCAAACCCTAAGACGGTTCCCCCTTTACATGCTTGTAAGTTCGTGCTCCCCCTTAACTGAGTCATCCTGCTGAGGCTTGTTGATCTCTGGCCACATTCCCACCCCCCAAACAGGCGCCTTAGAGACTTCAACTCACAATACTTCCAAAAGGACTGTTACTATGATTATGACCCCCATCCTCACATGCCCTAATTGAGGCGAATTTTAGGTTACTTGCCCAAAGCCATACACACCGAAGTGTCGACCCAGGACTTGAGCCCAGAAATTTCAGAGCTTTTATGCCCTGCACTGGCTCCTATTTGGCAGACTTCAATGCTTAGGACATACTTACACTGAAAATTATTCATTATTTATTGAGATTTGCCTTTAAATTAGCATTCTGTGTTTTTATTTACCAAATTTGACAACTCTACTTGGAAAGAGAGAACTCTAAAATAAGTGAAATGAATAAAATTAGAAACAAATTTAAAAAGAGCAAAATTCCTTGCTCTTCAGAAATCTCAGTGGGGTAAAATGTTGTGGCTGTTTTTAAATTCAGTTAATTATAGTCATTTATGATTTTGTGCAAATGGACTGTCAATTTCTCTGCTAAGAGCAATACCTGCATATGTACCCTGATCTTCCTTACTTCTCCTGGAACTCTTGGTATGTCCTGACACTGTTGACATATTCTTTGAAATTCCATTCCTCCTAATACACTTTAATTTCTTCCTATTTCTCCAAGTACTTCTATCTAATGTTTTCTCATTCATCATCTTCTGAAAATTGATATTACTGCAGGGTTTCTTGTTTTAACTTCCCTTCTCCTTTCCAGAAGCAGACCAATGAGCAGAAAATTATCAAACTGAATGCCAATTTGCTAATTAATGATTTGCCAAATTTATTAAATTTAAAGATTGTGGTGTTAATTCAGTCTCTCAGTCGTGCCCAGACTCTTTGTGACCCCATGGACTGTAGCACACCAGGCCTCCCTGTCCATCATCAACTCCCGGAGTTTACTCAAGCTCATGTCCATTGAGTCAGTGATGTCATCCAGGCATCTCATCCTCTGTCGACTTCTTTATCTCCTGCCTTCAATCTTTCCCAACATCAGGGTCTTTTCAAATGAGTCAGCTCTTCGCATCAGGTGGCCAAAGCAATGGAGTTTCAGCTTCAACATCAATCCCTGCAATGAACACCCAGGACTGATTTCCTTTAGGATGGACTGGTTGGATCTCCTTGCAGTACAAGGGATTCTCAAGAGTCTTCAACACCACAGTTCAAAAGCATCAGTTCTTAGGCACTCAGCTTTCTTTATAGTCCAACTCTCACATCCATACATGACTACTGGAAAAACCACAGCCTTGACTCAACAGACCTTTGTTGTCAAAGGAAAGTCTCTGCTTTTCAATATGCTATCTAGGTTGGTTATAACTTTCCTTCCAAGGAGTAAGCGGCTTTTAATTTCATGGCTGCAGTCACCATCTGAAGTTTGCCACTGTTTCCACTGTTTCTCCACCTATTTGCCACGAAGTGATGGGACCAGATGCCATGATCTTTGTTTTCTGAATGTTGAGCTTTAAGCCAACTTTTTCACTCTCCCCTTTCATTTTCATCAAGACGCTCTTTAGTTCTCCTTCACTTTATGCTATAAGGGTGATGTCATCTGCATATCTGAGGTTATTGATATTTCTCCCAGGAATCTTGATTCCAGCTTGTGCTTCATCTGGCCCAGTGTTTCTTATGATGTACCCTGCATATAAGTTAAATAAGCAGGGTGATAGTATACAGCCTTGATGTACTCTTTTTCCTATTTGGAACCAGTCCATTGTTCCATGTCCAGTTCTAACTGTTGCTTCCTAACCTGCATACTGGTTTTTCAAGAGGCAGGTCAGGTGATCTGGTATTCCCATCTCTTTCAGAATTTTCCACACTTTATTGTGATCCACACAGTCAAAGGCTTTGTCATCGTCAATAAAGTGGAAGTAGATGTTTTTCTGGAACTCTTGCTTTTCTGATGATCCAGTGGATGTTGGCAATTTGATCTCTGATTCTTCTGCCTTGTCTAAATCCAGCTTGAACATTTGGAAGTTCATGGTTCACATATTGTTGAATTCTGGCTTGAAGAATTTTGAGCATTACTTTACTAGTGTGTGAGATGAGTGCAACTGAGCATTCTTTGGTATTGCCTTTCTTAGATATTGGAATGAAAACTGACCTTTTCCAGTCTTGTGGCCACTGCGGAGTTTTCCAAATTTGCTGGCATATTGAGTGCAGCACTTTCACAGAATCATCTTTCAGGATTTGAAATAGCTCAACTGGAATTCCATCACCTCTACTAGCTTTGTTTGTAGCGATGCTTCCTAAGGCCCACTTGACTTCACATTCCATGATGTCTGACTCTAGGTGAGTGATCACACCATGGTGATTATCTGAGTCATGAAGATCTTTTTTGTACAGTTCTTCTATGTATTCTTGCCACCTCTTCTAAATATCTTCTGCCTCTGTTAGGTCTATACCATTTCTGTCCTTTATTGAGCCCATCTTTGCGTGAAATGTTCCCTTGGTATCTCTAATTTTCTTGAAGAGATCTGTAGTCTTTCCCGTTTTATTGTTTTCCTCTATTTCTTTGCACTGATCACTGAGGAATAGCACAGTAACTTACAGCTTTAACAAAAATGCTCATTTTAGGTTATTAGCTATGAAATACCCACTCCAGTACTCTAGCCTGAAAAATCCCATGGACAGAGGAGCCTGGTGGGCTGCAGTCCATGGAGTCTCGAAGAGTCGGACACGACTGAGCAACTTCACTCTCACTTTTCACTTTCCTGCACTGGAGAAGGCAATGGCAGCCCACTCCAGTGTTCTTGCCTGGAGAGTCCCAGGGACAGTGGAGCCTGGTGGGCTGCCGTCTGTGGGGTCGCACAGAGTTGGACACGACTAAAGTGACATAGCAGCAGCACCAGCTATGAAATAAATAGACATATTGGAGAAGAAAATGGCAACCCACTCCAGTATTCTTACCCGGAGTTTTCCATGGACAGAGGAGCCTGGCAAGTGACAGCCCCTGGGGTTGCAAGAGTCAGACACAACTTAATCGACTAAACCACCATGTAGAAGTATATATTTCAATATCAATAACCAAAATAAAAATTAATGGAATTTCTACATGGAATTGTTTGGTTAATTTTGATTTATTTCTTGCACTTTCAAGTTAAAGTTAAAATAATTGAAATTAAATTTTAGATGACCTCACTAAAAAGTGAATTCAGTTTTATTCAGAATTCTGATTTTTGCACAGGCTTTTAAATTTTTTAATTTAAATGGACTATGAGGCAGAGGCTAAAAGATACTAAAGAGGATGTTTAAAATGCTTTTAGTGTTAAAAAGTAGAAAATGTCATTCTGAAATATGGAATAAGTTAGAAGTAGGTGAAAAATCTTGTTACAGATATACTGATGTGTGGTTTATAATCAGGAATTGTTCAAATAGACACACTTTCTTGAAGGAAGAATCAATATTATTTATAACAAAAAGGAAAACTTTTCTAACTTCGATATATCAACAAAATTATTAGAAACCTCATTTTGTTTATTTCTATTTGCCAAACTTTTAATAACTTTAAGATTCATTAAATTCTTCAAGTATTTACACCAGTAAATGGCATACAACATTTAATATATAAAGTGGTCATTCCTGTTGTATTTTATTTCATTTTTCAACTTAACTCGTGCTAACCACATGGTCCTTTCAGGATTATAATCATCCCTCCCAGATATCTATACTTCCTTTCAGTTCAGTCACTCAGTCGTCTCCGACTCTTTGTGACCCCATGAATCGCAGCACGCCAGGCTTCCCTGTCCATCACCAACTTCCGGAGTCCACCAAAACCCATGTCCATCGAGTCAGTGATGCCATCCAGCCATCTCATCCTCTGTCATCCCCTTCTCCTCCTGCCCCCAATCCTTCCTAGCATTTGGGTCTTTTCCAATGAGTCAACTCTTTGCATGAGGTGGCCAAAGTATTAGAGTTTGAGCTTCAACATCAGTCCTTCCAATGAACACCCAGGACTGATCTCCTTTACGATGGACTGGTTGGATCTCCTTGCAGTACAAGGGACTCTCAAGAGTCTTCTCCAACACCACAGTTCAAAAGCATCAATTCTTTGGTGCTCAGCTATCTTCATTGTCCAACTCTCACATCCATACATGACTACTGGAAAAACCATAACCTTGACTAGATGGACCTTTGTTGGCAAAGTAATGTCTCTGCTTTTAAATATGCTGTCTAGGTTGCCCATAACTTTCCTTCCAAGGAGTAAGCGTCTTTTAATTTCATGGCTGCAATCACCATCTGCAGTGATTCTGGAGCCCCAAAAAATAAAGTCTGCCACTGTTTCCACTGTTTCCCCTTCTATTTCCCATGAAGTGATGGGACCAGATGCCATGATCTTAGTTTTCTGAATGTTGAACTTTAAGCCAACTCTCTCACTCCTCTTTCACTCTCATCAAGAGGCTTTTTAGTTCCTCTTCACTTTCTGCCATAACGGTGGTGTCATTATGGTCCACACAATTTCTGTCCTTTATTGTACCCATATTTGCATGAAATCTTCCCTTGGTTTCTCTAATTTTTTTGAAGAGATCTCTAGTCCTTCCCATTCTATTGTTTTCCTCCATTTCTTTGCATTGCTCACTAAGGAAGGCTTTCTTATCTCTCCTTGCTATTCTTTGGAACTCTGCATTCAGATCGGAATATCTTTCCTTTTCTCCTTTGCTTTTACTTCTCTTCTTCTCACAGCTATTTGTAAGGCCTCCTCAGACTGACATTTTGATTTTTTTGGATTTCTTTTCCATGGGATGGTCTTTTTTTTTTTTTATTGTTTTTGCCATACATTGTCATGATATCACCATGGGTTTACATATGCTTCCCCTCCGGAACCCCCCTCCCTCCTCCCTCCCCCCTGGGAAATCTCGCTGCACCAGCCCCGAGCATCAATCCTGGGCTGGCGATTGATTAGACACATGACAATTAACATGCTTCAATGCCCTTCTCCCATATCATCCCACCCTTACCCTCATCCACAAAGTCCACGAGTAAGCCAGAAGCAAAAACTGGAGATGGACATGGGATGGTCTTAATCCTTGTCTCCTGTACAATGTCATGAACCTCTGTCCATGGTTCATCAGGCATGCTTATCAAATCTAGTCCCTTAAATCTATTTCTCCCTTCCACTGTATAATCATAAGGGATTTGATTTAGGTCATACCTTAATGGTCTAGTGGTTTTCCCTACTTTCTTCAATTTAAGTCTGAATTTCGCAATGAGTTCATTATCTCAGCCACAGTCAGCTCCTGGTCTTGATTTTGCTGACTGTATAGAGCTTCTCCATCTTTGGCTGCAAAGAATATAATCAATCTGATTTTGGTGTTGACCGTCTGGTGATGTCCATGTGTAGAGTCTTCTCTAGTCTTATAATAAGTTAGCTATATATGTAAGTATGTAATAAATATTCCCTCATAGCTCAATTGGTAAAGAATCCACCTGCATTGCAGGAGACCCCAGTTCAATTCTTGGGTCAGGAAGATCCCTTGGAGATTCCATCTAGTCCATCTAGTCCTTGTCCATCTAGTCAAGGTTATTGGGCTTTCCTGGTGGCTCAGCTGGTAAAGAATCTGCCTTCAGGAGAGCCTGGAGAATTCCATGGACTGTATAGTCATGGAGTCACAAAGAGTCAGACATGACTGAGCAACTTTCACTTCACATGTATAAATATATATACAAATATATGCATATGTATGTACATAATATATACACATATCCATATATATATATGACACTATGAATATCACATATTATAATATAAAAATGTGTGTATAATTTTTCTATATATGTTATTATCAGTAGCCAAAATCAAACAGTCTTATTCAGGTTGCTAAATATTTATGTTAAACCACATTAATTTTTTTTCTTTTTTATTTATTTTAATTGGAGGCTAATTACTTTACAATATTGTGGTAGTTTTTGCCATACATTCACATGAATCAGCCATGGGTGTACATATGTTCCCCATCCTGACCCTCCTACTCACCTCCCTCCTCATCCCATCCCTCAGCGTCATCCTAGTGCACTAGCCCTGAGCACCCCGTCTCATGCATCAAATCTGGGCTGGTGATCTATTTCACATATGGTAATATACATGTTTCAATGCTATCATCCCACCCTTGCCTTCTTCCACAGAGTCCAAAAATCTGTTCTTTACATCCGTGTCTCTTTTGCTGTCTCACATCTATATGTGGTCATCGTTACCATCTTTCTAAATTCCATATATGTGTGTTAATATACTGTATTGGTGTTTTTCTTTCTGACTTACTTTGCTCTGTATAATAGGCTTCAATTTCATCCACCTCATTAGAACTTATTCAAATGCATTCTTTTTAATAGCTGAGTAATATTCCATTGTGTAAATGTACCACAGCTTTCTTATCCATCTGTCTGCTGATGGACATCTAGGTTGCTTTCATGTCCTGGCTATTGTAAACAGTGCTGTGATGAGCATTGGGGTACACGTGTCTCTTTCAATTCTGGTTTCCTTGGTGTGTATGCCCAGCAGTGGGATTTCTGGGTCATATTGCAGTTCTATTTCCAGTTTTTTAAGGAATCTCCACACTGTTCTCCATGGTGGCTGTACTAGAATGCATTCCCACCAACAGCGTAAGAGGGTTCCTTTTTCTCCCCACCCTCTCCAGCATTCATTGTTTGTAGACTTTTTGATAGCAGCCATTCTGACCAGTATAAGATGGTACCTCATTGTGGTTTTGATTTGCATTTCTCTGATAATGAGTGATGTTGAGCATCTTTTCATGTGTTTGTTAGCCATTTTTATGTCTTCTTTGGAGAAATGTCTGTTAAGTTCTTTGGCCCATTTTTGATTGGGTCATTTATTTTTCTAGAATGGAGCTGCAGGATTTGCTTGTATATTTTTGAGATTAATTCTTTGTCAGTTGCTTCATCTGATATTATTTTCTCCCATTCTGAAGGCTGTCTTTTCACCTTGCTTATAGATTCCTTCATTGTGCCGATGCTTTTAAGTTTAATTAAGTCCCATTTGTTTATTTTTGCTTTTATTTCCATTGCTCTGGCAGGTGGGTCATAGAGGATCTTGCTTTGGTTTATGTCAGAGAGTGTTTTGCCTATGTTTTCCTCTTGGAGTTTTATAGTTTCTGGTCTTACATTTAGATCTTTAATCCATTTTGAGTTTATTTTTGTGTATGGTGTTAGATAGTGTTCTAGTTTCATTCTTTTACAAGTGGTTGACCAGTTTTCCCAGCACCACTTGTTAAAGATTTTCTTTTCTCCATTGTATAGTCTTGCCTCCTTTGTCAAAGATAAGGTGTCCATAGGTGCGTGGATTTATCTCTGGGCTTTCTATTTTGTTCCATTGATCTATGTTTCTGTCTTTGTGCCAGTACCATACTGTCTTGATGACTGTGGCTTTGTAGTATAGCCTGAAGTCAGGCAGGTTGATCCCTCCAGTTCCATTCTTCTTTCCCAAGATTGCTTTGGATATTCGAGAAACCACATTAATTTAATTTAGCAAACTTGGCAAATTAGTCATTCAACAAATTGATTATTTAGCTAATTGGCTTTAGGATAATTGATATTTCAACAAATAATCTGCTTTCCTGTCATGTAATGCCTAAATTTCTTAAAGAGCCAAGTGCTGTGATTTACATTTGTAGATTTTTACTCAATTCTTTTTGACTTAATGAGCATCTTTAATATTTCTGTTATAAATAGTGCATATTTATGTGGTAAATCAATGTCCTAAAAAATATCACAGCAGTGAGATTTGTAATCTTAAATTGTTAACATAGTGGTGGTTTAGTTGCTAAGTCGAGTCTGACTCTTGTGACCCCAAGGCCATGTAGCCTGCAGGCTCTTCTGTCCATGGGATTCTCCAGGCCAGAATACTGGAGTGGGTTGCCATTTCCTTCTCCCAGGGATCTTCCCTACCCAGGAATCAAACCTGGGTCTCCTGCACTGCAGGCAGATTCTTTACCAACTGAGCTATGAGGAAAGCCCTGAATTGTTAACATAAAAGACAATAAATAATTAGAAGTAGATGGAAATTTATATAACCAAGATGTCAAATTGGTACATGACTAATGATTTATTAATAGACTCTTTAGAAATCTTTAAACCTTTATAATACAGTCTCATCATGGAACATGGACATGAGCAAAGATGAAGAGGGAATCTTAACTACCAAATCACATGCTTCTTTTGTAAGTTTTTTAAAAAACCTAGCTCTAACAAAAACTGCTTATGGGGCAACCATCATGGGACTATGAGTTGCGCAGTCTCGGGCCCCACGTTTGGATTAGTGCTCTGCTATCACCATCTTGAAATCCTTAATACTTTTTGAATGAGGGAAAGTCAGGTGCAGACTTTCTGAGCAGGCAACTTCGGACAAACTAATGGTTTTACTCACTAGACTTGAAGTCACTTTCCTACACTAAAATGACACTGTCAGTAGCAGCATTCTCGGATTAAAAGTCAGGAAACTAGAAAGATGTTAAGGCATAGAGAAGCTCTCAAACCTCCTGATGAACAAGGCTTTGTTCTCAAGTAAGCCTGTGGGTTTGGTCTTTGTTGTCTTGGGAATTTGGGGTCTGTTGTTTGAAGTAAACAGTTGTTATTTGGGGGTACTCTTATTTCTCCCTCTTAAAAATAGCATCCCAATTTCTCCTTTGTGGAATGATTTCTTTCTCATTAGATATAGTCTGTTGAGTCAAAGTGTGTTTGTGTGTGTGTGTTTGTGTGGAGGGGGCCAGGGGTGGTAATGATCCAGAGTAAGTCAATCAGATTCTCTCAGGAGCTTGACTCTTGACCAGAGGAAAACAGAGTAAATGCTGGAGTTTGTTCTTTGCCTGGGAAGTGACCTGAACAGACTGTTCACACAAGGACTGTTTCAGAGGTTTTTTTGCCTTGCAGTCTCTGTTTTTCACATTTTGATTTGCCTGGTGTTTCCAATGATAATATGAGTTTTAGATATTCTTTCTATAAATTTCCATAGTGCTATAGATGCCAATCAGGTACTATTGTTTGCAACCTCCCCAAAATTCTAATTAAGAAAAATATTGATAACTCATGCTTTTCAAGGAGAATGGGGAAGTTTTGTATTCCCTCTCTTTACTTCTCTTATTTTCCTCATTTGTCAGGTTGGAAAAGGTAGCCACTATGTATTGCATTGTAACCACTATGCAATATTTGATTAAAAAGGCATGTTCACCTGTGTAAAAGAAAAACTCTAGATTAGCTATCCTTAACCTTTTTGGTACTAGGGACCAGTTTCATGGAAGACGATTTTTACACAGACTCAGGGAGGGGGAATGGTTTCTAGAGGATTCAAGCACATTACATTTATTCTTCACTTTATTATTCTTTCATCAGCTCCACCTCAGATCATCAGGCATTAGATCCTGAAGGTTGGGGGCCCCTAACCTAGATGTTTTTAGCTAGCTAGCAGTGTCATCATTGTTGTCTTCTCTGGCAAAAGCACTTTTTTTCTTGAACAAATTTTGGAAAACAAACAGCACTAGTAATAGTAAATGAGCCATATTGGCACCTAGCTCTATGAAATGATAGTAGAAATTAGCCCAATATCATGGCTTAACTAATTGCTCTGTATGCTTATTTTTATTATATATGAATTGAAAGAAACAACTTGCTTGAAATGCCTGGAAAATGAAGCCCTGGGTGAAATGATTTAGTAAGGTGGCAATGTTCTCAGAGGGCTGAATCACTTGGTAATTCTGCATTTTTCCAAAGCCCTACATAAATTGACATATGGAAGCTATATTGAGCCTCAGTTTTTTTAGTCACTAGGTTATTAAGCCTCCCTTCCTCAAATAACTATCTATAAGGTAGGATAATCCTAGCTGAGAAAATTTTTTCTAGTACAGAACTAAGAACATGTCAACCACCCTATGAGCCTTCGCCAAAAGGTAATAAATGTTTTGAGGCAGAAAAGAAGCTGTTGATCCTGACTTTATATTATGAAATGTTTCACAGTATTTCCTGATCAAGTAGGTGCTAATGGTTTATAATTTGTCCCCATGCCCTCTTCCCTCCCTTTAAAAAATAAATGGCAAAGAAGATTGAGTGAGGAAAAAAATACCTGGAAAGGAACAAAAATCCAGTGTCAGTTGTGGTAACAAATGAGGGGGGAGGGAATATGAGATGACCTTGGAGAGAGAGGCAGGGGCAAATCAGAAAGGCTTTTTGGGACTCAAACAAGGAGGTGAAGTGGAGGTAGGTGACTTGCTTGATTCATGTTTCAGAAAGTGCACTGTGGCTCCTCTGTGTGAAGGGATTGAATTGGAGACAAGGAGGGAAATGAGACTAGTTATTACCAGTTTAGGATGCTATTTTAGTGGTCTAAACTATAGAGATGTGAAGATGGAAGAGAATGGCAGGATTGGAATTGTGGAAAAATGGGCAGACTGTTGGATTGGGATGGAGATAGCAGTGCTGTTGGCTTGTGGAATTATATTTTGGAGTGGGTTTACAGGGTAAGGGATACCTGTGATGCTCTGGGTTTTGAGTGTTAATTCTTGGTGGATGGTGGTGCCATTTACTATCAGGTGAAAAGGCTGGAGCAGGTTCTGTTCTGGGGTAGGGGATCTATGCTCCTATTGGTCCAACTTGAGTTCAAGGCACAAGTTAGGAGAAGGGTTGCTTAGAGGTTAAGGGCACAGGCTTGAGAGGCCGAGTGCCTGGGCTCCGTTCTGCACTCTGCCACTCGGTAGCTGGAAACCTTGGACAAGCTATCAGACAGTCTTGCCCCTCAGGGTTTTTTTTTTTTTTTATGTAAAATGAGAATAACACAACTTACTTGGTAATGTTGAGAAATATGTGATTTAGTAAATAGAATTGTGCCTAGCATATGGTAAGCCCTCAGCAAATGCTAGCTAACTATCCTTATAAACTAACTGTAAATATGAAGTATGTGAACAAATGCGGAGTTATTCGGCAGTGTGTAGATAGAATTTAAAGCCACAAGAATGGCTGGGATCCTTGAGGGCAGATGCTCATGAATTTGACTGGGGAAAAGTTACAACTTTATTTTCACTTTCGTCTAAGTGAAAATTTGCATTTCCTTCAGTTATTAGTGTGGACAACAATCAAGAGTATTGTTATCAGTATCTGCAATTTCTAACCCAAGGAAAGCATAGATATTTCAATATTTTCACATGTTATTACAGTTGCTGGTGATATCATACTGTCATTTATGCCCATCCCTTCTTAAGGGAATTATTAAACCCACAATAAGACCAAAATGACTACACTTTGTCTCAGACACTTGTACGTTAGTTAATGTGATGGGATACAAAGGCTACACTGGTGTTGTTTGTTTGTTTTGCTTAATAGACTACGTTTTAGAGTAGCTTTAGGTTCACAAAATAGAGTGGAAGGTACAGGGATTTCCCACATATCCCCTGCCCTCCATGTGTCATCTCCCCTATTATCAACATTCCCCACCAGAGTGACACATCTGTTACAATTAATGAAACTACATTGGCTCACTTCATGGCAAGTAGATGGGGAAACAGTGGAGACAGAGGCAGATTTTATTTTCGGGGCTCCAAAATGACTACAGATGGTGACTGCAGCCATGAAATTAAAAGACACTTACTTCTTGGAAGGAAAATTATGACCAATCTAGACAGCATATTGAAAAGCAGAGACATTACTTTGCCAGCAAAAGTCCTTCTAGTCAAGGCTATGGTTTTTCCAGTAGTCATCTATGGATTTGAGAGTTGGACTATAAAGAAAGCTGAGTACTGAAGAGTTGATGCTTTTGAACTGTGGTTTGGAGAAGACTCTTGGGAGTCCCTTGGACTGCAAGGAGATCCAAACAGTCCATCCTAAAGGAAATCAGTCCTGAATATTCATTGGAAGGACTGATGTTGAAGCTGAAACTCTGTTCTTTGGCCACCTGATGTGAAGAGCTGACTCATTTGAAAAGACCCTGATGCTAGGAAAGATTGAAGGCAGGAGGAGAAGGGGACAACAGAGAATGAGATGGTTGGATGGCATCACCAACTCAATGGATATGAGTTTGAGTAACCTCCAGGAGTTGGTGATGGACATGGAGGCCTGGCGTGCTGCAGTCCATGGGGTTGCAAAGAGTCGGACATGACTGAGTGACTGAAATGAACTGAATTGAACTGAACACTGGCTCGTTGTAGCCTAAAGTCCATAATTTAGGGTTTCACTCAAGGTATTGAACTTCCTGTGGAAAAATTGGACAAATTTTTAATGACATGCACACACCACTAAAGCTTTGCACAGAGTAGTTTCACTGCCATATAAATCCTCTGTACTCCTATTCATCCCTCCCTTCCCCCAGTCCCTGACAACCATTGATCATTTTACTGTCTCCATAGTTTTGCCTTTTTCAGAGTATCATATAGTTGGAACCATACAGTATGCAGTCAGATTGGTTTCTTTCACTTGATGATATGGATTTAAGTTTCTTCTATGTCTTTCTATGACTTGATAATAGTTCATTTCTTTTGAGCACTGAATAATATTCTGTCATCTAGATATACCATGGTTTATTTATCCATTTACCTGGGAAAAGACATCTTGTATATTAGTCACTCAATCATGTCTGACTCTCTGCGATCCCATGGACTGTACCCCACCAGGCTCCTCTGGCCATGGAATTCTCCAGGTAAGAATACTGGAGTGGATAGCCATTCCCTTCTCCAGGGGATCTTCCCAACCCAGGGATCAAATCTGGGTCTCCTGCATTGCAGGCAGATTCTTTACCATGTGAGCCACCAGGGAAGCTGAAAGACATCTTAATTGCTTCCATGTTCGGGCAGTTATGAATAAAGTCATGGTAAACATTGTGTGAAGGTTTTTATGCAGGTATAACACTTCCT
Organism: Antilocapra americana; assembly: GCA_007570785.1. Taxonomy (NCBI): domain Eukaryota; kingdom Metazoa; phylum Chordata; class Mammalia; order Artiodactyla; family Antilocapridae; genus Antilocapra; species Antilocapra americana. The sequence goes on from ML661885.1 coordinate 32,268,629, forward strand.
TTAGGTAGATACCAAGGAGTGTGATTGCTAGATCATGTGGTAGGAGTGTGTTTAATTTTGTAAAAAGCCATCAAACTCTTTTCCAAAGTGACTGAGTTCCTATCAGGATTGAGTGAGGGTTCCTGTCGCTCCATGTCTTCCCCAGTATTTGGTATTGTCAGTGTTCTGGATTTTGACCATTCTATTAGGTGTGTTACGCTGTCATAATTGTCTGAACCTGCATTTCCCTGATGGCAGATAATGTAGAACATCTTTTTCATATGCTTATTTGCCAGCTGTGTTATCTTCTCTGGGGGGATTTGTGTTAAGGTATTTGGCCCACTTTAAAATCAAGTTGTTTGTTTTCTTATTGTTGAATTTTAGGAGTTTTTCATGTGTTTTAGATTATTCATCCTTAATTGGAAATAACTTTTGTAAGTATTTTCTCCCAATCTGTGGCTTAACTTTTCATTCTCTTGACAGAGTCTTTTGCAATGAAGAAAATTTAAATTTGTATGAAGTCTAGTTTATCAGTTGGTTCTTTTGTGCCACCACAGTGTTGTAATTTTTTAAAAATTCTTGCAAACAGCAGGCTTTTTCATGCAAGAAAATCTCAAGAGAAGAGCTAAGATACTCCCCAAACTTGGATTTGCCATTTATCAAAATTCTTTTCTGTAACATCCTAGAAACTAAAGAGAGAATTTAGTTTAATAATGTTCACTGAAAATGTTCAGGTTGGCTTTTGAACTGAAACAGAAGAGAAATTGTCGGAACAGTTCATCCAATTAAGGACATGACAACCGGTTGATCCTCAAGCTGAACCTGGGCAACCTGAGGCTCCTCATCCCCACGCTGTCTTCGGAATATACATTTTGCCCACTGTGCCCACTGTGGGAGCTGTTTTCAAGGATGTCATAAATTTGAGAAAATAAGGTTTTGAGACCATCTGGACTCAATATATGACTGAACCCAGTTAAGGCCTCCACATAAAATTTTAAGGTTGGGGGGTGGCAAGTCCATAAATCTGCTTGTCTTGCAGCCACCCAAGATAAGCCTCACATGTAAGCTCCTTTGCTTGTTAAACTGTCTATCTGCCAATCTGGGGTGATCTGCCTTTTTCCTCAGTTTCTCCTTGCCCTCCATGACTGGGGGCCAGTTTCAGATTTCAGCTGGTTAACTCCCAAGGTTTCAGACCAACAGAAATATAGGAAAGATTCTAATGCCAGATGTTTTGATACATTATAGAATTATCAAAATATCTTAGCATTTTGAAGTAAACCATAGAGGAGTTGACAGCCTCAGCATTCTCCTTGCATATGCACCTGGAAGAAGAATTCTTATTTTGTGAGTCTCTTTTGGAAACGATCAAGGCTTTGGACGTGTTGGAAATGGGGAAAGCTTGTTTTATTGCTCTGTTTTTTTTGTATACTAATGGAACTTTTATTAAAAATTGGAGTTGATTTGGGCCTCCGTGGTGGCTCAGCAGTAAAGAATCCACCTGCTAATGTAGGAGATACAAGAGATGTGGGTTTGATTCCTGGATCAGGAAGATCCCCCAGAGAAGGAAATGGCAACTCACTCCAGTATTCTTTTTTTTTTTTATATAACTCAGTTTAATTTCTTTGTTTCTTTTCTTTAAGATTCCTGAAGGAAAAAAATTTTACAGTGATAAGTGCTTGAGGGCTTTATGTACCCAAATTTATGCTACCATTAATCGTCTTCCATTAGTTTTTCTAGCAAAGGCTATGCTGAGTTACAGTTCTTTTTTTGTGTGTGTGTGTGATTAAAAGTCTTAGGATTTACTATTTACTTTCTTTCTTTTTTTTTTTTTTATTAGTTTTGCCCTACAATGACATGATATCGCCATGGGTTTACATATGCTCCCCCTCCAGAACCCCCCTCCCTCCTCCCTCCCGATTCCCTCCCCCTGGGTCATCTCGGTGCACCAGCCCCGAGCATCAACCCTGGGCTGGCGATTGATTTCACATATGATAATTAACATGTTTCAATGCCATTCTCCCATATCATCCCACCCTTACCCTCTTCCACAGAGTCCACGAGTCTGTTCTATACATCTGCGTTCCTTTTGCTGTCTCGCATGTTGGGTTCTCGTTACTGTCTTTCTAAATTCCATATATATGCGTTAGTATACTGTATTGTTGTTTTTCCTTCTGGCTTACTTCACTCTGGATAATGGGCTCCAGTTCCGTCCACCTGAGTAGAACTGATTCAAATGAATATTTTTTTTAATGCTGAGTAATATTCCATTGTGTATATGTACCACAGCTTCCTTATCCATTCGGCACTTGATGGGCATCTAGGTTGCTTCCATGTCCTGGCTATTGTAAACAATGTAGCAATGAACATTGGGGTACATGTGTCTCTTCCAATTCTGGTTTCCTCGGTGTGTATGCCCAGCAGTGGGATTGCTGGGTCATATGGCAGGACTATTTGCAGTTTTTTAAGGAATCTCCACACTGTTTTCCATAGTGGCTGTACTAGATTGCATTCCCACCAACAGTGTAAGAGAGTTCCCTTTTCTCCACATCCTCTCCAGCATTTATTGCTTGTAGATTTTTGGATTGCAGCCATTCTGACTGGTGTAAAGTGATACCTCATTGTGGTTTTGATTTGCATTTCTCTGATAATGAGTGATGTTGAGCATCTTTTCATGTGTTTGTTAGCCATTTTTATGTCTTCTTTGGAGAAATGTCTGTTAAGTTCTTTGGCCCATTTTTGATTGGGTCATTTATTTTTCTAGAATGGAGCTGCAGGATTTGCTTGTATATTTTTGAGATTGTTTGTCCGTTGCTTCATTGGCTATTATTTTCTCCCATTCTGAAGGCTGTCTTTTCACCTTGCTTATAGTTTCCTTTGTTGTGCAGAAGCTTTTAATTTTAATTAGGTCCCATTTGTTTATTCGTGCTTTTATTTACAATATTCTGGGAGGTGGGTCATGGAGTATCCCGCTTTGGGTTATGTCAGAGAGTGTTTTGCCTATGTTATCCTCTAGGAGTTTTATAGTTTCTGGTCTTATGCTTAGATCTTTTTTTTAAAAAATTATTTTTCCAAAAAATCTTCAACTGGAAAAAAGACTTGTACTTTTTACATCAGAGTTCCCCAAGACCCGGGCCACAGGCCAGTAACTGGTTGATGACCTGTTAGGAACTGGGCCACACAACAGAAGGTGAGCAGCGGGAAAGCGTGCAAAGCTTCATCTGTGTTTACAGCTGTCCCCCATTGCACACATTACCACCTGAGCTTGCCTCCTGTCGGATCAGCCATGGCATTAGATTCTCATAGGAGCATGAACCCTGCGGTGAACTGTGCGTGGGAGGGATCTAGGTTGTGACTACTTTCGAGAGTCTGATGCCTGATGATCTGAGGTAGAGCTGAGGCCATGATGCTGGCACTGGGGAGCAGTTGCAAATAGATTATCATTAGCTCAGTAGACATAATGCTCTTGAATCATCTCCAAATCATTTTCCCTCTCGCCAGTCTGGAAAAAACCATCTTCCATGAAACCAGTCCCTAGAGCCAAAAAGGTTGGGGACCGCTGCCTTTCCTGACCCGTCCCAGCAAGGGTTGGTAATGTTTCTGGTATTGCAACCTTAACAGAAAAGGAAGCATCTCATGACACCATCACTTCTTGTTTTCTACACAGACATGCACTGGGAATGTAGAGCCTTCTTGAAGTCTTGTGAGAACCTTTGCCAGCCACCATCAAAGTCATCAGTATTATCCTCTGATAATCCCTCTGAATCACTTCTTTTAAAAAATTGCCAATAAGAGGACCAGGATCTTAAATGGATGTTTACCACATAGTTCACTGTCTTTCCCAGAGAGCAATACCTAAGTGCTTCTTTGAATTAAGGACAGGTGCTTTAATTTTTCTGAAAGAAAAGAAATTCCACAGTCAGAATACCTTGAAAAAAATGATTTATCCATATGCTGCCTTACCTGGCAGTTATTTTTAACCATGTGAATGAGATAAAGTTTTCATTTCAAGCCTATTATGTTTTCTACTTAAAAAAAAATATATTGTTAGCTCTCTACGATTAGCAGTTGGTTGGGAAGAGCAGAATAGAGGCTGACATCCTTTCCAAACTGAAATGCTAAAGGACATGCTTTACTCTGAGATGGTTATCAATTTTTCTAAAAAAAGAAATCCATGAACACCTAGAAACTACAGAGGACTCCTTCAGAAGTTACTTCTTTCTTGATGGTATTAAATCTGAACCACAGATCTAAAACTCTTTTCTTCCTGATATAAACTCTATTAAAGATTTTGTCCTAGCTTACAGTGTTTGATCTCAGGGCTGAATCTTATTATAGTTAAACACAAAAAGCCTTTGAGAATTCTGGTGTTCTTTTAGACAAGATTTTTCTTGGCCTTTTAAAGTGAGGTAAAGAAGCTTTAACTCCATTTGCAAATATATATATACCTTAACCAATCAAGATTTTTCTATAATTGCAACCATTAAAACAAAAATTTGGAATTGAAGGAATTTCTGACATAATATATATATATATATATTGTCCTGTTGAAAGCCACCTCACAATTTAATGTCATTTTACAAGTTAGAGATAACTTGAATAAGCCTTTACACTGACATTTTAAAATATTAAGACATGAAACTTACCTGTATTTGAAATACATTGCCTTATTTCTAGTTAATAAAGAGGAATATCATTCATTTATTTGGAAATATAATTACATTTCAGTATAGTTTCCTGTGTAATTCTAAAATGTTTAATTTTTTTATTTAAATATCTTATTCTGGGAGAGAATTCATAGGCTTCACTTTCCTGCTAAAAACAGATAAGAACCTTTGATTTAGGGAGAGGTTACAGGTAGAGAAAAAAACAAAGTCACGTGATTAGGATTTGCGAACTAACAATTAGAGTTCTAGCAGAAGAGAAGTTGGCACTCTAGTGGCTCAGTGTGAAGAATCCACCTGCCAATACAAGAGACATAGGTTCAGCCCCTGGGTTGGGAAGATCTCCTGGAGAAGGAAATGGCAACCCACCCCAGTATCCTTGCTTAGGAAATCTCATGGACAGAGGAGCTTGGTGGGCTACAGTCCACAGGATGGCAGAAGAGTTGGGCATGACTTAGCGACTAAACAACAACAACAGCAGCAAGAGAAGTTAGCAAACAGACTGAAAGACAGCAGCCATAAGTTAGAAGGAAAATCAGACAGCTTTGTAGAATGGAAATCAAGAGAAGAATGTGTCTAAGGAAGGAGAGTGGTCACTTAATACAGTGTTGCCAAGAGGTTGATTAAGGTAGTTTCCCTTGACCTTGACATGAATAGCTTCATTGGAATGTAATTTCCATGAGTAAATGAGTGGCAGGTGAAGAAGTGGAGACAGTACCTACAGACAGCTCAGTGATAGTTGAATCACTATCAACTATGGTGTCAACTCAACTCAATTTCCTCACTGTAAATGGGAGCAGAGAAATGGGGCAATTCCTGGGATCTGTGATCAAGACATGATTTTTATAAAAGAGGGGACATACTTGGCTAAATGACTGTGCTGCTAGGGAGAAACTTTAGATGAAAGAGAGGGGGACAAATTCAGGAAGGCAATCACTGAGAAAGAGAGAGAGAAGCACAGAGCAGAGACAGAGGAAAGGCTGGACACGTGGGTCCAGGTTCAGGAAGGCTGATAGGTTTAGTGATGAGTGATGAGGGTGCTTTTTAATATGATCCAATGGATGTTGGCAATTTGATTTCTGGTTCTTCTGCGTTTTCTGAATCCAGCTTGAACATCTGGAAGTTCACAGTTCACGTACTGTTGAAGCCTGGCTTGGAGAAGTTTTTGCTAGCATGTGAAATGAGTGCAGTTGTGCAAAAGAATTCCAGAAAACGCAAGAGAATTCCAGAAAAAAAATCTATGACTGCTTTATTGATTACACCAAAGCCTTTTACTGTGTAGATCACAAAAAACTGTGGAAAATTCTTAAAGAGATGGGAAAACCAGACCACCTAACCTGCCTCCTGAGAAATCTGTATGCAGATCAAGAAGCAACAGTTAGAACTGGACATGGAACAATGGGCTGGCTCCGAATCGGGAAAGGAGTACGCCGTCAAGGCTGTATATTTTCACCCTGCTTATTTAACTTATATGCAGAGTAAATCATGTGAAATGCCACACTGGATGAAGCACAAGCTGGAATCAAGATTGCTGGGAAAAACGTCAATAACCTCAGATATGCAGATGATACCACTGTTATGGCAGAAAGCAATGAGGAACTAAAGAGCTTCTTGATGAAAGTGAAAGAGAGAGTAAAAAACCTGGCTTACAACTCAGTATTCAAAAAACAAAGATTATGGCATCTGGTCCCATCACACCATGGCAAATAGATGGGGAAACAATGAGAGATTTTATTTTCTTGGGCTCCAAAATCACTACAGATGGTGATTGCAGCCATGAAATTAAAAGACACTTGCTCCTTGGAAGAAAAGCTATGACCAACCTACCAGCATATTAAAAAGCAGAGACATTACTTTGCCAACAAAGGTCCATCTAGTCAAGGCTATGGTTTTTCCAGTAGTCATGCATGGATGTGAGAGTTGGACTATAAAGAAAGCTGAGCACCAAAGAATTGATGGTTTTGAACTATGGTGTAGGAGAAGACTTCTGAGAGTCCCTAGGACTTCAAGGAGATCAAACCAGTCAATCCTAAAGGAAATCAATCCTGAATATTGATTGGAAAGACTGATGCTGAAGCTGAAGCTCCAATACTTTAGCCACCTGATGTGAATAACTGACTGCTTGGAAAAGATCTAGATGCTGGGAAAGACTGAAGGCAGGAGGAGAAGGGCACAACAGAGGAGGATAATATGGTTGGATGGCATTACCGACTCAATGGACATGAGTTTGAGCAAGCTCCAGAAGCTGGTGATGGACAGGGAAGCCTGGCGTGCTGTAGTCCATGGGGTTGCAAAGAGTTGGACATGACTGAGTGGCTGAACTGAACTGGACTAATGAGGGTAAGCTATTCCTTGATAAAGCATGAGGCAGTGTTGTTAGGTCAGGAAAGGAGGGTAAAATAGGCATTTCAGGGGAGTGGGCAATGTATAGACTAGAAAAGCATAGGAGGGTTCTTGGGCAATGAAAAGTGTTCATTGAGATTTGTGATCACTACTTGTTTTCAGAATTTTACTTTGAAAAATTTCAAACATATCTGAAATAAGTATTTACATCCCCTTCCCTTAGATTAACATGTTCTTTCTCTCCCTTCATGTTTAATATATATATACATTTCTGTTGTTCAACTGTTTGAGAGTCAGTCGCAATGTGACAGGCTTCCCTGGTGGCTCTGACTGTGAAGAATCTGCCTGTAATGCAGGAGACCCAGGTTCGATCCCTGGGTCAAGAAGATCCCCTGGAGAAGGGAATGGCAGCCCACTCCAGTACTCTTGCCTGGAGAATTCTATGGACAGAGGAGCCTGACCCCAGTCCCTGAGGTCGCAAAAGAGGCAGACCCACTGAGCAACTGACACACACACACTACAAAGTGGCACTTTGCCCCTAAATGCTTCACTGGGGAACAAGGTCTTTCTCCTTGAATACAAGGTGACACTCAGAAATTTTAACAGTGAGACCACAGTTCATTTTCCAAGTTCTCTAACTGCCCTAATAATGTTCTTAATAGCTGTGTTTTGTGTGTTTACACATTGCTTTAAATACTAATGTCTCTTCGTTATCTTTTAACATGGAACCGTTCCTGACTTTTGTTTCTTTCCTTTTTCTTTTTTTAGTCTTTCATTCTTTCTTGACGTTAACGTTTTTGAAAAGGTCATGCCAGTTGTTTTTGAGAATGTTGTCATTGCTGCTTTTGAGTGAAACTTAGAGAAGGGTTGGGTGATTTTCCTCAGCAAAATTCAGGTGTTCAGGTGCACACAGGGAGGAAGCCCTCAGGGTAATTAGGTTTAATCCCGACTGTGTGTGATTAGAAAAAAAAGAAGAGAGAAGTTCAGGGTCAGTGTAAGGGAGTTCTGTTGATAAACCATGAAATTTAAGTGTGTAGAGAGGGAAGAGAGAAGATGAAGGGAGTGATGGATAATAATGTTACAAAGGTCGCCAGTTGGCTGGAAGTCTCTACGAAGTCTCCAAAAAGTGAAAGAATTATATTAGGAACATAGGAAATGCAGCTGGTCAGTGAAAACATTTGTGCTTTTTCATGAACTAGGACTGCTGAAAGCCCAGTGCTTATGGATGGGGTAAAATATGGGAGATAGATCCCAAAAAATTGTTTTATGAGCCCCGTTACTAGGGAGGAAAGTACAGCATCTATTTAAAGACTTGTAAAAGTCTTTTACAGTAACTCTGACTTCATGTCACACCTCAGAAGAGGAATGCCCATAATTGTCATTCTGTATTATACTCTTAGAATCCTTAGTGGAAAGGAGATATGTTGTTGACAGATATCTGTCGTGTAGAACATTTAAATGACTAATGAAATCATTAAGCTCAATAATGGTAAAACTGAGAGGAAGACCAGAGCACTCACACACATACTGTATTAGCCTTGCTGAACACTCCCCAAATCTCTTGATGTGTGTGTGCTTGCATGCTAAGTTGCGTTTGACTCTGCATCCCCATGGACTGTAGCCTGCCAGGCTCCTCTGTCCATGGAATTCTCTAGGCAAGAATACAGGAGTGGGTTACTATTCCCTTGCCCAGGGGATCTTCCCACCCAGGGATCTAATCTGCGTCTCTTTATATCCCCTGCATTGGCAGGCAGGTTCTTTACCACTAACACCATCTGTTGTTTAGTTGTTCAGTTGTGTCCAACTCTTTGCAACCCCATGGACTGCAGCATGCCAGGCTTCCCTGTCCTTCACCATCTTCTGGAGATTACTCAAACTCATGTCCATTGAGTCGGTGATACCATCCAGCTATCTCATCCTCTGTCGTCCCCTTATCCTTCCACCTTCAATCTTTCCCAGCATCAGGGTCTTTCTACTGAGTCTGCTCTTTGCAACAGGTGGCCAAAGTATTGGAGCTTCAGCTTCAGCATCATCCTTCCAATGAATATTCAGGGTTGATCTCCTTTAGGATGGACTGGTTGGATCTCCTTGCAGTCCAAGATCAACACCACAGTTCAAAAGCAACAATTCTTCAGTGCTCAGCCTTCTTTATGGTCCAGCTCTCACATCCATATATGACTACTGGAAAAACCATAGCTTTAACTAGACGGACCTTTGTTGGCAAAATGATGTCTCTGCTTTTTAGTATGCTATCTATGTTGGTCATAGCTTTTTTTCCAAGGAGCAAGCGTCTTTTAATTTCATGGCTGCAGTCACCATCTGCAGTGATTTTGGAGCCCAAGAAAATGAAGTCTCTCACTGTTTTCCCATCTATTTGCCATGAAGTGATGGGACTGGATGCCATGATCTTCGTTTTTTGAATACTGAGTTTTAAGCCAGCTTTTCCACTGTCCTCTTTCACCTTCATTTAGAGGCTCTTTAGTTCCTCTTCGCTTTCTGCTATAAGGATGTTGTCATCTGTGTATCTGAGGTTACTGATATTTCTCCCGGCAATCTTGATTCCAGCTTGTGTTTCATCCAGTTCAGCGTTTTGCATCATGTACTCTGCATATAAGTTAAATAAGCAGGGTGACAATACGCAGCCTTGACTTACTGCTTTCCCAATTTGGAACCAGTTCTTTGTTCCACGTCCAGTTCTAACTGTTGCTTCTTGATCTGCATACAGGTTTCTCAGGAGGCAGGTGAGATGATCTGGTATTCCCATCTCTTTAAGAATTTTCCAGTTTGTTGTGATCCACACAGTCAAAGGCTTTTTAGAATAGTTAGTGAAGCAGATGTTTTTCTGAAATTCTCTTGCTTTTTCTATGATCCAGTGGATGTTGGCAATTTGATCTCTGGTTCCTCTGCCTTTTCTAAATCCTGCTTGAACATCTGGAAGTTCTTGGTTCATGTACTGTTGAAGCCTAGCTTGGAGAATTTTGAGCATTACTTTGAAAATGTGAAATGAGTGCAATTGTGCAGTAGTTTGAAGATTCTTTTTTGATTAGAATGAAAACTAACCTTTACAGTCCTGTGGCCACTGCTGAGTTTTCCAAATTTGCTGTATCTATATCATGACCTAAATCACCTGCACATCACAAAGCGAAAATGGAGTCACTCAGTTGTGTCCAACTCTGCGACCCCATGGACTATAGTCTACCAGGCTTCTCTGTCCATGGGATTTTCCAGGCAAGTGTACTGGAGTGGGTTGCCATGTCCTTCTCCAGGGGATCTTCCCAACCCAGGGATTGAACGAACCCAGGTCTCCCGCATTGCAGGCAGATGCTTTACCCCCTGAGCCACCAGAGAAGCATGTCACACAGGCTACAATTTAATGGACATTTCTATTTTGATGACTCTATTTAGTGACTCTTATGCTGCCAATGCCCAACTTTGATATAAGAAGCTGTCTAGGAGGGGTAAATTCTCAAAGCTGTGCCCTCCACAAATAATTTTAGAATACAAAGGTATAAAGTAACTGGAAGGCCCTTATTATCATTTAATTCTTATGCTCCCAGGCAGAAAGCCAAAGCATTTATAGATGTGATGAGTACCAGCTCGAATATCAAAACTGTTTAATGAGCAACAATCCACCATGAGTGCAGATTCTATCTACCTTCATTCATTGGCTTTCTTCACTGTTATCACAAGCCAGCATTCATTTGAACTATATGAGGCTCTATTTATGTATATATATTTATGTATATATTTGTGAATATATATACATATATATGTTTCTGGGGGAGAGCATGGCAACCCACTCCAGTATTCTTGCCTGGAGAATCCCACGAGCAAAGGTGCCTGGCAGGCTACAGTCTATAGGGTCACAAAGAGTCAGACATTGCTGAAGTGACTTAGCACTTCATGACATGCATATATATATATATATATATATATTAACAAAGTTACATTGTAAGAGAAAATATATGAATATTATTCTCTTTTAAAAGGGCTGAGAGAGGAGCATAGTGATGGAAAATATATTAGAAACTGTTTATTAAGAATTTAAATACTGTGCTTTTTTGATAAAATAGCTGAAATAGAATTATTTCAGTTGTGCTATTTAAATCAATTTACTGTCTGAATTACTAAATTGGCCTCAGAAAATGATCCCAGTAAAATAATATCTACATTATTATTATCCCAGTAAAATAACATCTCAGTGTAGCTTCATCTTAATATATACCAGAAGCACATTCTGAGGTCTTTATATTAGGTTTTATTCCAACTGCATTATCATCTTGCTGAGTGGCCTGGATTTGGGCCTGTTGACAGAACATGTTTCAGTGAGCCCGAGAGAGGATCAAAATATAGGCCTCCACTGCCCCCTGGTGGCTGATACGCAGAATAACCAAATATAATTCAAAGTCTGGAATAAACAGGTTTTCTGCTTTGCCATTTATCTGTTCATTTAAAAAACATATTAGGAATTCTATTATGCACTCTGTTATGCACTGAAGATCAAAAGATAAGTGGGACGCAGATTTATGTTATAGTAAAATCAGGGTGAAAAGATAATTTCAGCTCTCCCTGCTAAGTGCCATAATAGGGATTGTTTTTTTTTCTATCCTGATCAAGTTATTATGTAGGCCTTTATTTTTGTAGGTACTCTTATGGCAATTAATATTACTTAGAAATTCATGAAAAATAAAAGCAGCTTTCTACACAAGTGTAATCCCTGTATCAAGACAAATCTAGGACACATAGTAAATAATTACATATTTTTAGTTTTTCCTAGGGCTTCCTGGGTGGCTCAGCGTAAGAATACTCCTATAATGCAGGAGAGGCAGAGATGTGAGTTCGATCCCTAGGTCGAGAGGATCCCCTGGAGGAGTAAATGGTAACCCATTCCAGCAGTGTTCTTGCATGGAAAATCCCATGGACTGAAGAGCCCAGCAGGCTGCAGTGTATGGAGTTGTACAAGAGTTGGAAACGACTGAGCAACTCAACAACAATAAAGTTTTTCCTAGGAGTAACATGAATCTGTATTTTTTTTTCTGATTTACCCATATTGCTTTTTATAATTATCCTACTAATAATAGTTTTAAAAATTATTTTCATTCTCTCCAGGTCAGCATTATCAGATCTACGAAGCAGATGAAGAAACTGAGGCAGACCTTACCTGATAATTCAGTGTAATAGATGAGATCACAACTTGGATTGTCTAATTGCACCTGTTAAGTTTTCTTGGCAGATTCATCCAATGACTTTTGTGTGGTTTCTGATGATAAATATAAGGGGGTCTCATGAAGCCACTGAGTAACATGAGATAGCCATTTACGAGAAGGGTTAAACCACATGTTGGATCATTTCCAACATCAGCTACTGAGCAGCTGTCACAATTCTCCAGAGTTAGATGGAGTCTTTTTTCAAGTTATGTTAAGTCCCATATCCGATTACCAATCCCCAACATCACCCAGGCCCAGGCTTGGCACTGCTCAATCAAATGATACACTTGTGGTGCCAGAGCAAAGCAATTACATAAATAATTTACTTGGGTCTTCTTTAATCCTATACAAGAGCAGCTTATGGTAATCCTAATTAGTATTTTACTCACCCGGCACAGTCATGTAACAGTAATCTCCTAATGAATTTTCAACACTGAGCATAAAAGGGTGCAACATTTTAAGAGATGTATTCCTAATTTAACATAAATCAATGATGTGAGTCAAGATATATACAAAGCTGGTTTATTTGAAAGATATCAATGGTTCTAGATGAAAACTACAGGATAATTTCTAAGATGGCAAAAATAAAAACCAAAAAACCTAGAGATAGTGGGGAATTTCTCGGTATTATCATTTTAAAACTAGGCTCTTAAGTATTTTGAATTGTTATTATTTTCAATTCAGCTATTTTTGTTCCATTTCAAAATATTTTTTTTCCATTTTCTCATATTTTCTTTTGAGCTATTAAACTAGTATCTCTACAATTTTTTATTTGCTTTCATATACAGTACTATGAAATAAAAACTAATTGTTCAACATTTATGTACCACTTGTTTCATTTTTGATAACTGGTTGCATAATGGTGAGTGTACTATCATTACTTTGGATCATTGCTTTATAAGAGAAGTGAAACAGAAAATCCTTTCGGGTAGTTTTATGATTTTGTGTGTCTGACTCAAATTTTCATAATTAAGTCCAGTTCGTTCAATGACTACACTTAAAATATACATTCATCAGAAATTTGTATCTCTAGACCATGAACACTTTCCTCAGCTGCACTCAGCTGTATTGTTACCTTCCTCTTTTGCTCCCATGTTTGTTCACTAGTTCATTCATGTGTTAATTGCTTTGTCCATTCACCCACAAATAAGTACCATACAAAATAGTCATGTTAACATTTCTCCCCTCTAGGAATTGCATGCTCAAGTTGGAAAACCACTGTGTTGAAATCAGGAACAGGTGCTTCTCATAGAAAAAGTGGTAGGGAACCCAAACAGATCAAGAAACAGAATATTCTGGCAACAACTCAAGCTGGATTTTGAAAGGCAAGTAGGAAATGAGTTAAGTAGGAAGGCTACCCAGTTTGGTGGATTTCCTACTGTATTAGAGATATAGTAACTTGACCCTTTTGGGGACTCTTAACCAGGGAAGTAAATGGCAGTTCAAGAGGAGCCTAGATGATATGGCTGAGCTTGAACTTTACCCACTGAGAAATTTCAAGTAGGGGAATAAAAATGACCAGGTTTGAATTTTAGTAAGGTCACTTAGGCAGTAATGTGGAAGATATACTGGAGGAGGCATGGAGCAACTGAAGCAAGGAAATATCAAGAGCCTGCTGCAGTAATCTGGGCTCGAACTTAAGAGGGCCTAAGAGGGCAGGTAGTTGACAATTTACAACCTTGTGACACTCAAAATGGTCTTGATTAGCAGCATAAGCACATTTGAGAAGCCTCTCTGAAATACACAATTGTGTCATATTCCTTACCTTCAGAATCAGTGTTTTAACAAGTTCAAGTAATCTGGTGGCTCAAATGGTAAATAATATGCCTGCAATGCAGGACACCCGGGTTCAATCCCTGGATCGGGACAATCCCCTGGAGAAGGGAGTCGCTACCCACTCCAGTATTCTTGCCTGGAGAGTCCCAGAGGAGGCTGGTGGGCTGCAGTCCATGAGGTTGCAAAGAGTTGGACACGACTGAGCAATTAACACTTTCAGGTAATCTGTATGTCTGGGAGAATCATTCAGACAGAACAGAAACACAGGATGGGCAGTTACTGGAGGAAAAAATCACTCTTAGGTATGGTCACTTTGAAGTGTTTATGGAACATTCAAGGAAGCTGATCCATAGCAGTTGAGTATATGGATCCTGAGGCTGGGCTGGAGATGCAGTTTACCATTTATCAATCTGTTAGTATTGAAGCCATGGTCCGACCCAAGTTTCCTGGGATCTGCCCAGGAAATCATATCATTAGGCAGAGGGCCCAGAGGGAGCACTAAGAAACATCATTATTTAAAGTTCCATAGAGCAAAAGGTATCCATAAGAAACAGAAGGAGGTTCCAGTGGGAGGTCTAAACAACGTGAGAAGTGGGAAGAGTTCCAAGCGGCAGGATGGTCAACATTCTCATTTCCCAGCAGAGCTCACGTAAGAACAGACACAAGTCCATGGATTTGGCAATCTTGATGTCAGAGTAAAGCTATGGGTGGAGATTATTTCCCATTAGTTCGTTCTTAGCTTGTGGGGATGCAATTTAGTTTCTGCTTTCAAAGTTCAGATGAGTAGAGTATGTGAGAGGAGCTTGGTATGGAGCCACTTTGCAAATGTTCTCTCTTCCAGTAAGATGGTAAATTCTTTGAGGAATAAGGAAGGCACATAAAGATGAGTAAGACCCAGTCCTAACCCTCAGCGTTTATAACAAATAAGAAATAAGGTATCCATAGTACAAGATGGGACATATAAAATATAGGGATTCAAAAGAGGCATATACTACATTCAAACAATCAGAAGAGGCTGCTTACTTCCCCGAAATTGTTAGTACAGAGATGTGCTTACTTAACATTTACATACTTAACACTTAAACTATATTAATTGCTGATTTTTCTCTCAACAAATCTGATGAATTATTAATAAAGTCCCATTTATTCCAAAATCCAAGGAAACTTCAAACTCATTCATGAGATATTTATTAAAATAACACATTTAGGGAAAAAATCAATACAATGTATACATCATTACTGAAAACTGTATACCATCATACAAAAAAGGGTTTTATTTTGGGAAATCGATTCCTAATTTATGGCAAGTTTTACTTTAGAAATAAAACCACAAAACAACACAATCTAATTCAATCTTAAAGGCTGGCATGCTGAGCAAGGAATGTTCTTATTCTTTGTAGGAGTTCCTTCTTTACACTGTCAGGTACCAGGGCTGAAATATAAAAATAAAAACATAAGAGTAAGACGATTCCAATTAATATTTATCAATTTGAGATCTGGTATTTTATTCAGGATTACCAAGAGAAATTTCATAAGTAACCCTCATGCTTCAATAAAAAAAAATAAAGACACCTGAGGAAATAAAGTGTATTTGCAATTTATTATTTGAAAGAACTATTCAATACCTAAAAATATATTCCACATGTG
The DNA here is from genome assembly GCA_007570785.1 of Antilocapra americana. Lineage (NCBI taxonomy): Eukaryota > Metazoa > Chordata > Mammalia > Artiodactyla > Antilocapridae > Antilocapra > Antilocapra americana. The sequence goes on from ML661885.1 coordinate 32,284,242, forward strand.
AAAATTCTTTACACTAGGAATAGAAAAGGCCTTTCTGAAAGAGAGGCTGTACAAGATTGCTAAATCTGATTCAAATGCAACTTAATAAGTCTGGTTAAAATCAAACAAAAAAACAGAGAAAGCACTCTTGCAAAAACAGGGTGATCTCTCTACTATACAATTTCTTCAACTTGATATGAAAAAGATCAGCAGGCTTGCAGAAAAATGATGAAAGGAGAAGCACACAGTTCTTGAATGTCAAAAGAATTTAACCTCATAACAGAAATGAAATTAAAACTACCATTCAGATAGCATGTTTTACCAATCAGATTGGCTAAAATCCAAAGGTAACTAATATATGTATTAGCAAGACTGAGGGCAAACTGGCCCTGTTACATTGGCTGGTGGGAGAATAAATTGATACAGCATATTTGGGGAGATAATTTGGTGATACTGTACTGAAATAAATGCATATATTCTCTTGAATCAACAAAGATGCAAAAGCTTCAATACTTGGTTCTTGTTTCAAATCTTGAATCATGTGACTAACTTTATTATCTACTCAGAATATCAAACCAAAAATGGAGAAATGGGAGTTCCCTGGTGGCCTAGTGGTTAGGACTGCAGGCTTCACTGCCATACGGCCTAGGTTCATTTGTCGGGGAACTGAGATCCCAGGAGCTGCAAGGCACAGCCAAAAAACAAAAGTGGGGGGAGAAGCCCTGATCCTTGAAACTTAATATTAAACATCAGCTATTAAATCTACACTATTTTCCCCCTTTTGGCTACTAATAAATAAGGACAAGAAGGAATTAACTTAAACCTCTAATGTTATTTGCTTGAAGCCAGAGGAAATAAAATCTTCAGATATAGTTCAATATTTCTACAAAAAATTCCACCAATGACAGAAATCAAATAAGACAGATACTCTTCTTTATAAATTTAGTATAAACCTGCCGAGAAATAAGGACTACACAATTAAGTCCATTGGAAATGTGATCAATATGCATATTAAATATACTTTTACTCAAAATTATGATGACTGAGAACAGATCAGTTGCCTTGGGGTTATGGATGAGGTGTGACTATAAAGGAGTAGCTTGAAGGAATCTTTTAGAACAAATCTATACATGTGTATAAAGTTCACAGAACTGACACTAAAAAAGGGTCAATTTTACCATGTTAATTTAAAAAATACTTTCTTAACAATAAAAAGATTTATTTTTATTTTTATTTTTTGCTCATTCTCTAGCAGGGGAGCTATAAGGGATCGAAATGTCCAACACACAAGCACTGAAGGAAAGGCAGAGGATAATTTTTACCCTGTTAACAGATTTACTTCTTAAATGTTAACAGATTAAGCAGAAATTACAGAAGAAAAGTAGAAATAAAATATATGAATTCATTTAAAAATATAAATCCCTGGGGAGGGCAATAAATATTGCCCCCCTCCCCTCTAAAATATGATTGACCAACGAAGTTATGCTTTAAAAGATAGCTGGAAAGGACCATGGGATGCTGTAGCTCTTTCCAGGTGGTAGCAATTCAGGGGCCTAGTATTCTCTAGTAATAATTTTAAAGTGATTTACTTTTCATACTTCAATTCTTTTTACTTTTTCTGTATGAGGAAACAACTAATGGGTAATCTAATTTACCTGCTTCCACTTACGACTACAACCACCTCCTACTGCCTTCCTCAAAATAAATGAAAATAATCAATTACACCTAATTATTACACATATGAAGTAACTCCTGACTTAACATTATTTCCTCTGTTTCTTTTGGTTTCTCTTAAGAAGGCATTAAAGGGAGAAATTAAGAAGGCAGCTGAAGTGTGAGTCTTAAACATGAATTACCCAATCATGAAGTTACGGAGCTACCAGATTCTTAATTAGACATCCAAGAAGACAATTTTGTTTATTTTTAATAAGGAAAGCAAGCAATGACTCAGGGGCTGGCATAAAACATTGAATTATTAAACATCAGGCTAAACTTTACAAATCCTAGCTTCTGGTAATATTTGCCTCTATAAAAAAATCCCAAATTTTAGAAATTATCTGTTTTAACAACCATATCAACTTACATATGTATATTGTTTTAAGAGTACAAAACATTTTACACCTCATTTGTTACTCAAAACTGTGCAAGAAAGTTGATGAGGCAACTATAACTCTTTCCAAAGAGAAGATGCAAGTATACCCACATAATTTTAGAAAGAGTGCTTTTCCTTGTTAAAAAAAAAAAGAAAGAAAACCTGAACCAGCAAAAGAGAAAACAAATCATGTCCTAGCTCACATTTCCTTTCACACAATTTGTATTCCTTACCTCTGCCTTTTGGTGTGATTTCAGCCACCAAGTCATCAACAGTAACGTGTTCTAGTCCCTTTTCTTTAATTACCTCTTATGCAAAAGCAAAAAACAAATCATATCATTTAAAATCATTATCTGTAAGAAAGATTTTCATAGAGGAAGGGTTAAGATCATGTTTTTAGAGTCCAGACTGGTCTTTAAAAAAAAAAAAGAGGACACTTCTTTTTTTCTTTCTAATGAAGAACTTTAAACACAGCATGTATTCACCAGATCCAAAACATAAGACAAATAGTTGTAACAAGTAAAATGAATTTGAACTGTAAATTCCAATTGCCCAAAATTAAAATATGGAACAACTCCTTTGCTCCTTTCTCTTCTCTATGCTGGACAAAGAGGAGGAGGAGGAGGAGGAGGAGGAGGAGGAGGAAAGGAGTTAACACTTACTGAATCCCTATTATGTGCTGGGTGCTTTGTAATATTTAATATTCACTTTATCTAATGGCCTGGGCATTTTTCCCACTTTGAAAGTGAGGCAAGTGATGCTTAAAAATTAATTAACTCATTCAAACACGACTTGAAATCCAGCTTTTGTCTTACAACAAAGATCTATATGACCTCAAAGTCTATGCTTTTGTTCATTTGGCACATTGCCTTCTTTGGATTAATGATATAAAGTCTCTATTATCATTATCATTTGCAGAAACCATTACAATGAGAATTCATTATAAATATCCAGAATTCCATTGTGCCAAAAGCTGAGCCAGAAAGGAAGGAGGCTCACCTTAGTGACTTGTGGAATCTGGCTAATAGCATCATCATCAACACCCAATAATTTAACAAGCTTCCATTTTATAATTTAAAAAATATAAGCAATTTTCTAAGAGCTTTTATAGATGATTTTTTTCAAAAATAACACTGTAAAAGACAGGAGATAAAATTCCTGTAAGTCTGCCAGCCATAACATGCTCAACATGTTATTAAGAAAAACTGACTAGGAATCATTAATGTTTCACTTCTAGTAGGCACACTGAGAAAGGTGGGATATTTCATGCCAGAGGAAATCTTGCCTCAATTGTTTTAAGAGAAACAGAAACATTTCTATAATTTAAGGAACATGTCTACATATGGTCACTCAGTGCAAGTAGTCTATACCACATGATTCAATTTCCTATTTGCATAAAACTATGCTTGAGCACTCAATATATCTTAAAATATTGATTATAATTTTTTCTAGTGAATTTTAGACCCACACAGTTGAGAGCAATGGAATTAGCTTATCTTCTAAATAAAACTGATTACCTTTACAGTGTGCCTTCAACTGATCCTTCCAGCCACATTCAATTAGTTTAGCTCTCAGCAACTCTTTGAGACTGTTGAAAAAGAAGTGTTCCCAAATTAAACTACAGCAGTGTACAGTATCTTAGACAGGAATGTTGGAAGCAAAGCTTCCCTGTTCAGTGAAAAATCCCCTGCCTTCTGGTTACAAAACTTCTAATCTAACCATGGCCTAATCTTGGTTCTATCACTACAAAGTTCTTTGATCTTATGAGAGTCATTTTTAAACACTGAGCCTCATTTTCATCATCAATAAAATTCAGTCAAGTGGATGGGACACAATACTTTTTAAGAAACCCTCCTTGGGCCTTCTTACTCCTTTCTACTTCCCTCCACCAACAGGAATATTGCGGGTTTTGTACAACTTCAAAAGGGTATTGTTGAGTTGAAGCAGCTGTACTTATGAAAGCTGCAAACCCCACAATCCATTTTTTAACTACAAATTCCTAACCGCTAACTGTCTTACTGCCCCATTATATCTCAACCTTATACACTTCCGCCTCCCTTTTTCTCATTACCTTTCTAAATTATACATTAGCTATGTTATGTGTTAGTAGCTCAGTTATGTCTGACTCTCTGTGACCCCATGGACTGTAGCCTGCCAGGCTCCTCTGTCCATGGAATTCTCCAGGCAACAATACTGGAGAGGATAGCCATTCCTTTCTCCAGGGGATCTTCCCGACCCAGGGAGCGAACCCACATCTGCTGTACTGAGGTAGGTTCTTTACTGTCTGAACCACCAGGGAAGAACTTTAGTTACTACATTAACTATGGTATTTCATTAATTCTAAGACTGTACTTTCCCACATTTTAACTATCCAGTCCTTGGCCTGCCTATCATAATTTAATAGGCAGTATTTTCTTTTCTTAATGGTTAAAAAAATAATGGTATGTATTACAACTAATGACATCATGGGTGCAAAAAATATTTTATCTTCTGCAAAACCTGTTATAAAGTCTCAATCTTCAACCTAAATCATCTCATTTCTCAGCTTAAACATGTCGAGTCCCCAGCCAAACTGCTTCTTTTTCAATATTCCTAAATCCACTACATGACATTTCCATCTTGATGTTTAATTGAGTCATTTAACCTTAACAGGACCAAAACCCAACTCTTGCTTCTCTTCCACCTCGAGCTGTTCTTACCAAAAAGGCAACTCCATTCTTCCTGGTGCTCAGGCTAGAAACCTTGGCCAAGGTTTCTAGTAATTTTGATAATACTTCAGTAATTCACTCAGTAATTCTGTTAACACTAAAATCCAATTTATAAGCACATCCTATTGGTTCCAGTTTTTAAACATATACCTGAAATTGAAATGCTTTTCACCACCTCTGCCATTACTAGTTAGTTCAAGCCACCATCTTCTCTTGACTGGACTGCTGCCAAAGCCTGCTGACTTGTTCCCCTACTACTTCCCCTGTACACTTCCTTCTCCTCTCCCTGCTCAAAACCCTCCAGGGGTCTCCCAGTTTACTTAGAACGCAATTTCAAGTCTTTACTATAGCCTAAGTGACCCTGCATGGTTTGCCCCCTCCCCAGCGAGGTCTCTGACTTGACTGTTTCTCTCCCTTACCCAAATGACTCAGTCTCAGTGGCTTCCATGGGTTCCTCAAAAGGCCAGACAAGGGAATGTCCTGGCAGTGCAGTGATTGGGACTTGGTGCTTTCACTGCAAGGCCCTGGGTTCCATCCCTGATAAGGGACTAAGGTCCCACAAGGCATGCAAAATGTGGCCAAAGAAAAAGGAAAAAGCCAGGCAAGCTGTCTTAGGACCATGGCTCTTGAGTCTCCCCACTCCCTCAAATCTTTCTGATCTCTTTAACAATGAGGTCTACTTTTTTCCTTTCTATAACACACCTGATTATTCTCTGCTTTATTTTTCCTCTAGAACTCCTCACCATCTGACACACTGCTCATGTATTTTCTGTCTCCTTCCATTAGAATGTAAGCAGTATAAAAGAACACTTCATTTTGTTCCCTATTGTATCTTTAGACCCTAAGAGGACATGGCAAATGGTAGAAACTCAGTAACTTAAAGCTATGTGAATGAAGACAGATGAAAAACAATACATAATCCCCTACAGCCATTATTGGCAATGCTATCCTCTTGGTCTCCCAAGGCTCTGTTCTAGAGGCTTTCTTCTTCCTCATTCCTCATATCAAGGGTTGCTGATTTTACTTAAAAAGAAAAAACAAACAAACTGTAAGTTCTTTCCTTTTTTGCTGTTTTCCTTTTAGCCTGATATTATCTTCTGCAATCTATCTTTAGCCCTTCAAGTCTCCTTCACACTGCCAAAATAACATTCCTAAAGTGCAAACGCGATCTAGTCAGTCTCTTAACATTTTTTAATGCCTCCCACCACCCAAGGTTAAGTCAACAAATGTTTTTGCAAACCTACCACCTATTTTTCTGCCATTTCTTTGACAGTAAAAACACTCTACAACTCTGGTGTAAGAAATCTGGATAGGGCTCTAGCAATGGAAATGTGAGCTAGGCAAGGTGGATCATGAATGGCCTATTACTGAAGAAGGATGTAATCAAGTTAAGTCCATTGCTGAAACTACTAGGAGAAAGGTAGTCTTAGCTGGAGAGATGTAAATTTTGAGCTCTTAATTCCTGCCACCTTGTGTGTTGTGCCTTCTGGAAAATAAAGCCAACAGAGGAAAGCAGATATGAGAGAGGAAAATAAAAACATATTCTTGGTGACAATTTTTGAGAGACTGGACCCAGTGGTGCCTGAAGCACCTTCAAACCCTAGACTTTTGGTTACACAATATTATACATTTCCATTAGCTGAGCTAGTTTCTTATCATTTTTAATGAAAAGATTTCTGATTATACAAAAACCACATCTCTCCTGTCCACTGTCTTTCACATTTTAATTGCACAGTTCCCCCAGAATATTATCATATTAGAACAAATTTCTTTCACTTTGTATATTTGTTTCCATCTGCCCAGAGTGTCCTTTCTCTTTTACTGTGCTGGGGAACCACTAATTCTTCTCTCCCAGGTGAAGTAATACTCCCACCATTCTGAGAGACTTCACTGATCTCCAGGTAGAAGCTGAAAGTTCCCTCTTAGATTTCTCTCATACAATTTATCACCCTGCTCCTGGAAGCCTTTTTTGTTTCTTTAGCCTCTCTTCTGCCCTTGCAAACCTGTTCATTCTTCAGATGTTTACTTGGCTAATTATGTGCTAAGTATGATGCTGGGTATACCGTTTCTGCTGTGGAGGAACTCAGATTCTACTTATACAAATTAGCAAAGTAGGCCAGTATAATACATAGTAATTAAATACTATGATAGAACAAGGTATTTGGGAATTAACAGATTTCTAAAAGAGATGATATTTAAATTAAAACCTGATAATGAGATTGAATTAGTTAAACATGGCGGGAAAGAAGAACATTTCAGAGAGTAAGAATAGCAAACACTACTCTGAAGATATGAGAGCTTGGTAGCTTAAACTGGTTCCATTATGTTGACACTCTGTTAAAAACTGGGCAACGTTTTATCTCCAACTGCAATTATTTGGGTATGTATTTTTCTTCCCCATTAGATTACACATTTTTTGAGAGAGAGTCATTTCCTGTTCATCTTTGTACATGATTCACTTCCCTCCAAGTCTTGCCATATTGAACAGACCCAAGCATTTTTTTTTAATTGATGTACGGAATTGAAGTTTTGGATAATCTCAATTTTCTGTAATTATTTCTACTAACATCAGTATTGTTACTTGATAACTATATTCTTGTAATATAACAAAATTATAGTTTAAAGATGTTAAATGTAATTTATTAACACAATCTATTACTTACCGTTCTCTTTCTCCAGTTTCTATCAACTTTTGGTTAATCGCTGCTCTCATCTGCGCATCTTTGTTCATCTTGCTAACCTGAACATCAACATGTATTTTCAGATATCGAACACTTACAAAGCATTGTCTTCTAAATCCTCTAGGCTAGCCCCTCAACACATGTAACATTCTATCAACTGAAGGGGTGATAAATTTCAACAATGTGTTGACAATGTCATTACTCTCAATGTTATTTACTGTTTCGCAAGAAGTCATAATGATGAACTTTACAATTTTTTCCCCCATGTACCCTTCATTAATAAGTCTTTGGATAATAACAATTACTGTACATTTTTAAATGCATATGTGCCTGGCACTGAGCTAAAGTGTTGTTTTTATCTCATTTAATTCCCAGATCTTATTCTTTCATGTAAGTAGTATTGACACAGTTTGTATTTTACAGGTGAGGAAACTGAGGAACCAAGATAGAAAAGTGAACTCAGATACTGTGACCCCAGAAGCCCCCAAATACTTTAAGAGCAAAACCTAACTGACTGTTAATCATTTCTGCTTCTTAATTAAATGCATTCAAAATTTGGGGGAAGCTATACAAACTAAATATCAATGAAGGATTAAGTACAGCTGGTGACAAAATTTCCAGGTAAAGCTCTTAAGCGCTTTACTTTTCACTAGAATGTACAGACTTACAATCGCCAAACTAGCTGTGTGTGTGTGTGTGTGTATGTTCTTTGTCAAAACTTGCAGGTTGGGGTGAGGAAAAAAGAAATCTCAAATAAATTCCTAACTTAGAAAATTCTCAATCTTCAGTAAAAACAGACAACCAAAACGGTGTAGAAAGAAGAGGAAGGTTAAGTTGTAAAACTTGGAATAAGCTAACGTTACCCACTTATCTGTGACTAACTTGAGAACTTCTGTTGTCTCTCAACTTGCTGCCTATAAAAAAACTGAGAGTGGAGGTGAGTTTTCAGTGTTTTTTTTTGTTTGTTTGTTTGTTTTTAATGCAACAGGAAAAAGGAGAGGTTGAGAAAGGACTAGGATATGTTTGCTTTTGCAGTTGGAGGCTAACATTTTCAAAATAACACTAAGGTCTGTAGTCAGTACAGTCCCTAGGATACTGAAGTTGATCTTGCCTTCCTCCCGACACTACGGATAGTGACCTTGGACAAGTCAGTTCTTAAAGGCCTCAGTTTTCTCACTGGTAAAACGAGGGCGCTAGGGGATCCCTCCCAGTTCAGACATTCTTTGGGAAAACAGAATAGGGCGGAGACAGCTGGAGAGGCGGGAGGGGAGGAGCCAGAAAACAAAGCGAGGACTGGCTTCAGGCCAACTCCGGTAGCACGCCCTGTCGGAGAGCCCTACAGGCCCGCGAGCGCGGGTCGGGGAAGCTAACGAGAGACAGCACATCAAAAGGAGCCTGGGCTGGGCCCGGGTCCCGGCCCTGAGGACCACGGGCATAGCTCACCACCATCACCGCGGGCGAGGGCCGTCCCTTCCCAGCGACGAAATGACCCTTGCGCTGACGACCGTTACCTACCACACTCTTCGGCTGCCCGGACCTAGACCCTCAGTAGCTCGGGCACCTAAGCACACAGAAAGCTAGCACACGCATTTCCGGGGCGGGGTCTCGCTACCCTGCCTATAAAGTAAGAATTTAACCAGCGCGGGCCGCCTCCTGGTCGCTCAGCCTTCTGGGTAAGAGAGTCCAGCTCCTGCTGTCGCACGGACATTAAGTTCCCGAAAGACTACATATCCCAGCATGCAACAGAGACAACTTTCTGGCGGGCACTACATTTCCCAGAAGGCACGCTACACCGCAGTGTTTTCTGGGATGAGAACCACGCCGCCTCCAAGCCACGGTGCTACCAGAGAAGCGCGGACCTTTCAACAAGCGCTTTATTGATTCTCACGCTGGGCCCTTGGAAGGCGATGGAGGTGGCCGCTAATTGCTCCCTTCGGGTGAAGAGACCTCTGCTGGATCCCCGCTTCGAGGGTTATAAGCTCTCCCTCGAGCCGCTGCCTTCTTACCAGCTGGAACTTGACGCAGGTGGGAAGCGGCGGCACCCTTTCGCCCTCTGTTGCGTTCCCCTTTCGGTTTCCTTCGGCGCGACCCATCCAGCATTTTCTTCTTTTCTGACTTCGGCTAGCCAGGCGACTGTGGCCTTCCTCACGGTCAAGGCGAGCAGGGGTTGACCGTGGCTGCCTCTGGAGAATGACACCCATCCCCGACCCCCAAGGGAGCCGCCTTCGAGTGGCTCTGGCATAGCAGGACCGTGGGTTCCGCCCTCGGCTCCGCTGCCCGCACTCTGAGAGCCTCCTCGGGGTACTGCCTAAGCCTCGCCCGCCTGTCGGTCCTGGTCTGATCCCTGCTGCAGAGAGTGCTCAGGACAGGCTTTTCTCTTGGAGCATCCTCTGTGTGCGTTCAGAAGCCACACCTCTTTGAAGGACCTGCTGCTGCTGTCCTCTGGCTGAGACCCAATTCTTGGAAGAGAAACTCCATTGCAGTTATAGGCTGTCAGATTGAGGACTCTGTCGTAGAGTACATCTCGAGAAAAAATTGGAGAAGAGTTGGTTTAGTACCCACACTTCTGCTATTTATTTTGTTAATCTGTCGGTGGCGGGAATAATCATCCGTGTTTTTACCGTGTAACGAATGGCATTTTTGTTAAACATAAAGACGATAAAGACTCCAGAGATTGCATTTTTAATACACAACCCTGCTGATTCTGATTCACGTTGTCAGTGGATCATACTTTGAGCGATGTCTAGAGTTAATAGGTTTTATAGTATCAAGTAAGGGTTTATTCGTTTAATGTATAAGTTATACAAACTCAGCAACCTCTCTTGAGATCCTGTTTTATGTTACATGCTGATACAACCAAGATGAATATGATACTATAATGTAAAGTTGCTATTGTCTAGCTAGGAAGAAATGTGTAAGCCGATAATTACAAGAGGATATGGTAAGGCAGTGATAGGGATTTGTGCAAAACATAGTGATGGTGTTTCCATGTTTCTCAAACCAGCCAGAGACATCTAGGAAAGCTTCCTGAGGGAGTTGGTATCTCAGTTGGGCTTTAAAGAATAGGTACGAGTTGATCAGGGTAAGAGAAAATGAGCTTGCTGTTTCTTTTCATTCCCTTTCTCCCACCTTATAAAAATAAATGATAACTCCATGTTAATTAGTCTTGCATTAAAAAACCACCGCAAAACTCAGTGGCTCAAAACAATAAGCAGTTATTAGTGCTTACAAGGCTACAGGTTAGCAGGTGGTTCTTGTCATGACTTGGCTTTCTCATACATTTGGGGTTCTCTGGCTATAGGCTCCTGTAAGATGGTTTCAGATGGTCTCTTGGTTTTCCACCATGTGGTCTCATCCAGCAGGCTGCCACAGGCTTATCCCAAGAGACAAGCAGTGCACGAGAGTTTTATCAGGCTCTGCTCGCAGTAAGTTTGCTGTTGTTCCACTGGCCAAAGCAAGTAGTATAATCAAGCGCAGAGTGGGTATGTATGGGAAGACTTCTAATGCAGGTCGACATAGTCAATTGTGCTTTAGTCATCTTTGGTGTATTGTTTTTTTCCATCTCTGTAGGGAAAGAGCAGATTAGCCAAGATCAGCAGATAGCAGTGGTCAGGCTCTCGCCTCGTGGCCTCTCGCTCTTGCCCCGCCTTTTGTAAATAGGTAGTTATGTAACAGCTGAGATAATTTATTGTAGGCACGTGCAGTGCCCCGTATAAGCACCACCTGCGAAGCCCTTGCGGCTGTTACAGCTGCGTCCACTGAGTCAACCGTGAGCTGAGCGCCTGCAGTGTGTCTGTTTCTCCGGCTGCTGTGCCAGTCTGGAGACAATAAATGTGCCTGCCATTCCTACAACTCCTAGAGTTTTCTTCCATCATCCCTGCTCATGCCTTGCTTACCATGGGTTCAACAGTGTGCCCAGTGAGGAACAGCGAGACACTCTCCTATTCAGTTTCTCAGCAAAGCCTGTCAACTCAAAATCTTGTCTTCTCCATGTTGCTGCTGCTGCTAAGTCGCTTCAGTTGTGTCCGACTCTGTGACCCCAGAGACGGCAGCGCACCAGGCTCCTCTTTCCATGGGGTTTTCTAGGCAAGGGTATCTCCATGTCTCTACCCTGGTCCAAATCATTGATATCTCTCACCTGAACCGTAGTACCTTCCTGACGAGTCTTCCTGCTTTCGATTTTGGGCAGCTCTGTTCCATTCTCTTTGCGGCAGTACTTGTATAGTTTTTAATTCTTTGTTTATTTGATGTCTGTTTCCTCCACTAGACTGTGAGCTCTGTGGATACAGTGCTGTTTCTCTTTTGCTCATTGCTCACTCTGTAGAGACAGTGGTTGGCATAGTGGATACTAAGTACATTGACTGAATGAAGAAGAGAAGTTGTTGAGGTCGTTGCATTCCTGGGAAAGCATGAGCAAAGGGGAAAGAATTAGACTGTGTGCAGGGCAATACTGCAGTGCTGTTTTGCAGGAGCGAAAAAATCTACTGGGAGAGTGAGAAGATTTAGATAGGGGAAGGCACTTTTTATCTTTGGCTTTTTTTTTAATCCTGTGAGTCAGTGTTTCCCAGACTTTTCCATGGGCAATTACAAAGTAAAGCTCAGCTGTCATAGATTTACCAGCTTTTTAATTTCCTTAGTGAAGCTGTTTCTTAAAAACTATCATGTCCTTACCCACCTTTTCATAATCAAAAGGATATTTTGACACCAAAAAAGCAGGAAACAAAATGTCACAATAAATATTCCTCTTAATTGAGTACATTGACTTTGTGAAAAACTGAAGATATTCTTTTTCTCCCTCATTTCGCCAGTATTGATTGTAGATAATTGTTTGGGATGCACAGGTGGAGGGGATGCACAGGTGGAGGTGATGCGGTGTCATTTACCTTAAGGTCTTAAGTAGAGAAGAGAAATGGCTAAACTGGGGATTGAATTTAGGGGCTTCCCCTGTGGCTCCTGGCTTGGAGGCAGAGAATCTGCCTGCCAATGCAGGAGACATGGGTTCTATCCCTGGGTCTGGAAGATCCCCTGAAGGAGGAAATGATAACCAACTCTAGTATTCTTGCCTGGGAAATCACATGGACAGAGGCACCTGGCAGGCTACAGATTATGGGGTTGCAAAAGAGTGGGACACAGCAACTAAACCACAACAAGTTCACTCCTAGGCTCTGGGAGATTGAGTTTGGACGATGAGGGGAGTGGAGACAGGGAGACCAGTTTGGAGGCTTTGCAGTAGTTCACATGAGGAGCTTTCATTAAGAATTACTTGAGGATGATGAAGAAAAGGTTAATTCTTTTAAAAATTGTCATTTTTAGAGAGATTGTGAGATGATTGAGCTGCTGCTCCTAATCGTTTGATTTCTTTGATAACCAGCCCATGGGGTTCATCATATTAATTCAGCAAACTGTTGGCAGGCACCTGAGGTGTGTGAAGCTCTGCAGTTGGGATGTGAGAATGAAGGTGGGGTGTCTGGACTTAAGAGCTCAGAGCATTGAGTTTTATTCTCTTTTGTGTTGTTAAATTGTTCTAAAACCTGCTATGCTACCCCGTGACATTGCATAAACAGTAAACGTCACTCTGTCTTTTTCTATCCCAAAAAACTAAGCAATAAAAATCTTTTGTGTAAAATGTAACTGCGCTTTGACCCAGCAATTCCATTTCTGGGCATTTCTTTTATATTTTTTTCCCCTAGACTCTCCACTCAGTAAATGTATATATTTTCACTTAGCTAATTCATACTCCATTTTTTCATCTTGGTTTACAGGAAAGTTAGATTCCTTTCTTGACTATTAGAACCTATACTATAAAATCTGTACAAATTGGAATATGTACTTTTCCATAGACCTGATTCTTCATAGAGTTTATCAGATTTCTCAGTATTTGGTGTCTGTTTTCTCTGCCAAGACTATTCTGTGTTGAGAGTCCTGTATCCATCTTTTTCAGTGTTTCATCTCTGGGGCTGAAGCATGACTGATTAGTAATAGATGATTTTATGTCACACACAACATTAAACAGCTTTTGTTGTTCAGTCACTCAGTTGTATGTGACTCTGCGACCCCACAGACTACAACACTCCAGGCTTCCCTGTCTTTCACTATCTCCCAGAGTTTGCTCAAATTCATGTCCATTGAGTGATGCTCTCTAACCATCTCATCCTCTGTTGCCCCCTTGTCCTCCTGTCCTCAGTCTTTCTCAGCATCGGTATCTAGTCCAGTGAGTTGGGTCTTCACCTTTGATGGACAAAGTATTGGAATTTTAGCATCAGTCCTTCCAATGAATATTCAGGGTTAATTTCCTGTAGGATTGATTGATTCGATCTCCTTGCTGTCCAAGGGACTCACAAGATTCTTTTCTAGCACCATAATTTGAAAGCATTAGTTCTTTGGCACTCAGCCTTCTTTAAAGTCCAGCTCTTACTTCGGTACATGACGGCTGGAAAAACCATAGCTTTGACTAGATGGAACTTTGCTGGCAAAGTGATGCCTTTGCTTTTTAAATATGCTATCTAGGTTTGTCATAGCTTTTCTTCCAAGGAGCAAGCGTCTTTTAATTTCCTGGCTGCAGTCACCATCTGCAGTGATTTTGGAACCCAAGAAGACATAGTCTGTCATTGTGTCCATTGTTTCCCCATCTATTTGCCATGAAGTGATGGGACCGGATGCCATGATCTTAATTTTGAATGTTGAGTTTTAAGCCAGCTTTTTCACACTCCTCATTCACCTTTCATCAAGAGGCTCTTTAGCTCCTCTTCGTTTTCTGCCATGAGGGTACATATCTGAGATTATTGATTTTTCTCCCAGCAGTCTTGATTCCAGCTTGTACTTCATCCAGCCTGGTATTTCACATGATGTACTCTGCGTATAAATTAAATAAGCATAGTCACAGTTCACAGCCTTGACGTACTCCTTTCCCAGTTCTAAACCAGTCCGTTGTTCCATGTCTGTTTCTAACTGTTGCTTCTTGATGTGCATACAGGTTGTAGGAGGCGGGTAAGGTACTCTGGTATTCCCATCTCTTTAAGAATTTTCCACAGTTTGTAGTGATACACATAGTCAAAGGTTTTATCGTAGACAGTGAAGCAGAAATAGATGTTCTTCTGAAATTCTCTTGCTTTTTTCTGTGATCCAGTGGATGTTGGCAATTTGATCTCTGTATCGTGTACCTTTTCTGAATCCAGCTTGTACATGTGAAAATTCTTGGTACATGTACTGTTGAAGCCTGACTTGAAGGATTTTGAACATTACCTTGCTACATGTGGGGCTTCCCTTGTGGCTCAGCTGGTAAAGAATCCACCTGCAATGTGGGAGACCTGGGTTCGATCCCTGGGTTGGGAAGATCCCCTGGAGAAGGAAAAGGCTACCTCCTCCAGTTTTCTGGCCTGGAGAATTCCATGGACTGTATAGTCCATGGATCACAAAGACATGACTGAGCGACTTTCACTTGCTACGTGTGAAATGAGCGCTTTTGGTTGATAGTTTGAACATTTTTTGACATTGCCTTTCTTTGGGATTGGAATGTGGCCAGTCCTGTGGCCACATAGGAGTTTTCCAAATTTGCTGACATATTAATTGCAGCACTTTAACAGCTTTACTGAGATATAAATGACAATAATCTACAGGATTTAAGTGTATAGTTAGTTTTGACTTAGGAAGTCATTGCCACAATCAAGAAATTAAACTTAGCCATCATCCCCAGAACTTCCCTTGTTCCTTTCTGTATCTGGCCCAGAGTTAGGAGAGAACAGGGAGGAAGAAAAAGGCAGAAGTGATCTCCCCTTATAGCCCACCAGGCTCCTCTGTCCATGGGATTTCCCAGGGAAGAATACTGGAGTGGGTTGCCATTTCCTTCTCCAGTGAATCTTTCCAACCCAGGGATCAAACCCAGGTCTTCTGCACTGGCAGGCAGATTTTATTTTTGTTA
The DNA here is from genome assembly GCA_007570785.1 of Antilocapra americana. Lineage (NCBI taxonomy): Eukaryota > Metazoa > Chordata > Mammalia > Artiodactyla > Antilocapridae > Antilocapra > Antilocapra americana. The sequence continues at coordinate 32,299,620 of ML661885.1, forward strand.
AACCACTGAGCTACCAGGGACGCCCCTAAGGTTTATAATGTACATCTTTAAATTATCGTATGATGCATTCAAATGTATTTTATTATTTCATGTATAGTTTGAGAACCTTACAGAAGTATACTTCTGTTTCTCTCCTTTATGCTATTTTCACGCATTTTACTTTTGCACATTACTATTAACTTATGTTGTTGTTCAATATCTTGTGTCCAACTCTTTGGGACCTCATGGGCTTCAGCATGCCAGACTTCCCTGTCCTTTGCTATCTCCTGGTGTTTGCTCAAACTCCTGTCCATTGAGTTGTTGATGTTCTCCAACCATCTCATCCTCTGCCACCCCTATCTCCTCCTGCCCTCAACCTTTCCCAGCATCAGGGTCTTTCCCCCTGAGTTGGCTCTTCACGTCAGGTGGCCAAAACATTGGAGCTTCAGCCTCAGTCCTTCCAGTAAATATTCAGGACTGATATCCTTTAGGGTTGACTGTTTTGATCTCCTTGCTGTCCAAGGGACTCTCAAGAGTCTTCTCTAGCACCTCAGTTTGGAAGGATCAAATCTGAGGCACTCAACATTTTGTTTAAATAGTTAATTATCTCTTAAAGAGATGGAAAAGTAGGGGGAAAAAATCTTAACATATTTACTCCTATAGTTGTCATTTCCGGGGCCCTTTGTTCCTTTATGTTGATCCATAGTGTTATCTGTATAATTTTCCTCTGCCGGAAGGACTTTTAATATTTCTTATAGTGTGGGGCTCTGGTGATGAAATATTTCAGCTTTTGTGTGTCTAAAGACATTTTGCCTTGATTTTCAAAAGATATTTTTTGCCATGTACAGAATTCTAGGATGATGGGTTTTTTTTTCCCCTTCAGTGCTTTAAAGATTTTACCCCTGTGTCTTATTACTTTTATTGTTTCTCATGAGAAATCATATGTTATCCTTTGTTCTTTTATGCATGGTATCTCTTTTTTCCTCTGGCTATTTTTAAGATTTTTCTCTGTCATACTGCTTTAGAGTGGTTTGATTTTATTGTATGTTGACATGGTTTTCCTCATGATTGTTGTGCTTGGGTTTACTGAACTTCCTAGATCCCTGAATTTATAGTTTTCATCAATTTTGGCAAGTTTTCAGCCATTATTTCTTCTACTCTTTTTTTCCCCTTCTCTGTTTTCTCCTTTAAGGAATCTGGGTGCCCAGTTTTATTGATTGATTTATTCATTTTTGGCCGTGCTGGGTCTTCGCTCTTGCCTGCGGTCTCTCTCTAGTTGCAGAGCACAGACTAGGTACCTGGGCCGTAGTAGCTGCAGCCCACAGCTTGAGAGCTCAGGCTCAGCAGTTGTGGACATGGGCTTAGCTGCCTTGTAGCGTGTGGGATCCTCCCGAATACGGGATTAAACCGTTGTCCCCTGCATTGGCAGGTGGTTTCTTAACCACTGGACCTGCTGGGAGGTCCTCGTTACCCATTTTTAGATTATGAAAAGTTAAACACCAGCTCATCAATGCTTTAATTTTTTCTATTTTTGTTGTTTTGGTTTTTGTTTGTTTTGGGCCATGCTGCGTGCCATGCAGAGTCTTAGCTTTCCGACCAGACAGCCTGTGCCCTCTAAAGTGGAAGCACAGAGTCTTAAACACTGGACCGTCAGAGAAGTCTCTTAAGTCTGTTTTATTTTGGATAGTTTGTTTTCATGCCTTTAATTTCACTCTTCTTTTCCAATGTCTGTTCTGTTATTAATGCCATCCAGTGTATTTTTCATCTTAGTTTTCATCTCTAGAAGTTTGATTTAAATGATTTTAATATCCCTCATATCTCTAGTTGTCATTATGAACATTTGGAATGTACTTTAATCATACTTTAATGTTTTATCCTGCTAATTATAACTTCTGTGACCATTATCTGTTGGCCTCTGTTGATTAATTATTCTCTTCATCGTGGGTTTTGTTTTCTTTCCTCTTTGTAAACCTGGTAATCTTTGGATGCAAAAAGTTGTGAATTTTACCCTATCGGGTGTAACACATTTTTATATCCTTATAAATCATCTTGAACTTTGTTCTGTGATGCAGTTGAGTTACTTGGATTAATTACATTAACTTCACTGGGTCTTACTTTCTTGATTTGTGTTTTTTTAGCCTGGTCTGGAGCAGTGCTGAGTCTGTGGCTGATTATTCCCCACCTCTGAGACAGGACTGTTCCATGTACTCTGCCTATGAATTAGGCGTTTGCTCTGGTCTACCTAGCGGGAACAGTCACAGCTCCCAGCCTTGTGTGAGTTCCCACTGCCATTCCCTCTAGTCCCTTCAGTTGGTCCTTTGCCTGGCCTGGAGTGGTTTCCTCAGACATGTGCCATTAGTCGTCTGCTGAATATTTGAGAGAGCCCTCTGCAGATCTCTGGAGTCCCCTTTCTGCAGCTCTCTTCTCTGGTACTCTGCCTGATGAACTGTAGCTGCCTTGGTCTCCCCAGACTTTCAGTTCAGATTCCTCGACCCAGGGAGTCGATCACGTTCTACTTCACTCGCGCCTCTTCGTGCTGTGGGCTGGGCACTCAGGGCACTAAGCTGGGGCATAGTAGGGCTGACCTCATTTGTTTCTCATCTCTTAATCCTTTGTTGCCTGTTTCTCATGTCTTGAAAATTATTGTTTTATGTAATTTTGTCTGATTTATTTTGGCTTATTGATTGTTTCTGCTGCTGCTAAGTCATGTCAGTCATGTCCGACTCTGTGCGACCCCGTAGACGGCAGCCCACCAGGCTCCTCTGTCCCTGGGAGTCTCCAGGGAAGAGTACTGGAGTGGGTTGCCATTTCCTTCTCCAGTGCATAAGAGTGAAAAGTGAAGCTGAAGTCAGTTAGTCGTGTCCAACTCTTCGTGACCCTGTGGACTGCAGCCTACCAGGCTCCTCCATCCATGGGATTTCCCAGGCAAGAATACTGGAGTGGGTTGCCATTGCCTTCTCTGGATTGTTTCTGAGGGAAGGATAAATATGGTCACTATTATTCAATCTTGGCTGCTCAGTATATGTTTTTAAGTGAGAGAGTAATTTTTTTAGAATATTAGAGCTGGAAATGAAATGGATTCATGAGCATAATGAGAAAATGGGAATGTAGACTTTTTTAGAGAAGTTTGAGAGAAATACAGGGCAGAAGAGAGCTCTGCTTTGAGGGCAGAGCAGAGGAAACCTTTTTCCTGCGTTTTGTTAGTGGGGAAGTTTTCAACACATTTAGGTGGAGGAGATGGGCCCAGTGAAAAGGAGATAACCTGAGGAAGAGCCCAGAAGAGGCAGAATAGAAGGAAATCATCAACAGCCCTATGAGAATTAGCCTTGGAAGGGAGAAGAACAGGGAAATTAACACTCTTCACAGGCATCATATAGCAAATGCTTCACATATTTTTTAATATAAGCCTGTCAATAACTTATAGGATAAGTATTGTTCACTTCTATGACAGGTGAGAAATCAGGGTAGACAATTAGGTAACTTACCCTTAAGCTGCTCATCAGTGGCTAACCTGACCCAAAAGTGCATGCTCTTCCTGGTCCCTGGGCTCTTTCTTCAAGGCAAGGAGAGTAAAAGCTGGTTAAAAAAAATTTAGGCAATAATTAAAATAAAGGGAGAAAAAAAGCCGTGTAACCATTGTTTTGTGTACGTTTACTGTAAAATTCATGCCTACTCTTCTGGAGGAAAATTTGAGGAAAAGCAGATCTAAGTATGATGGTACAGAAGCAATATATAAAGAGCTTCATGAAAGCAGTGCTGCTAAATCTAGCCTTGCTTCAGAACTAGCTCTACAAACTTGTCCTCTTGCTTCTTTACATCTTTATATGCAAAGAGCAAACTCAGCAACTAGGTGGAAAGAAGATAAATGGTCTAAGAAGTGACCTTTGTAAAGTAATTCAGTCTTAATTGTGGCCATTGTTAGCATCCTTTGGACAGGGATCCTGTCTGTTTTATTTACCAGTATTTGCTCAATGCCAAACACCATGTCTGGCACATGACATTCAGTAAATGAATTTGTGAATGAAAATCTATAGATTTTTGAGGTCCCATGCATGTTAAATAAGAAAGGTAAAGATTAAGGGAGACTCCCTCTGTTCTTGTTAGGCCCCAAGTACTTTTTAAAAGACTAAGAGAAAAGGCTTTTCCAGCAGAGCTCTTTTAGTATATTTCCAATAATGAAATAGTTACTACTCTGACTTCTTACCTCTTTGTTAAAGAGGTCGCTCATCTTCAGTCAGCTCACAGAGCCAAGCTAGCTTGGAGACTCCTGGCCGTCCTCTCCTCCTGCAGACTCCGCAGAAGACCCCTGCCAGTGGTTAGGCTGTGGCACGTTCTGGGTGTTGCTTTTCTCCTTTCGTTTTCCTCCACCTGCCTTTTTATACTTGAGATGACTGACATGGTAAATGCAGTCACTTTAAGTATGTAATGTGCCCTTTCCTCGTGTCCTAATAAATTATATAAATTAATCTTGTCAGAATGCAGCAAGACTGAGACTATTTCATGGTTTCCTAACACGGTTTTCCAGATCTGTACATTCACAGTCGAGTACACATTGGTACTAAGGCAAAGGGCTAAGAAGTCTCTGGCTTGTTCAGGATTGCCAGGTCTTTGGCACAAGTATGACGAAAATGTATTTGTTGCATCATTGCCTCCTGTTACTTCTTTGAGCCATTATGTTAGCATGTACACTTCCTGCAGTATCAAGTTTAATCCACACGGTGGTGCTAGAAAACCAGGAATTGATGATTGTTTCTAATCATGTGTCTGTATTTTTAGCTTCCATATAAAATAAACACTTCCTCGAATTTTGTAATAAGTTTCCTCAGCCTCTATCAAATCCATTATAAAGCTACAATGATTTTACCTCTGAGAGATCTCTAAACTTCAGCCATTGTTACCTGGATGAGTGCAGTAGCATCCTGGTGGGTCTTCCTGGGTTTCCTTTGCTCTGCTCTGTTTTCCATATTTAGTTATAAGTAAACCTTTTGTAAATTTGAATCTATACCTTACTCTCCTACTTAAAAGCTCATACATGAATTATTACATTGAGCTCATCAGCAAAGATGAATATCGCAAGGCCTTTTGTGATCCACCTTCTGCCCAGTTCTCTAGCTTCATGCATCTTGAGCCTTTCCTTGTGCAATTCTCCTTGTGATAAGTAGAGTGAGGGTGTGTGTGTGTGTGTGCGCGTGTGTGCGCGTGCTCAGTCAAGTCGGACTCTCTGACTTGTTTTTTTGAAATCAAGTTTTTCCTTCTACTTTTGCCTGCAGTCCTTTTGTAGCCCGCCAGGCTCCTCTATCCATGGGATTTCCCAGGCAAGAATATTGGAGTGGGTTGCCATTTCCTGTTCCAGAGGATCTTCCCGACCCAGGGATCCAACTCGTGTCCCTTTGGCTCAAACTTTTGAAAGCCTTCATTAATCTCTCCAAGTAGATCAGCTTCCAGTGTTAATGGTTTTCACAGTCTCCAGTAATCTTTCTCTGTAAAATGTATTGCAGTTTAATTATATATTTATTTGATTAATTATATATCCATTTACATTTATATGGGTCTTCCCTTGTGGCTCAGCTGGTAAAGAATCCACCTGCAATGTGGGAGACCTGGGTTCTATCCCTGGGTTGGGAAGATCTCTTGGAGAAGGGAAAGGCTACCTACTCCAGTATTCTGGCCTGGAGAACCCCATGGACTGTATAATCCATGGGGTTGCAAAGAGTCAAACATGACTAAGCAACTTTCACTTCACTTCACTTCCATTTATATATAATGTATTTGATTATTTGCCTAATGTTCATTTCTGCACTGGATTCCAAGTGTTAAGAAGATAGATTCTGTGATCTCATGCCTATTAAAATATTTGCTGAATAAATGAATGAATAAATGTTAAGTTGGCCAGTACTCAAGACAGGTATTAGAAGTAGGGACAGGTGAGCATTTGGGAAAAAAAGATGAAAATACTTGCAATCAGAATATAGTAAGATGAGTTTCATAATTAAGGTAAAGTACTGGCCAAGCATAGTCTACTTATGTATTTCCTTTTGGAACAGAAATTAATTCTAGGACATGGACAGCCCTGAACTACGAGGGTTTCTATCTGCGTAGACGAGAAGGAGGAGTGGGAGGCAGATTTAAAATTGTAGAAGCAGCTAAGAAAGTAGATCATATAAGTTCTTATAATAAGAACAGTTGTAACTATGTGAGTTGATGGATATATGTGTTAAATAAACTTATTTGGTAATCATTTCACAATACATATATATATCATGTTGTACACCTTCAGTTCAGTTCAGTCGCTCAGTCGTGTCCAACTCTTTGCAACCCCATGAACTGCAGCATGCCAGGCCTCCCTGTCCATCACCAACTCCCGGAGTCCACCCAAACCCATGACCATCGAGTCGGTGATGCCATCCAGCCATCTCATCCTCTGTCAGCCCCTTCTCCTCCTGCCCCCAATCCTTCCCAGCATTAGGGTCTTTTCCAGTGAGTCAACTGTTTGCATGAGGTGGCAAGGTATTGGAGTTTCAGCTTCAACATCAGACCTTCCAATGAACACCCAGGACTGATCTCCTTTAGGATGGACTGGTTGGATCTCCTTGCAGTCCAAGGGACTCTCAAGAGTCTTCTCCAACACCACAGTTCAAAAGCATCAGTTCTTTGGCACTCAGCCTTTTGCACTCTCCAACTCTCACATCCATACATGACTATTGGAAAAACCATAGCCTTGGCTAGACGAACCTTTGTTGGCAAAGTATGTCTCTGCTTTTAAATATGCTATCCAGGTTGGCTATAACTTTCCTTCCAAGGAGTAAGTGTCTTTTGATTTCCGGCTGCAGTCACCATCTGCAGTGATTTTGGAGCACCAAAAAATAAAGTCTGACACTTTCTCCACTGTTTCCCCATCTATTTCCCATGAAGTGATGGGACCAGATGCCATGATCTTAGTTTTCTGAATGTTGAACCTTAAGCCAACTTTTTCACCCTCCTCTTTCACTTTCATCAAGAGGCTCTTTAGTTCCTCTTCACTTTCTGCCATAAGGGTGGTGTCATCTGCATATCTGAGGTTATTGATATTTCTCCTGACAATCTTGATTCCAGCTTGTGCTTCCTCCAGCCCAGCATTTCTCATGATGTACTCTGCATATAAGTTAAATAAGCAGGGTGACAGTATACAGCCTTGACGTACTCCTTTTCCTATTTGGAACCAGTCTGTTGTTCCATGTCCAGTTCTAACTGTTGCTTCCTGACCTGCATACAGATTTCTCAAGAGACAGGTCAGATGGTCTGGTATTCCAATCTCTTTCAGAATTTTCCACAATTTATTGTGATCCACACAGTCAAAGGCTTTGGCATAGTCAATAAAGCAGACGTAGATATTTTTCTGGAACTCTCTTGCTTTTTCGATAATCCACCTTAAACTTATACAATGTTGTATATCAATTATATCTCAATAAAGCTGGAAAAAAGTAAAATTATGGAAGTCTCTAATGCCCTAGTGGGGAAAAAAAAAAAACCACTGTTCTTTGAGTAGGAAACACTGTTTCTGTTGCAGATATGATATTGTTTTGTTTTGTACTCTTAGGAAAGATGTGGTATAACATTAGAGTAGTCACCATTTACACTTAATTTGTTACCCTGATTATATAATGAGATAATAAAGACATTCTCTTTATTTCTTAACATGTAGTAAAAATGAATGAACTAATAGACATTTATATATAAATGGATTTTTAAAAGTACAAAAACACTTTATAATGTAATGGTATACTTAATATTTGTCCAGAAGTCAGGGAATCTTTCAATTTTAGAATTTCTCTGTTCTTTTTATTTGTAATTACAAGGAAGAGGTGCCTAAAAGAAAAGAGCGTGGTGTAAAAAGCTCTATCTCCCGCAGCATTATACTATAAATCCTGTAAGGGAACAGCCTTGTTGGTTTGATTCACTGTTTACCCTTTTCACACAGTGTCTAGTTGGTGCCCAGAAATTGTTTCTAAATGACCAATATAAGTAAATTGTCCTGAAGGCCTTGGTAATTAGTGTTTTTTTTTTTTTTTTAACTTTGTTGGCATTCTGCAGAAAAGAACAATCTGAGTAAAGCTCTTTGTGTATGTTTTTTTTTTTATATATATTTCAGCTGTGGCAGAAGTAAAACTTCGAGATGATCAATATACACTGGAACACATGCATGCTTTTGGAATGTATAATTACCTACACTGTGACCCATGGTATCAAGACAGTGTCTACTACATTGATAACCTTGGAAGAATTATGAATTTAACAGTGATGCTGGTAAGAAAAAGATCTATAATATTAGGATTTTTTCAATAAATTTGATCCTTAATTTTCACTTTTCATCTGATGGCCACAGAATTGAGGTACATATACCTTTAATATATGGAATTGTATCATCAGTTTGTAGAAGACTTCATTTTGTTTAACTCAACTTTAATTTTTCCGTTCATTCCTATTACTTTAACTTATTCCCCTCTACTCCTACCAGTAGGCAACTACTTAATGTATTTTATATCTCAATATTGATGTAACTGTTCATGTCTGCTTTTTCTATGCGAGTTGTTAGCCCTGACTATGACAGTGAATTTATCTGTGTTTTCCTTTTAGTTAACTTTTGCTTTATGTATTTTTAAGTATGTTAATTGGAAATACATCTTTTAGGATTGCTTTGTCTGCTGTGGATCAGTCCTTTTAGTATTATAAAATATCCCTGTTTATCTCTGGGCTTTGGGAATAATTTCTGTCTTGAAATCTTCTAATACTTAATGTAGCTGTCCTGGCTTTTTGTTTGTTTAATTAGTATTTGTCTTTTTCTATTCTTTCTCTCTTAGTTTGTGTTAGTATTTTTAAAATGGCCCTTGTAAAGAACATGTAGTTAGGTCTTGTTTTTTGATCCAGAATGACAATCTATGTCCTTTAATTGGCTTAGTTCATTTATATTTAATTACTGTTATGGTTGGGTTTATGTTACCATTTTGCTAATTCTACCTGTTTTGTCCCATCAGTTTTTTTGTTCCTTTGTGTCCCTCTTTAAAAATGTCCCTCTTTTTCTTAAAATAAATTTTTTATTAAAATTCCACTTAATTTTCTTTTTTGGCTTTTTGTTTAAACCTGCTTGACTATGAGGACTACTCCATTTCTTCTAAACGATTCTTGCCCACAATAGTAGATATAATGGTCATTGAATTAAATTCACCTATTCCTGTCCATTTTAATTCACTGATTCCTAAAATGTCGATGTTCACTCTTGCTATCTCCTGTTTAACCACTTCTGATTTATCTTGATTCATGAATGTAACATTACAAGTTCCTATGCAGTATTGTTCTTTACAGCATCAGGCTTTACTTTGATCATCAGACACATCCACAACTGGGTGTTTTCCGCTTTGACTCAGCTTCTTCATTCCTTTGGAAGCTATTTCTCCACTCCTCTCTTGAAGCATATTGGGCACCAACCGACCTGGAGAGTTTATTTTTCAGTGTCATGTCCTTTTGCCTTTTCATACTGTTCATGGGGTTCTCAAGACAAGAATACTGAAGTGGTTTGCCATTGCCTTCTCCAGTGGACCATGTTTGGTCAGAACTCTCCACCATGACCCGTCCGTCTCTGGTGGCCCTACACGGCATGGCTCACTCATAGTTTCATTGAGTTAGACAAGGCTATGGTCCATGTGATCAGTTTGGTTAGTTTTCTGTGATTGTGGTTTTCATTCTGTCTGCCGTCTGATGGATAAGAGGCTTGTGTAAGCTTCCTGATGGGAGGGACTGGCTGTGGGGGAAACTGGGTCTTGCTCTGGTGGGCAAGGCCATGCTTAATACAGTTCAGTTCAGTCGCTTAGTTGTGTCCAACACTTTGCGACCCCAAGCACGCCAGGCTTCCCTGTCCATCACCAACTCCCGGAGCTTTCTCAAACTCATGTCCATCGAGTTGGTGATGCCATCCAGCCATCTTATCTTCTGTCGTCCCCTTCTCCTGCCTTCAATCTTTCTCAGCATCAGGATCTTTTCAAATGAGTCAGTTCTTCCTATCAGGTGGCCAAAGTATTGGAGTTTCAGCTTCAGCATCAGTCCTTCCAATGAATATTCAAGGTTGATCTCCTTTAGGATGGACTGGTTGGATCTCCTTGCAGTCCAAGGGTCTCTCAAGAGTCTTCTCCAACACCACAGTTCAAAAGCATCAATTCTTCAGCTTTCAGCTTTCTTTATTGTCTAACTCTCACATCAGTACACGACTACTGGAAAAAACATAGCTTGACGAGACGGATCTTTGTTGGCTTAGTAATGTCTCTGCTTTTTAATATGCTGTCTAGGTTGGTCATAGCTTTTCTTCCAAGAAGCAAGTGTCTTTTAATGCTGCAGTCACCATCTGCAGTGATTTTGGAGCCCCCAAAATAAAGTCTCTCACTGTTTCCATTTTTTTCCCCATCTGTTTGCCATGAAGTGATGGGACTGGATGCCTTGATCTTCATTTTCTGAATGTTGAGTTTTAAGCCAAGTTTTTCATTCTCCTCTGAATTTCATTAAGAGACTCTTTAGTTCTTCTTCACTTTCTGCCGTAAGGGTGGTGTCATCTGCATATCTGAGGTTATTGATATTTCTCCCAGCAATCTTGATTCCAGCTTGAGCTTCATCCAGCCCAGCGTTTCTCATGATGTACTTTGCATATAAGTTAAATAAGCAGGGTGACAATATACAGCCTTGGAGAAGGAAATGGCAACCCACTCCAGTATTCTTGCCTGGAGAATCTCATAGACAGAGGAGCTTGGCAGACTACAGTCCATGGGATTGCAGAGAGTCGGACACAACTGAGTGACTGAGCACTACAATATACAGCCTTGATGTACTCCTTTCCTGAATTGGAACTAGTCTGTTGTTTCATGTACAGTTCTAACTGTTGCTTCTTGCCTGCATATAGATTTCTCAAGGGGCAGGTCAAGTGGTTTGTTGTGATACATACAGTCAAAGGTTTTGGTGTAGTCAATAAAGCAGAAGTAGATGTTTTTCTGGAAGTCTCTTTTTCAGTGATCCAATGGATGTTGGCAGTTTGATATCTGTTTCCTTTGCCTTTTCTAAATCTAGCTTGAACATCTGGAAGTTTATGGTTCACATACTGTGGAAGCCTGGCTTGGACAATTTTGAGCATTACTTTGCTAGCATGTGAGATGAGTGCAATTGCATGGTAGTTTGAACATTCTTTGGCATTGCCTTTCTTTGGGATTGGAATAAGAACTGACCTTTTCCACTCCTGTGGCCACTGCTGAGTTTTCCAAATTTGCTGGCCTGTTGAGTGAAGCACTTTGACAGCATCATCTTTGAGGATTTGAAATAGCTCAATTGGAATTCCATCACTTCACTAGCTTTGTTCTTCATGATGATTCCTAAGGCCCACTTGGCTTCGCATTCCAGGATGTCTGGCTCTAGGTGAGTGATCACACCATCATGGTTATCTGGGTCATGAAAGACCATGCTCAGTAAATCTTTAATCCAGTTTTCTACTGATCAGTGGCGCCGTGTTCCCTCCCTGTAGTTTGGCCTGAGGCCAAACTATGGTAGGGTTAATGACAGTAATGGGGAGCTCCTTCCAAAAGACTGGCACACTCAGGGCTGTTGGAGTCAGCTCCTAGGAGAGTCAGTGCCCCTGACCCTGCGGCGGGCCACTATTGACCCATGCCTCCACCAGAGACTCCTGGACACTCATGGGCAAGTCTGGCTCAGTTTCTTGTGGGGTCACTGCTCTTTTCTCGTGGGTCCTGGTGGTATTTTTAATTGTTAGTGTAGAGATTATAGTACTCATCCTTAACTTATCCTACTTTTCTTTTTATTAATTTTATTCCACTTAAAAACTAATGTAAAAACCTTACAGTAATATAATTCCTTTACTTCCCTTTCCATCCTTTGAGCTGTTGTCATATATTTTGCTGCTTCATATGTTGTAAACTTCATGATACGTTGTTAATGTGCTTGCTTTAAGTAAGCAGTGGTCTGTTAATAGTTTCCTGACTGTTCTTGGCTCTTTACAGCTTTCCTCTATATTACATCTACAGAATCTAATTTGTTTCTTTACTCTTAACACTTCTCATTTAAAGTCCTTAAATATTTCCTTATGGCAAGGAACACACTTTTTAACATGTAATTTTAGAATAGGTAATGCATTCATGTGATTTTAAAAATAAGAAATTTAAAAAGATATTTGATAAAGTCTTTCTGACCCCGGTTTTATCTGTCCTTTCCCACTATTACTTCTTTTTACTAGTTTCTTGGTATAGTCTTCCAGAAGTGGATTTGTGTGTGTGTGTGTGTTTGATTTTTATTTTTCTGGTGTAAGTAAAAAGTAAGTAAGTATAAATACAAGTATAAGCATCAAGTAATATATTTGTTTAAAAAATACAAACTCTTCACCTTGGCAACTGTAGCCTGTAATGCCCTTTTCTCCAGCTTTGTCTTTCACCACGTTGTACACTGCATTCTAACAATACCATGTTACTAAAACCTGCCCTGTATGCCTCTGTCTCCAACCGTTTACCTTCTCTGATTTCTGTATCGGGCTGCTTCACAGTCTTCACTTAAGTTTCAGCTAATCGTTTCATCTAGGAAGCTTGCCCTGAGGTCCTCCCTTTCCTCCTCCAGGCTATTCAAATCATTAGTCTCAGATATGCATGGACTGAGTTTTTCTGCATAGGGCTAGATAATAAATGTTATAGGGTTTATGGAACAGACAGTCTTATATCACAGCTGCTCAGTTTTGCTGTAGTAGTGTGAAAATAGCAATTCACAATATGTAAGCAGTGAGTGTGGCTGCATTCCAATAAAACTTCATTTACAAAGACAATCAGGCTAAGTTTTAGCTTATGGACTATAGCTTGCCAACCCTTGATCTAGGCTGTGTGTCTTATATTTTTATAATCCCAGCAGCCAACTGAAGGCTTAATCAGTATGTTTATAAAATGGATAACAGTTCCTTAAAGCTTGCTGGCTTTACACTTTTGGTATGATCTTATTATTTCTTCATCAGGTAAAAGTGTGAGTCTGGTTTGTTGAGATATTACGGAAGAAGAAATATTTATTTCTCTTCAACAAACACTGAATACTGCTACCTGTCACTATGGAAGTGAGGATAAGATGTAGAAATAGTACGGAGGAGGAAATAGTTTACTACTGTTATGGTCAGGAGAGGGATGCCAACAGGGTCACATGGCCAAAAGCTTGGTGTTATCAGTTCACTCATTGATAATCATGATTTTGGATACTAATTCCAACTCAAATCACAAGATTAGAAATCTAGAGAATTAAAGTTCATGACTGCATTTGAAATACTGTAGATAAGCAGTGTGGCCTACTTATCAGTATCTTTTTCTTCTGTTGAAAAGTTTCCTTAGGAAATAAAGTTATTTTATTTGGTTTCTTTTTTTTCTGTAATTTTTTTTTGTTTTGATAGCTTACTTGACATGGAATCAAAGACTGATACATCTTTGATTCCTTATCCTATCCCATTGTCTAGCTGCTAATAATTCGTTATAGTTCTTTATTTGATTTAGTGTCCCTTTGCCTATCTGTTGACTCATTAAAGACACTATATACACATACACTCTATATACACTGTGTACTGGGATAATGTGTACAGGCCAGACAGCCGGTACACATACACGTTTACTCTGTTGCCCATATATGATCATACACGTCCGTACTCTGCATATGCATAGTTAGCATTTTATTGTGTTTTTTAAATTTAAAGGCTCTTATATTTTTTAAAGAGTCTGTTATGCTTTGTTTCAGAAGACAAATCTAAAATCTGGATAGTCCTTAAGAATATTGACTTATGGAGCCTCAGTCTAATTTATACTGTTTACTTGACATTCACAATGTTTATTGAATATGCAGTATGTGTTGTGTGTTCTTGTAGGCACTGAGGATGCTGCAGTGTAAAGTCTCTTCTAGTTTATTAATTTCCAGTGGAATGTGAACTGAACTGCTTCCTTTCCTTGCTTTCCCAATTTGAACTTGACATTGAAACAACCTTTTTTGTATGTTTATACATGTTCAAAGCAATGTACATCTTTCTAAATGTCTACATTTAAATATGTTTAACTTCCTAGTAAAACTAGAAAGTTCCCCCCCCCCCCCTTGGAAAGCAATAAGGAAGTCATAATTTTGAATGCATGACTTCTGGGAAAGTTTCTACAAGTGGCATTCTTTCCTGGTTCTCAGTTGTCATTCTCATCCCTGAATTCTTTTAGCGCTTCATATGTATTCTCTTTTAGGCAATTGGATTACAAAGTCCTTTTAACTACTTATTTGAAAAAACATACACTCTAAGGTTAGTTTATTAGATCTTCTATCGAGAAGACCTACATATATCTATATGCCTTTTTCCCCCCCTGCCAGCTAGTAAGTGACAGCTGTATGCTTGAGTGAGAATCCCCTGATCTGAATGCTAGTTTTTGTAGATCATATCTCCTGGGCTGGCAGGTGTCCCCGGAGAGGAGTCCTCTGGTTTCTTGTCTGAGAGGTATAAGGCCTGATTGTGGCTTTCTGGTATTCAAAGAAAATTTGTAGTCTCCTCTTTTGATATGTGGGCATTTGCTGATTCCTCTGTTTTCTTTCCATGGTGTCCTTTACTCATGTAGTTACTGGGCCTGAAGGCCAGAGTCAGCCTAATTAAAACTTTCAATAGAGAAATCTCATTTTTTTTGATAGAGTGAGTAGTTGATATTAATTTGGGAAGAATTGTCATTTTTGCGATCTTTGTTTTTTTACCCAAGAACATGGTGTGTGTCCTTTCATTCATTTATATTTTGTTTTTTGTCCTTAAAGTAAGATTTTTATCGTTTTCCTTTGGTCTTATGCTGAAGTTTAATTTTGACTATTTTATGGGTTTTGCCTCTCGTTAATAGAATATAGTTTTTTCTGTTTTCTTTCCTAGAGGTTTATTGATTAAGACTATTTGTTGTATAAGCAGTCACCTTAATTGATAATTCAGTAATTTTTACCTGTTCCCATTTAGGCTTTCAAAATTGATAGCTCCATCTTTAGCAAAAGGAAATGGTTTTGTCTCTCCTTTTCTAGTATTTGTGAAAGTAGAAAAAACATTCCTGTGTCATTTCCTTTTTGTCTTCTTGAAGAACCTCTGAGACAGTGTTGAATAATAATGGGGATTGCAAATACCTCAGTTTAACTTTTGATTTTAATTGTAACGCCTTTTAAATGACTTGAATACTCACTGTTGGTTTTAGATAGCTTAGTTGGTAAAGAATCCGCCTGCAGTGCAGGAGACCTGAGTTTGATCCCTGGGTTGGGAAGATCCCCTGGAGAAGGGAATGGCTACCCGCTCCAGTATTCTGACCTGGAGAATTGCATGGACAGTATAGTCCATAGGGTCGCAAGGAGTCGCACGTGACTGAGCGACTTTCACTTTATTGTTTTAAACTTGCTTCTTTCAGTTTCTATTGAATATTTTTATTATGCCTGATGAATTTTATTGCATGCCTTTTCAGAACCCACCTGTTGGTAATGATTGCGTGTTTTTATTATCAATGTAGTAAATTGATATAGTTAAAAAATTCTTTAATTTCTTAATTCCTTAAGTTCCTCGAATAAATTATTTTAGGTTAGAGTGCATTATTTTTTGATACATTATTGGATTCTATTTGCTGACATTTATAATATTTGTATTTGTTTTCACAAGTTATATTGTTTTTTTGATTTTGTTGATTGCTGGCTTCCTTGAGTTGTGGAGTTTTCTGGAACTGAAATAGTTTAGAATTGGAGTAATCTGGTCTTTATATATTAAATAAAAATTCTCTTCAGACCTGATATATATCCTGTTCTTTTTAATGGTAATTCTCTAACCACCTATCCAGTGGATTCTATTGTGATTGGTTTACTCAAACTCTGTTTCAGGGGTAATACTGTATATTTTTGCTAGGAAAAAAAATTGTTATCTTTTCTCTTTTTCCTTAATGAAACTTTGCAGGGATATCATTATTATTTTTAAAGAACCATATTTGGGATTGTTTTAGTTTTCTGCTTAAGTCAGCTTTTTGTCTTTGGTTTTCAAACTGTATTGCACATCAGAATCATTTGGAGCAATAGATCAAAACAAAAAACTGATTTCAGGTTGTGGTTCCCAAAGATTCTGATTCAGTTTGTTAGGGTTGGTTGTGGTCTGGGAATCTTCATTTTATCAAACATCCCAGATGACTTTGCTTCTGGTCTGGTGACCAAGTTTTGTGAAACTCTGCACCAGTGGTACAGAAGAATACTACATTAACTTATTATTTTTTTGTGGAGAGTACTGGCTGCTGTGGTTATACATTGGCGCTATTTTTTTTTTTTAAAAGAAAAAAACATTTTTTACATATCTTTTATTTTTTTTTTTTTCAGTCAAAGGCACACATGCACAAATCTCAGGGAGGTTTCTATTTGTGGCTGATTTACAAAAATGACCATCCTTGTTAATTTGGGCTAAACATTATTGTGGTCACAGTGAATGAAGGCTGTAGGGCCTAATAAAGGAAATCCACCAGTTGTTTTTGGATTTTGTCAGGAGCCAGCAGGTGGCAGCAGTGCAACACAGGTTTATAGAGGCGTTGTAGTGATAAGCTCCGAGTCAGCTTAATTTGTGGGGTGTGTGTGTTCAGTCCCTCAGTCGTGTCTGACTGCAGCCCGCCAGGCTCCTCTGTCCATGGATTCTCCAGTCAGGAATACCGAAGTGGGTTGCCATTTCCTTCTCCAGGGGATCTTCCCAACCCAGGGATCGAACTTGCTTCTGCATCTCTTGCATTGGCAGGCGGATTCTTTACCACTGAGCCACCTGGGAATCTCAGCCACAAGCCACTGAGCCAATTTGTCGTTTACAGTCCTTAATTTCAGGAAACTATCAGTTGCGAGGAAGTTCACTTAGGAAGTAGAAAAATTCCAGTCCCTTGGAAAAGCAAAAAAAAAGTTTAAAATTTAATTCTTTATATATTGTCATGTTATCATCTTAGGGATTATTTTAAAGTACTGTGTTCTGTTTCTTAATATTTAGGGGACTAATTCTGTCCTAATTTCTTTTGTCTGAAAAGTTCATATTTTTGCTAATAAAGAAGAGCATCTTCTTGTGATGCATCTTTAAATTACATGTAAAGATCCAGAGGAGAGTTACTGGATTCCATCTGAAGCGTGCACTCGTGAGGCTGTGTCTCAGAGTTACTGGTTACAGCTACTTGCTAGTCCAGCTCAGTTATTTACCAGTATATTCTCATCTAGACCTGAGTCCAGCTTATTTCTACAGTTGAGTTTACTAGCAGGGAGCCGGTGATTTATCTGGTTAAAGAAAAATGAGAGGTGTAGAGTTCTTGGAACTGTGTGTGCTCAATACATTATTGAAAGCTTTGTGGTACATAAAGACATTAGTTAATCAAATTACAATTAATTTAAAACACCTTTCCTTACAGTTCTAGCAAAAAAAGTGGGGGAAAGGAGGAGGATATAGTAAGATTTTTTTCCCTTCCTTCCTTCCCTTTTATTAGTGATGAAAGTCTTTCTCCAGAAAAAGATCACTCCCTTTTAAAAGGGCAACTTTTAAAATATCAGTGTCTAATAGTAAATGACATCCTTGTTTAGCTTGACCTTATTTTAAATTTTTTTTATTGTTTTTAAATTATTTTATTTATTTATTTATTTAGTCTTTAAATTTTCTTTATTGTGTTGGTTTTGCCATACATTGACATGAATCCTCCTTGGGTATACATATGTTCCCCTTCCAGAACCACCCCCCCCCCCCCCCCCC